>VXAB01004355.1:280244-321559 GCA_013399175.1 Odontophorus gujanensis
GGCTGAGGGAGCTGGGATTGTTTAGTCTGGAGAAAAGGAGGCTCAGAGGGGACCTTATTGCACTCTACCACTTCCTGAAGGGGGATTGTGGTGCGGAGGGGGTCAGCCTCTTCTCCCAGATTACTAGTGACAGGACGAGAGGGAATGGCCACAAGTTGCGCCGGGGAAGATTTAGATTAGATTTGAGGAAAAATTTTATCTCTGAAAGAGTGGTCAGGCACTGGAATGGCCTGCCTAGGGAGGTGGTTGAGGCACCATCCCTAGCGCTGTTCAAGAAGTGTTTAGATGAGGTGCTAAGGGATCTGATTTAGTAGTTTAGTGGGTAGGGATGGTGATAGGAGGATGGTTGGACTAGATGATCTTGTAGGTCCTTTCCAACCTAATGTATCTATGAATCTATGAAGAATATTGCAGACTGGTTTACTGGAGATGTAGGCTGACAGCCCCTGAAGAAGTCTGTCAGAGGAAATAACAGGAGATTGATTTCCTACATGGG
Organism: Odontophorus gujanensis; assembly: GCA_013399175.1. NCBI lineage: Eukaryota > Metazoa > Chordata > Aves > Galliformes > Odontophoridae > Odontophorus > Odontophorus gujanensis. The sequence goes on from VXAB01004355.1 coordinate 280,741, forward strand.
ACAGATACTTGGATGGGAACTAGACAGTGTCTCTAAGAGGAAGAAGAAGTCTCTCTTAACTACCAGAGATCAGCATCTTGTACTAGTATGGGGTAGGGTCACCCAACTTTCACTAAACAAAAATCTCAGAGAAACACAAAGTGAGGAACCCTGACACTGAAGAACAAGACACCACATCCCATTAAGATCTCACAGAAGTAGAAGTTGCTGCCTTATGTAATGGTGAGTTTAGCTCCTACCTCTCTGCATGGTAGGGATTCTCAGCTCCCGATAAGTTCACAATTTGGAGGAGCTGTGAGATGTTGCCTTTGGCCATGGGTGTGGCATTAGTGCTGCTATAATTTCCTGGCTCTTCTCTTTCTGTTGTCCAAGTCAAGCATTTTGAAGTGGCACTGTTACTTATTTCTAAGCGCAGTTGCCACTGATGCTGAACAGTGATCCATTGTTCCTATTGTTGCTTCCGCATTCAGTGGTTCATAAAAACAATGGTTAAGATGCAACTTCAGCACAGGGAGTCCCAAAACTACTTACTGTCAGAAGTTGGAAAAGTATACAAGCAGAAAGAATAATTCTATATTTGCCATGCTTCTTACACTTGTCCATAGGTATATTCTGCTGGCTGCTATCAGATACAAAGTCTTGGTATCTTTGATCCAACTGCAGGTTGCTGTCCTTATGCTCTTCCTCTGACATTTCCCTGACCAACACTAATAGTCCAAGTTTCTTTCTACTGGCAATGCCAATGTCCAGAAATACTGTTATTTAAAAACTGCAGTCCAAGTGTAATACTTCGGTTCTCCATGTAAATGTATTTTCCAGATTGTACTGTGTCAGCTGAAGTAACCGTGCCATGGAAGCGAAGCTTAACAACGAACAAAGACCTGAAATCAATATTGGAATATATTGATATTCTCTATTTTGGTCATAACTACCCCAAAAGGAAAAAGGAAAAAAAAATAAAAAATAAAGGCAGAGAAAAGACAGAGAAACAGAGAGATAAAGAGAAACCTACATTCTGTCACTTGGTCTTCATGAGGACTGCAAATTTCAACAATAACAAAGAGAATATTTGAAGAAGCAGAGAATTATGGAAAATGAGAATATTTAAATTTCACCAGCATTTTTCTGCTTTTGATAAAATGTTAAATGGATGTTTATTTAAGCTCTTCTTTTTTTTTTTTTCCATTTTGAAATCCTAATTTCACCAGCTGTTTTATTTTTCCCAAAAGGAAAATGAGATAAATATTTCGAAAACCTTAAGAAAGTGGCATTGTTTTCTACCAAAAAATGCCCTTTTTTATTAAGAATTTATGAATCAGTGTGTGTTGGTTTGTTTGGGGTTTTTTTTTTCAGAAAAAAAAAAAAAAAAACCATAAAAAAATGAATATTAAAAAAAAAGGAATTTTTTCTAAACCCATTACTCATAAAGAAAAGAGCAAGATGCATGTGCACTAGAGTAACTGATTATCAGAATTGCACAACTTTGCATTTTAAGCATAAGGCAGAAGATCATATAGATGCCAAAGCAAAATACAGATTGTCATGTTAATTTTGAAGCGCAAGATTTAAGATGACAGAAATGAATGCCAATAGGACGCTAATGTATATAACAGAAAATGTAACGGCAATGGGTAAAAGCCTGCATGATTTCAAAATAAGTATTCTTTAAACTATTTAATAAAATAATTGCTCAACAGATGCTTGCACTTCTCTTAAATTAAGAGTCATTTCCAAAGGAAACAAAGTTCAATAGAATTCAAAATACTCATGAGTTAATATGTTATGGACATAGAAGATATGTTTCCCCACAAATTAGTAACTTATCAATATGAAAAAATTAATGGAATCCACTGTATCCATTGTTATCACAATAATGATATTTGAATGTATGTGTTATCAAAATTATTATGGCAAAGTGTTTGAATATAAGTGCAAATTGCAAGTACACATTGAACTGAATGAAAAAGGCAGTATACAAAACAACACTCATTAAAAAAATAAGCAAAGTTAATGACAAACTAAATCTTAAAATTTAGGTAATGAAGGAATTCCTAAACAGATTTTTTTAAAACAATAAACTTTGTAAAATAAGTATTTTCAAACAGATATTACCATGCAGATTATATTACTGAAGCCACATCTACATCTTTAAACACTTGGAGAAGTTCATTTCTGGCCAACAATTCAAGTCATAGGTCATACACCAGAGCTTTGGATAAACAGTGCTCAAAATAGACTAAAACAGCAATCAGAAAAAAGGCTAAACGTCAGAAAGAAAGGATAATGAAGAAATGTATGTGAGGCAGATTAAGGAACCTGTACAGAGCGGATGTCACATTCTTTTTAGCAATGCATGTACCCAAATTTGCTTTTGGCAAACATTGCTTAACTGCTGCTGTTTTTCATGAAGTCAATGAAGACTGAGTTAGATAATGAGCTGGCACGCACATTTGAAATGTTTACTGTGTTCCTTAAAGTAAGGGGAACACACTGGTTCTTAAACTAATTTGTTTTTTGTTGTTGGCTTCCCACTTCTCTCCCATACCACTCTGTTCTCTCTATCTTTGGAATAAACAGAAAATGAGTGAATCTTTTTTTTATATATAATTTTCTTTTTTTTTTTACAATTATAAGACTGAGGAATCAGTAGTTTCCAAATGGCAAACAACTGAGCCATGTCAAGAGCCATGTTAATCTCATGTGTTTGCTCCATTGTTAACAATGAAGGAAGGGGGGTGAGGAGGACAAAGTAAAATCTGTCTGTTCCGGACGAAATGCAGAACATGAACAAGGAGTGTTTCCACAAACAATGTAGTCTTTTTCTTCTGACTGGGGGAGGTGATGGTAGCAGTACTTTTGTGGAAAGAGAAGCTGCCCCCATCTTGCCAGATAATACAGCTTTCAGAAAATTTATATGGTGGGAAGAATTTCCCACCCGTTGTTGACTAAGAACTTGATTTGAAAACGCAGGTTTTAATTAAAATTGGCACTTCCAAGCTTCATGCTGGCATCCACCATCTTGCTAAACACTGAGCTCATTTGTGGTTCCAGCAGTTTGCAACCCACTGTCAGAGGTGACAAACCAATTCCCACCCTGCCATCCTTACTCAGTTCTCAGACCTCATCCTATCACAAACAAATGGGAAATTAACTCCAGTAAACACAAAGCAAGGACTGTGGGATGTGGCCTCATTTGGCTGGAATACACAGATCTCAGACTTTATTACTTTTAAGGCATTATTAACGAGCAAGAATTCTTCAGAAATGTTTGGAAGAAAAGAGAGTCAGTTATTTTCAAGGCTTCTGCATGCTTCACTACCCTCAGATATCCACAACCATTATTACGGCCAGGGATCCCACCATTTAGTTTAAATGTAATTGTCTTCCAACCTATACTCCCTGAAAATAGTATTCAAAGGTAGAAATTCTAAAACATTATCACCAGCAATAAAAACTTTTGTATATATAAGATGTAAAATTTGTCTCTTTCATGCAAAAGGACAAAAAAGCTAACTAGATTTAATGAATATATTAGCATTTGCAATGTGTTCTGACTTGAGGGATCCCAGATGAAAAGCGCAGTTACAGATGTGCTTAAGTAACCAGTAAAAAATCTTCACTGAATAGGAGATAACACATTATTTAGGACACTTTTCAGAATAGTTCTTTGAAAAGAAAAGAAACATTTTTTTTCTAGCTCTACATATCCTAAAATCTTGAAGAACAAGCTGGGAAGGTGAATTTTCTATTTTCTTTTATTTGATTAGGATTGATGCCTTTAATATGTCTAACATTGTTGGTTTCACTACAAAGGACTTCGCTTCATCTTACAGCAGAAGCAAAATATTATGCAAATTGAATAAAGGACTTCACAAGACTATCCAGTTCATGTGAATACTAGCTAGCAAAGAAAGCTGTTGCTGGCTTTTGAAAAATCTGTCAACAATTAAGCTCATCAAAAGGAAATTCATAAGCCGATTTAGCGGAAATGTCTCACAAAGCCTGAACACTATAAGGTACATTCACGTATTCAGCTCAGTTAAAGCTCTATTCACAAATTAAAGTAATTACCAAAGATTCATATATTTGTACTAAAAGCTTGCTGAATGCATAAATCCAGATATAGAAAGAACCTTGAGATTTTTAAATTACTGCACTTTGAAGTCATTTGCAGAATTATCTTACAGCAGGAATAAATCAATGTTCCAAGTCTTCTCACATTATTCTGAGAAATATCGTCTTTCGAAATCAAGTACAAAAAATGAAAGATATCTAATACTTTTCAGTGCCCATTTACTGGACTTACATCTTACATACTTCTGAAAAAAAACACAGATCTTTGTTACTGCGTTTAGAGTATTCTATGCTCTTTGTTTCGGCCACAGCATTTGGGCTTAAAAAGGGTCCTACAGAGCACGACAGTTCCTGAAACCTCAACACCAAAGTAGGTGAGTCGATAAAAGACCATTAGCATTGCAGTCCATCTCCCAAAATCCTGTTACAGGACACATAGAGACTTGTGAAATAAAGTGATTCTTATGTCTCATGATTTGTTCAGACCACGGCTAGCAATCCAGAGAAGTATCTCCAGGAAATTACAAGCTTCGTTAGGGAAATTCTCCCTATGTTGCCTGTTAATTTCACTAGCAGACTACAGTTATTCTGAATTTTGCACGTACACATGATTTGAACAGTTCTGACTCATCACACTGTGCTGAAGAGTGTATCTGGCTTCTTCCAGTAATGAATTTCTGTTGATTTTGTAAGATCCTGTTCATGACCTTAAAGCTAGTTCATAGGGTTAGACCTTTCATTTTTCTTTGTTCAGCTACTACTTTCTGCCACTGCTCTTTCATTATTCGACCTCAGGTCTTACAGGAACAAGACTTGGCTGATACTTATTTGCGAAATTCTTTGCCTTCTGATCTTGGGAACTTTGAAACTCTTCGCTTCAGAGTGTCAGACTAAGCCTGGATTAGGATTCTGTCTTTCATCTACTATTCAGCAAATGATTCAGCTTTGGTCTGAGACAATTTATAAAAACAGGACCAAATAAATTCACATTGCATTGGAAAAAAAATCTATTGGAGAATTACTGCTATATGACACTAACTCAGTAGCTACTGTTTGTTTCCTTTTACATACGAGCAAAGTTCAGATAGTGCCAGAAAATTTCAATGTTGAAATTTAAGGTTGTTAGGCTGTTTTTAAAACACTGTTAGTAATTGTACAATTACTCCTAAAACAAACAGACCTAAACTTAACTCTAGAGTACTCTGAGCTGAGTTTGAAAAAAGATATAAATAGAAGGTAAAAGTCATGTCGGTGTGAAAGAAGTAATTTCCACCCCATGCTGGATAGTACACATTGGCTATACAACTATAATTAATCAAAATACTGTTCATTGTTGCAAATCAGACTCAGTGATTTTTATAGACATCTGTTTTCTCTCACGTTTACCACATGCATAGATGTAGTGTCACTATTACAGACATCTGACTCATCCAAAAACATCAGAAGTCAACCATTAAATCAGTGAGGAATAAGCAGCCCATTAGAAGCCATGAGGAATATAAGACATATGCAGCCTAGGGAAGATTACTGGAGCTGCCACGACATCAAGCTCCTTGCATATTGCCTTGCTGAAGATGAGGCGGTGTTCAGCAAGCAAGACCTCTGTTCTGTGGGTAGCCACAAAGCTCATGGAAGCTAGTGGACAGGACAACTATCTACTACTCAGTCTCAGCAGTGAGGGAGCAAAAAAAATACTCCCTTTGTTTAGCAATAAACACAACAATAGGAGCTACGGGCTAAATTGCGAATCAGCATGACAAAGCTGGAGGAGGAGCTGGGCAATGCAGCCTGAAGGATCTCCCCCAGAGTCAAATGCAGAAGTGGGAGTTAGACTTTGCTTTTTAGAACAACTACTTCATGTCAGAAGTAGAAAAAACATGCAGGAGAGCAAGGAGACAGTCCAGAGATGGGTCCACAGAGGCTAGTGAAGACAGCAGCATGGCCCTCAAAGAAAAGCAGAAAGCTTTTTGGGCACAGTGCTGGCTGCTGGAGGACTTGGAACTGAACAAAGAAACACTTGAGGGCATTCAGAGAAATTTAAACTAGTGGAATATTATTTTAATTAAATAGGACTGTATCAGTGACATATCTGACAGTTACCACAATCTTCTCCCCGTGGCAGCAACCTGTGAGGCCTGTGAACTGGGCAGCTACTACAGCTAAGGGGGAATAATCAGGAGAAAGGACAAAGGTCCATCTTGCAAAGTTCATAAAATCAGCAGGACAGAGGTGCCTCCCTACCACACTTCTATCTAAATAATCTCTAACATGTTAGTTAAAACACAGCATAGAGAGGGTATTCCAAACCTGTACAGGAGCAGGAAAAGTATGCTCTCCACCAACCAGGCACCCAAGTAGGCCTCCATATTTCAGTGGAAAAAAATCTGAAAGTTGAGTAGATGACACAGCTGTCCAAGCTTCCAAACAAGTGAAGTTTAGAGACCAACCTGCACATCAGCAGCTTGCTCATAGCTGAGTGCCCCCATGTCTTTGGAGCATTGTGCCCATGACAGAAACTTGTGCCAAGGCTGAAGGAGCAGCGACCATTCTAAGCTAGCAATGAGACTACAGTCAATCCCTGCTGCAAACAGGGATGCCACACCTTGGCCAACATGACTGTGTGAAAGTCCGTGGCACAGCCAGCAGAACTGCTGTTCTAGCTTCCGCATTGCAAGCAGCTCTATTCTGCTGTAGGAAGAGCATGGGATCCAAGAATCAGACACCAAAGACACAGGCAGTTCATGTCTGGCTGCTCCTGCCATCTTTTTCCTTCTCATGCCCCTCCGTATTATATTCCCTTATTCCAAAATGTTCTCACGTCTGGGAGAAGGAATGGGCACCAAGCTCTTAGTTCTGACTGTGATTGCTCAGCTAGATTAAAAATTGAACCTGAAGTAGGAACTACACTTTCAAAGCACTCTCCTCTCCAGAGTCAGAACAAGATAGCAGCACACAGCAGTGTGAGTCTAGGTAAATCCCAATTTGTGGAATCATATTCCCCATGCCTTTCTGTAGGCCTAGCTGTAATTTTGCAATTTGTGCTTACTGCAACTGAAAGGCTCTCAGTGACTTCTCTAGGTTTAGATCAGATACTTTAATTTCAAAACAGAACAATTAAATAATAGCTGTAGGATTCATCAAGTAATTCTATGAGGGTATGCACAACTGTTGCTGCTGCATACCAAAATGAACAACTGAGGTGCTTAAAAGTATCAAAGCAACTTCTAGCTTTAAAACCCTATTTTATCTCTGAATTTAGCTACCTTAACCCATTACTGAAAGCAATCGAATTGTTTTTCCTTTACTTTCTCTTACTGAATTTTATCTGAATTTCTCTATTGTAAATCTCATGTAATAATATCTCTCTCTTCCTTGTAAGTCTAAATACTTTGTGACACTTTAGTACCATCAGGTTCTTTCCACATGAGTTAGGGTAACGTACTTAAATTTATATATCAGCATTAATTTTTTAAAAATACCTATTTGATATTTAAGCTATGTGCAATAGTTGGCAGCCCACTGATATAATACAGAGACCAGATTTGCAGAAAATTTGTTCTTCCTGCAAATTTTCTAAGAAATATCTCATACTGAGCATACTAAAATAACTCTGACCATCTTCTCAAAGCTTAGCTCTTGTGAAGGAAAGACAGAACAGATTGGAGTAACTAAAGAGCACAGAGAAAGCAAGTAATTTGTGCTAAGACAGTGAGGAAATCACAAGCCTAGAAAGAGCATGCAGAAAACTGGCTGTGCCCTGTCACCACTACTGAACAATACTCCACTGTGAAGGTTTTTAAATACTTTTTAACATTTAGCCCTTTTTAAACATGTAGTTGTGCTGTAGATACTGATTTCCTCGGATCCAAGTAAAATTATTCTTCTCAATATTTGGTTGATCTCTATTGTAAGCTACAAAGTATTAAGACAGCTACAAAATATTGCTAATATTTCTGAGCTAATAGCATGTTTAGAAGGTCGTGTCAGGTTATTGCTGGGAGGATTAAAAGATTTTCTTTCTTCCAGAGCCCTTTGTTATGAGAAACCAAGGAAATTTAAAACAGGATTTATTCCTTCGAACCAGGACAAACCAACAGAGTACTGTGGCAAGAGCATAAAGCAAGAGTACTCTGGGCCAGGAAATTCACAAAGAAAGCTTTCTACGAACTCAAAAGTTAAGCTGAAGTTTTAAAACTCTTAATGGTTCTACATTAAAGGCAGCAAAAGGCAACTAGCTTCACAATCACTTACTCTTATAAGTCCTCTTTCAAAAGACCTTTGGTAGACTGTGTTGTACCTTACTGGTTGTCAGTAACACTAGTAGACACTTCTAGCATTTATATGCTACATTTTGTAGTTATCAAACTTTATTCAGGTCTTGCTGTCTGCTCCTAAGGTCATCAGTAAGAAAGGCTAGCAATGAGTATCAGCTATGATTTCAGAAATACCCATTGAAGAAACTGGAAAAACAGGCAGGGAAGAAGAGAAAAAGGAAACCCAGCAAAATTTGGTCTCAAATGTCAAAGCAAATCCTCCAGCAGATATAGTGAATTTTCTCAACTGATCTTTCTTAGATATGAAGGAAATTCTTAAAACTTAGAATCCTGTCTGTGGGAAGTTTTAAGTCAGGTCTGCACCGTTGTATGTGTTGTTATCATTGTGTTAGTCAATTGTTAAGATGTGAACAAGGTGAACGCTATGCCACGTCAAGTTAATGCACACTCTGACTTAGTTTAAAGTTGGGACAGATTAGCCTTATGAAATGATTGTGGATGTATCATAATTCATTGTTCATAATGCAATTTATCAAAACCCTATAAATCCAACCTCTGTAAGATATCATGGTGCTTTCTGTCCTAATTCTTTTAGCCACATCTCTCACATGTTCACAACTCATACCTTGTTTTCTCCTTGCACCTGATCCTGAAAAACATTTCTACTTTGGTTTTAAAAGTAACTAAAGTGACCTTAGCATTCATTTCTACATGTTGCATCAAACTGACTTTTTGAGCAATACCTTTGGTCACATGCTCACATTCTGCTGCAACTGGGCCTATAAATACTCCAGCCATTTACAAATAAATGTGTCATGCCATAATGGATATGCTGAAAAAGAACTGATGTAACAACAACAACAGAAATATTTGTATATGTTTTTAAAAAGATTTCACCAACAGGTGGCTTTCATCTACTGCACAACATCGCTAGCTTAGCTACTGCAACATCATCAACAGATGTTTTTAAGCATCATCAATGCGATTACTTTAGAATTTGCTCATCATAAATCAGCATAATGTAACATCCATTCTGGTGGGCAGTTTATATATTCTGCTTCCACCAGACCATCCATATAATAGTACGTAGTTCATGTGAGGGTGATGGAGCTCACTTCTATTTGGAATGACAGCTTGATGCAGCATTTCAAGGCTTAGCCTAACTTGCCCCCAACTTGAGGTCAAGCAGCAACCATTCCCAGAAAACATGTTTGTTAGATGTGACTGAAAACAGTTTAGCACTTGCATTAAAGAAATAATTAAACATGAACAGTGTGCCTTGATGTTGTTTAAATGAATGACACATTCCATGCCCAGAGGAGTTTTCAGCTCAGTTTTGTGACAGACAAAACACAATAATTGATCCAAGAAGAAATTAATGAAAAGAGTACCAAGAGGTTACGTAGAGTATCATTCTGTTTGAAATATATTTTACGGTGTTATTCATATAATATACCTTGTCAAAGAAGGTGGAGTTCAGTCTATTCCAACACGCCTCCACTAAAACAGCTGGCACAAAATATCAGATGGGCTTGTTAGCAGCTTCCTCTTGAGAGCTGTTACATAATCACAAGGACTGTAAACAAGGAAGAAAAAGAAATGGAAAATAACTGGATGAAAAATTCAAGGAAAGAATCATATGCACCTACCTCTGTGATTCTAATCTGGACAGAAAGAGGAAACCCGAGTTTCACTTCAGCTATATAAATACTCTAATTTACAATACCTCTTCACAGTAGATTTTATTTTATTTTTTTTTTTTTTCAGTTCATACCAGCTAGATATTTCCAGGAAACTTAGAGCAATTGATATTACTGACATCTCTACACAGAAGTTTCTCTTCTCCCACTAAATCACAATGCTGAACAGAGAACCATAAGCCAACTGACTCTGGACACACTTTACACAAAAAAACACAAGGGAGTAGATGAGCTCTTAGAGAAATCTAACTTGTGTTTGGGTGCCTAGAAGGAACTCCTTTTCTATAGGAGCATGAGGCAGCTGTAAATATGGTGCACAAAAGGGTACATTAGGATGTCCAATTGGGAAACTAGAGTGCATTTTGCATTACGTGGTACTTAAAACATAGAGGCAAAAGAGAGAGCTAGAGGGCAAGGCCCTTAACATTATTTAGTGGTGATGTCCCAGTGCCCTGCTGAACGGATCCAATTGAAGTGTGGTGTCCGAGGTTCAGCAGATACAAACACCAAGGGCATATCTCATACTCCTGTCATACTTCAGGGCAGGGAGGCTGCCCACCTCCAACTCCACCATCACTGAGGACACCAAGGTACATGTGCTACTAGAAATACTGGCAGCTCTCAGAAACATGATGCCTTTCTCAAAAGTGCAAGGTGTGAAGGATACACAAAGGAGCTGTGCCTGGATATAAGGACCTAAAATCAACCCACTAAAACTCCAGATAGGCTTCTGCCTATTTTGCACAGGAAAGATTCATCTCATTTCACTTTGGGATCTGGCAAACAGTGTCTGCAGCTGAGGCAGCCCTCTTGGTTCCAAACATGATGGAGAGAAATGGGCCATTTCAGGGAACAATTTTTCTGGTCTGTTTAGACGTTTGCTTCCAGAGGAGACACTATTCTACAAGAGAGTGACCATTTATCCTGTTAACAGTTATAAAGTAAGTCTAAAAATCTTGTTTAGATACAGAACCCTATTTAGCTAGCAGAATCGCAACCTCAGACAACTTCATTTCCAAGTGACATTTCTGAAGTGCTCACTTCCAGTACTGGCTTCCTCAATCTTAATAGTGCTTCCCAGTTCAGCACCTGAATGACGAGGCTCCCCATTATGCATGGAGTTTAGGCATTTAATTCAGAAGTTGAAACAGTACACAAAGGGCTACATTCAGCACCATAAAATATAATTATTTTGCATCTAGGCTAGATGTGAAAAAGCACCTGGGCACTTGGGAGCTTTGCCTTGTACCTTGCCTGAAGCTAGGGACCTGTGCAATGTGAGGGTACACTATTTCTGATGGACAAGAAGAGATGGTTCAGCTTCAGACAGCTGATGAGGTTACTGTGCCCAAGCTTCCCCTCACCCTCCCTGCACTGATATTTGAGCTGTTAGTAAACCAGCTGCAGAACCACTGGAGTTATTTAGCACTTTAAGGGTGGGGTAAACAGCTAGAGGTGATAACCACATTAGCTGTCTCAAGCTGGCAGCAACATATAAATCAGTCAAAGGCCTCAGGCTCACTGAAATGAGATGTGCAGACAGCAGCAGACTAAGGGAGCTGCTTACACTAGCCAGTAGGAAACGCAGAAACAAGTGCAGTATAAGATCACACATGCAAAGACATTTACAAATAGGTCTGGAGACTGTACTCTGTCACTCAATTATCAGGACATTCATCTGTCTGCACTTTGGTTCCATGCCCTACCTTCACCAAGAGATATTAACCTACATCCTTCACCAGAATGTCAGGCCACCAAGCTGCCACAGTTGGTTTACCATCATCCTGCATTACCTCCCATGCACAGAACGATCTTAATTTCTTCCTTTAAAAAAAATACATATATTCCAATTTCTAGATACCTGTCGGTCTCAGCTTATAGTAATCTAGCTCTCCTTTGTCTGTGTTGAGTGCCCTAAAACACATTTACTAGAAATCATTCTTGTTCTTGCCCTCTGAATACAGAAAAAGGAAAAAAAGCAGGAGCATTCATAGGAGGGTGCCAAGAACAAAAAACCCCAGCTAGTGTTTCAGCATTCTCCTGGGTAGAATATTTTTTCTTCTGCCAAAACAGTCAAAAAATCTGAGCACAGATCTTTTGTCAGAAAGGTAAGATCCTTAATGGGTGGTTGATTCAATATCAGAAAACAGACTTTTTTCTTCATAAAACTGTACATAATATGAGATATACTCTGCACACACTTTTTGCTACAACCACAAGTGGAACAGGAAAGGGGATGAGAACACTTTTCTCTGTTTTAAGCTCTGGCCCACAGACCAATAGCTTGATGTGGTCAGGACTCAGGCAGACAGCACAAACTCAAAAACAGAGCAGTGGGTCCCATGGCAATTTCACTAGTAGAAATTGGCCCAGAAAGTATTAGCATATGAGGAGAGAAGGTAGGTGGGAAGGCAGAGGAATACCAGTGACACCTAGAGACATCCTTAAGCACTAAAGAGGCATTTAAATATAATTCCTCCCATCCATCTAGCCCACTAGCCCCTGTGGTTCAACTGACTGTGCAGAGAATTGTGCTACACTGCCAGAAAGCCACATGTCTATGGGAACAGGTGGAGAACTTCAGCCACCACCTTCTCTACACTGAGTGCTTATTTTTTTGGAATGAAAGCATCAGCTGCAGTGGGCAGAAAAGCAAAAGTATCATGACCAATCATACACTCTTTTCATACAGTGGGAGAGCACTTTCCCTCTTCATTATGCTCAGCACTGGCAGATAATGCAGCTTCCCTCCAGAATCCCATGCACTGTGTGTATGGGTTGAGTCCAATATTAACCTACAGAGCCATTCTAAGTAAAAACATGTTAAAGAGAAGTGTGCTTAAAAATAGAGCTATAATCATGTACGGTACTCAGTGTGCTTAAATAGTGCACGTAATATAGTTCAGTGCAATAACCACTTGGTACTCAGGTTTCTAACACAAAGGAAGATATAGAATGGAATTTCATTTCAGTCTGGAACTAATACTGGAGTACTGCCAGTCCCATGCAATCTATAAAAATTCTTCGTGTCAAAATGATGTGTCCCGTTGTCTTGATGCCTTGATCAAGGTTTCTAAGATACTCATTCCTCTGACATCCTCCTCCTTAACTAACTTACACTGAACATATGTTAATCTAACTGCACCTCAGGAATATACTGCTTTGCAATTTTTCCTCAGCATATGTAGTAGTTAATGCTGTCCTTGTGTAGCTAGTGCTCTTCCATATAAACTGAAGTCTCTCGAATGAATGGGGAAAATGTAAACATCACTGCAAAAATCTCCCTTTTGCTTGCAGCTCACTTACCAACACCTGCAATCAGCTCACCAAGTTACATTCACTACACACAACCCAGAGATTAACTGAATGCATTAATGTAACACACAGCCTACTGTAAATAATTCTAAAGTTCTCAATAATCACTTAGGTCATCAGAAATTAAATTAGCAGCACCTTGTTATAAACTTAAGTTTCTGGGTTTTCATTCAGTTTTTCCATCTGAACTGAACAGAGGTAATCAATTTCTGGTATTATTCATAGATATTTCATGATGATTATTTAAGTCTCCTTTCATTATTTTGTGAGGGAGAATCAGAATGGCAGTATGCCAGAAGGTATGGAAAAAAATGGGGTAACGCGCATAAGTGCCCTGTATTATTACAAAGTCTCTCAATCTTCTGAAAAGCCACTGAAAAGAATGGGAAAAACTAATCCACATTATAATATAGTAAATATTCTTAAGATAGTTCAGCGATCTCTGCACTCTTGGTGGAATATGGGCCCTCCTCCTTTCAGCTATAAGATCTAGCCAGCAGATGGTGGGTGCTCTTGTTCAGAAAAGAACAGAGTGCACCTGACAAGGGAGGAATCTTAAGAAAGGATGTGCAGAACGACATATCTGCTTTCCCCTGGCTGGTGCATCAGCCAGGAGAGGATTTGATCCAGGAAGATAGGAATGCATGGGTAGAGACCTCCAGTTGTTAGAGACTGAACACATATGAATGCTAAGATTTTTGAAGCCAAATTCCTATTAAAGACAATAGAAATTTGGGTGTACAAATCCCTTAGTCTCTGTCCAGCCAAAGCAATTCCTCACCCCCCAGCTTTTAGCTGCTACCCATTGGTTAGCACTGCTGGTGCAGTTTTTTGGAAGGATTTGTTGCACAAAGAGAGAGACTTATTAAAAACAGAAAAGAATGTGTTGTGCCTCTGTAGCCAGAATCATAGTTTAAAATCTGTAGGCCGGATTATCCTGAATGCTCAAAAGATACAAAACTGTTATAAACCCATATGAACCACTTAAGTCCAAGTATACGGCTGTTTTTCATCTCTAGTGATTCACAGAAGTCATGTTTACTACTGTAACTGACACAGAAAGCTTCCAGAAGAGACAAATAAAGTCATGTTTTCATTAATATTTTTTTCTTTTTTAAACACATTACTCCATTGTTTATTGGCTCAGAGGCTGTGATTCACTTAAGGATAACTTCATCTTATATGGAGCTATAAAAATGAAATATTTTCATCTTATTCTATGATTATTCTCTTTTGCTATAAATAGCTAGAGTTAGCAGGTCAGCAGTCTTAAAATCCCTCTTCTGCTTTCCCAGTTCACTCTACTAGCTTGACTAAAGCACAAGGTGTTTAATTTCTTTTGAGCTAAAATGGTGCAATTCTTGCCTCTGTCCAAGGTGAATTTCACCCAAGGCAGACCAGCAGCTTAGTGCATGTTTGTGACCAGATCCTGAACTATTTGTACAACCAGCTCTTCTATTAGTTTCTATTTAAGTAAGGTGACTTCATTTAGATATTTGTGCATTTGCCAGGAATGAAAGGGGGAAAAAAATAAAGCAGCCCTTTAAAAATTTTCTCATAGTGGTTGAAGGACAAGTCAGCTGATGAGTATGTTTATTGCTATTAAATAATTTGGGAAACATAGAGGGATTGTTTCAGTATTGGGAAACCTGCTACTGAATACACAGACTATAGGTAAATTGCTGCGTTCTCTCTTTTGGGGTTGTTTTTTGTTTTGGTTTGGTTTTTGGCAGGGTTTTTTGGTGTGTGTGTGTGTGTGTGTGTTTGTTTTTGTTTGCTTGATTGATGATTATCAGGGCAAGATTTTTACTTTTTTTCTGTTAAAATTCTTTCTGAGATGAACAGAGACATCCATTGTCAACCCTGCTTCCTAGGGTGTTAGCTGCCTGCCTGCCAGGAGCCCAAATCCATGAGATAACAGTCACAGTGCCAAGCTTCAGCTAGCAATTCAGCCATTGCCCAGTGTTCCTCTCAAGCACAAATAAAAGAGCCAGGTGTGACTCAGACAAGACTGCACAGAAGTGACTTCTGGCTCTAGGGAAGGGCTGAGGGAACCAGAGACACAAGTAGTGTTCTGGCCAACTTTCCTAATGGAGGTGAAAAATAAATCACGACAGACCAGTCTGAACATTCTTCTTAGTTGCACTTTTATGGCCCACAGGTGAAAGGGGAATCAGAAGACAGGATGCTGACTTCAGAAAGACTGACACAATGCTGCACAACCCCAGTCCCCAACACTTTCATCAGGAAGCCAGCAGAAGTTCCACAGAGGAAATTATTAAAGGATGGCTGGCTGAAAACTGTATTGTTATTAGTAATGCAGTGGAAAATATACATCAAGCTTGGTTTTGTACAAGGCTACCCTAAAGCCCAGTTCTATTCTGGGCCTTCATTAACAAGTAAAAGGATGGAATATTAAGGTACACTCAAATTTGCAAGACATCCAGCTGCGAAGAGTGGAAAAACCTTCACAAAACAGGATTCAAAGAGTTTCCAATTATCACACTGGCTCAGAGAACAGTAAGATGTAATAGAAAGAAAAGTTCTGCACCTGGGCACAAAAATCAAACACACAATTACAAAGCAGAGGAAAGCAAGTTAGCTACAAAACTGCAATAAAAAATCTCAGACACAACTTTGCACAAACTGAGTTAGAAGCGTGATACTTGTAGATAAAAAAAAGTGCATGGCATTTCATGAGAAATAATCATTCTACACTTCTTGGTATTAGTGATGTCTCAAATAAAAAATACTGTCCAATTTTAAACAGTATGCTTCATTATTTGTACAGACAATCTTAAGAGTCCAGAGAAGAACAAGAGGAAAAAAAAAAAAAAAAACAGGTTGGAATACATGATCTAGGAAGAAAAGCTAAAAGATTTGGATTTGTTTAGTCTAGAAAAGAGACCAAGGGAAGACATAAGTCTTCAAATATGCAAGATACTTTTTTTGAACATGACAGTGATCAACTGTTCTTCAGGTCCATCAAGGTTAGAAGCACTGCTTACCATGTGGTGAAAGAAGATTTGTTAACTCTTAGAACAAAATAACTAACAAAAACAGCAGTATACTGGAACATCTCACCGAGGCTGGCCTTGGAATCCTCAGCACTGCAGCCCATCATGGAAAGGTTAGGCAAATCACTGTCAAAAATAGTCCTTGGCTCTGCTGCAGAGTAGAGATGGACTGGTCGCCTGAGCTCCCTCCCATGACTACAGTTCTATGATTTACTAGGGAATATGAAGCTTCTTGCACAAGCCACTCTTTTTAGAGGTTTAAAAAGTCACACTGTCTAATACATTGCATATAAAAATCTCTATCCTGATGCCAAATATTTCAAACACTATTTAAAGCTTCACCACTGTAAAAACTTATGTTCTAACAGGAAATTCAGGAATTAGAACTCTGCAGTACTATTGTAACAAGGGAGAAGCCTTGTAAAAAGACTTTTCAAAGTCTCACGTGTGACCGTAGGACAAGGTCAGAAAAGGCCAATGACATTTCTCCAACAGAAAACAAAAAACACATACACAGTTGGTGTTGTCTCAGTCTGAGAAATGCCAATGCGCAGCAGTGGCTGAAAAATGGAGCCTGATTCAACAGTTTGGTACAGTAGGTTATCTGACACCCATCTTGCATTTGAACACTAACAAGCTAACACACTTCAGAAAATGTATCTTTCATGTTGAAGCTACCAGAAATACTTTTACCTGATGAAACTGGTGACCATAAAGTCACACACATATCCAATGGCAAGCACATACATCTGGTGAACACATCCAACACTCAATAAGAAATCCCTGAGTTCTCACAACATCACTTTAGAAAAGAGAATACTGTCTGGACCAAACTATAATCAGGTCGTTGCACAAGCACATAGAAAACAGTCACTGACTGTGAGCCCCACCAAGGAGGCATTAGAGCCCTTTGGACAAAGAGATTGCATCACACCATGAGCAACACAGATACTACAAAGCACAGAACTCCTGTCTCAGACCTTACATGCCATTAAGAAGAGAAAATAAAAGTGAAAAAAGAAAGGAGCACTACTTGAAAAGAACTGGTGAGAGAAGATATGCTAAAGACAGCAGGAAATACACTCTGAAGTACATTGGTTACTCCTTTCCATTCTGCTCAGAGACAATCAAAGAGTGCAACAAGCCTAGCAAAGACCTGCATAGAAACAGAATCATGTAATTTTGGGGGTTGAAAGAGACCTCTAGAGATCATCCAGTCCAACTCTACTGCTAAAGCAGATTCACTGCAGCAAGTTGCACAGAAAAGCATCCAGGCAGGGTCTGAACATCTCCAGAGGTGGAGAAACTACAGTCTCTCAGGGCAGCTTGTTCAGTGCTCTGTCACTCTCACAGTGAAGTTTTTTCTTGTGTTTGTACAGAACTTCCTTTGTTCCAGTTTGTGTCCATTACCCCTTGTTGTATTCCTGGAGCTACCAAAAAGAGCCTGGCTCATCTATTTGACATCTATACATTAGATATTTATAAGCATTAATAAGATCCCTTCTGAGTCTTCTCCAGGCTGAATAGCCCCAGGACTCGCAGCTTTTTCTCATAAAGGAGATGCGCCACTCCTTAATCATCTTTGTGACCGACCATTGGATTTGTTCTAGAAGTCCCCTGTCTTTCTTGAACTGAGGAACCCAGAACTGCCCACAGTCCTCCAGATATGGCCTCACCAGACCAGTGTAGAGGGGAGGATAACACAGTGTACTGCACAGTTAAATGCTAGGACAAGAACCAAGAAGAGCTGGAATTATTTAACCCTTGAGAGAGAATAAAATCTCCACAGAAGATTCACCAGAATAGCCACACTGATCCAAAAAGGTGAAATTCAGAAAAACACTTAAGTTTCTGAAGTCTCACAGATTTCAAAGGCATCCAAGCAGCTGGTGAATGCTGTACTCAGATTCTCCTGAGATATTTCTCCCCTGAAGCATTTCACAAAAGTATTTGATAACAGCCTGGAAGAATATGAGCTACCTGCAAGGCTAATTATTAAAAACAACACCCAAGGAACTGGAAGAAGCTCAGGTTTCTTGTTAAAATGTTTAAAGAAAGTTTCTGCAAAGAGTCTTTCTGTTTTAAAGCATTTCTACATACACATTCTGTTCTTCAGAGAACCCATTCCTGCATTCCTTGCAAACCCAAAACACCCGCTGACATCATTAGGCAATGCGTTGGCATTAGAAGGAAGAAGCTGAGCCAACAGAGGTTGTGGGTAGCCAAAACTGTGCTGGAGACAGTTCATCCCGGTTCAGTCAAACTAACTTTTGAAACTGGTTTATAAACTGTGAGACCCCTAGGGTCCTAGCTGACCCCACTCCCCATTACTGCCAATGGCACTATGAGGAGCTGATTGACCCATGCTCAGCACAGATGGCCATGCTCCTTACCTCAACCCTTAAGCCAGCATCCAGAGGTCCCTTCTCCTATGCTTGGAGAAATAGCTATCCCAGCTCCCTGGCCCCACTCCCGGAACCAATTCATATGCAGTGGGCTACACATCCTGCTGGTGGAGAAGAGCTAGGAGGGACTGTCTTGAAAAGATTTAAAATCTTATTAATGAATACAATACGAACTTCAAAGTCCTACTGGGGAGCAGTATTTGTGTAATGGCAAGAAAGAAAAACAAATGTATCTTGAATCCTGACACAACTAAAGGCAGCAGAGGGAAACACCCAGGGAGCCAGGATTTCAATCAACAATTGATTTGAGTACCCATTCTTGTGGTAGATGGAAGGAATCTGCTTAAGAGAAACGTAAGAAAAGAAGCTACAGATGGAAGGAAAACAGAGATCACTAAGGCAAAGGGCAAGGGCTGAAGAAAAGCCAATGTGAATTATAACAAAAGCAGCTAACACAAGCTTGAACTCATGACAGTTAAAATGGAAAAAGAAAAAAAAAAAAATAAGCTGTATTATTATTAACTAAATAGGCCTCCTGTGAAGAGTTGATGAACACTTGTAATTCTGTTACCTGCACTTTGCTTAAAGAGCCTTATTTGCCCTTCTATAACCCACATACATGACCACCATATAACTCAATGTACAGAAAGCATGGGAAGCTGTGATTTCACAGTAACATTGTTTTTTGTTTGTTTTTCCAGACCAAGAGCAAACAAACAAAAAAAGACCATAAGCCTGCAGGGGACGGAGCTCTTGAAGCTAAAATCTCTTCCTCACATCATGAGGGCATTGCACTCACACAGCACAAAATCTTGAGAATTTAAACCATCTCTCTGGTTCTGGACAGATTATGGTCTTTTACAGTTCTGGACAAAAACCAGTTCCTTGATTTAAGAGGTCTCAGCCAGATACGTAGGTCACTCTGAAAGTAATGCCTCCTATTTATTTCCATAGAAAATACTACAAAGAGCACTATAACACTGATAGAACAAATCCTCTGTTACAAAATGCTAGTTTTCAAACATAGTTACCACCTTTAGCTGTGGCTTTTCAACACTAGTAAACAAGAGCTCGAATGCTGCGCTCATGAAAATCTGCACCAGTAGAGGTGATCCACTGTCACTGTCTCTAATGCTGAAACATGCTACCCACTACCTCAAAGTGGTCACATCCACTGTTTGGTCTCCATCAGCATTCAGCAAGCACTGACATATGTCAGTGGTTGCTGGTTTTTTTCCACATAGAGGAATTCAGTGACACGCCTTCGCTTCATACACATTGCCATGTCAGACTTATGTCAGACTGCCCTTCCGCCCATCTGTCATACAGCAGCAAAATGTAATAGAATATTGGTGAAAATGTTCAACCTCTACTTCCATACCACCAACATCCATCTCTGACATCATGGGCAGAGCTCAATAATAAAAGAGGAGGCATTACTTTCAGAGAACCCCTCATATTTACTGCTGAAGGTTGAAGATGGGGACACCTCAGATAAACCCCGAAGAAAATGCAGAATCTCAAACTCAAAACTCTATTCAGAAAACTCTCTTCATACAGGGTTGCAACTGCAAAGAAAATGATGAAAGGTTTTTCTATCTTCTTTCTTTTATATATATATATCTGAGCAGGCAGTCCAAGATTAGACTGTTGAATTGGTTCCTATGGGCAAGGTATTTCACCAGACTTTAGACTACAGTGTATTTGTATGCTGTAAAGCTGGCAGATAGATCTGTGATTTTTAGTTTATTTTTCCAGGGGACAAAAGAGAGGGAGACAGGAGAATATCAATATGACTAATACCTTTAAGTTAGTCAATTACTAGTCTGTTTTCTTACTGCAGAACTGCCACTGATGTCCAAAGACCAGTTCTTGATAATATTTTTCATTTTCCCAGAAAGCACACTGGCAGAAACATCAGTCTTCCTATGAGTCTCCTCTTGATACTGGATGAAGTTCAGAGATTGAGTTCTCTGGACTATGGACATGACCAACTGGGAGAAATCCCATTTGGTAGTTTTCCTCCTATCTGACTGCCCTGCAATTCAGCATCTTCTGCTACTCATTCTCTCCTCTACCTCCTTAAGAACATTAGTTTTCCTGCTTCAGTAGAGCCAGCGTACAGATATTCCAAAGAGAGGAGCCAAGAGCTGTAAACACTCTCCAAATTTCTCCATTGTACTGTTTGGCACATAAGGAAAACAATTTTTGACATTATGAATGTTTTTCATTATCATAAGAAGAAAAGATCTGAAACTACATTTCCCATCAGGCATAACAACTTAATTTGGATGGCTCTGAGGACAGTATCATTAGCTATCCATTACATTATTCTGACAAATGTCATATTAATCATTAATACAAATAAATCAAAAAGAATTGAATCACATGAAAACTAACTAAATGTAAAATCCCTACCAAAAAAAAAATATATACCAGAAAAAAAAAGAAAAAAAGTACTATTGTAATTCAGCAGCCTTGCTTTCTATAAATACAGTTTATACTTGATTTCTCATTTCCATAAGAATTATTTTTTATTATTTTTTCTTTTCATTACAACTACATATTCACTTGCAACTGAGGAATGTGAAATAGTTCTTCAAGTCTCCTTGAAGTTTACTACAAATTGTGCAGCCAGACCAGATTGTCTCAAGCTTAGCTTCTAACCTTAGCTTTGGCTTTGGGTTAGAAAATTAAAAAAAAAAAAATTGTTTTCTTCAATCTTGTGATGAATTTCACAGAATTTCCAGGAACATGTAAGCCACATATCAAAACTTTGTAATTTAAAGTCCCATTTTGGGAACTGGAAGAGGCTGCAGTTAATATTCATTGCATTTATAATATTTTCTCATGCAGTGGAATCTGTATTCAGTAGCATCAGAATGTGGGTTTAGCTGAAGAGCACTCTCACATAAATTAAGGCAAAATGTTCATAAGGTATTTCACAGGAAGAGAAAAGTTTTTTGAATGAAGTTATAAATGTAAATTTTACAGTTCCTTTTAACAGGAGATCAGATTCACTTTTTGCATCAAATCTCAACCAACTTTGATGCAATCTCACTAATGCCAATGGAATTAAATGGCTGTAGATACAGTTGTTCAAGTCTTACCCCTTTTGAAACCAGTGGCAAAACTCCCAGTGCCTCCAGATCCCATATGTGTAACACACAGGCACAGCACTGCTCTCCATTGGCCTACTAACCTTTGTGACTTAACACATGCTATGCTTCCTGTTTGTAGTTTCTGAGGTAAGCCCTCTGTGCTGTTGAAGGTTCCTGGCCTAAGGTATTGCATTCCTTGTTTACTGTCTGGCTGCATAGATGTCTGGCACAGATTTCAAAGTACAGTAACTCAAAAATATGCTCAGTGCATATATGCATAAGACCTGTAGTGGATTGCATCACAAGTTCTGCATCTAAAACACATACCTAATACTCTCTGTATTACTCATGGCTTGCATCAAGCAGGTAATAAAACACAACTGTATCAGTAGCATGAGTTTAACATCACTGGATAAAGCTGATTCATTCCAGGCTGACATCAAGTAAATGAGTTTAGGATATTTTTATGTAAGAAAGAAACATACAACATACTCTGCAAGATCAGTACAGTTCACCTAATCCAGTTTCCTTCCGTGCCAACATTCACAGCACATACAAGAAATTCTATGCTGTACATTTACTGAATTTTGTTTCCTCCAATTTTGCAAGGCTTGGCACAGCCAAGTACTTCAAACAAATTCAATATCATATTAAAAATATCAACTTAGTCTCAATAAAACAAGTGTCTCAGAGCAATGGGAAATCCATTCTATATGCTTGCTGCATTTGCTGTACTGGATTGCACTCAACTTGCTCAAATTAGGCATCTAAGCAGTACTTAAGTGATATAAATGAGTTATAGAGAATCATAGTGAAACTTCCCAAGTGAAGCAACCCAGCAAATGTGAAACACTGAGTTAGAATCCAGACAAACTTTTATACATCTTTCTCTTCCCAGCTTCAATGAAACATTGTAATTACTGTTGCAAAACATTGACAGATCATCTTGAGTGAGATGACACAGCACAAGCAGGACAGGTCCAGTCAGAATGGGTTAACAAAAGGCAGTCCTGCTTGACCAACCTTATCTCTTTCTATACCAAGTGATCCACTTGGTGTACGAGGAAAAGGCTGCTGGCACAGTCTAGCTAGACTTCAGCAAGTCCTTTGACACTGTCTCCCACAGTGTTCTCCTGGAGAAGGTGGCAGCCTGTGGCTTGGACAGCTGCACTTTTTGCTGGGTAAAGAACTGGCTGGAGGGCTGGGCCCAGAGAGTGGTGGTGAATGGAGTTAAATCCAGATGGTGACCAGTCACAAGTGGGGTTCCCCAGGGGTCAGCACTGGGGCCAGTCCTGTTTAATATATTTACTGATGACCTGGACATGGAGGTGTTGGTTGATGCTTGGTTAAATGTGAGCCAGCAGGGTGCACAAGTGGCAGAGAAGGCCAATGGCATCCTGATTTGTATATGAAATAGCATTGCCAGCAGGAGCAGGGAGGTGATCATCCCCCTGTACTCACCTTGAGTGCTGCATTCAGATTTTGGCCCCTCACAAGAAAGATACCAAGGCCCTGGAGTGGGTCCAGAGAATTGCAACAACGCTGATGAGGAGTCTGGGACACAAGTCTTATGAGGAGCGACTGAGGGAACTGAGTTTAGTCTAGAGCACAGGACACTCAGGGGAGACCTTACCACCCTCTACAGCCACCTGAAAGGAGGTTGTGCAGAGGTGGGCCTCTTCTCCTGTGTTATAACTGATAGGACTACAGGGAATGGCCTTAAGTTGCACCAGGGGAATTTGAGGTTGGATATTAGGAAGAACGTCTTCCCCAAAAGAGTGGTCAGGAGCTGGAAAGGGCATCTCAGGGAGGTGACTGAATCACAGTCCCTGGAGGCGTCGAAGAAACATTAAGATGTTGTATTGAGAGAGACAGTTCAGTGAGGAAAAATTGGTGGTAGGTAGATGGTTGGACTAGATGATCCTAGAGGTCTTTTCCAACCTGATGATTATGTATTCTATAGTTTGCCTCCCCCTGGTATTTATTGCCAATTTTGAACTCCAGGCTACTGTCATCAACAATGCCAATCACATATAGCAAAACAGTCTAGTTGCTGTGATAAAAAATAGTCTCTTGCTATACCATGTGGCCTCTCCGCCACAACCAGACCCTGAAAAGAAAGCATATGTAATGGAGAGAAACACACCAAGCCTAACCAGCAGAAAACCACTGTTTCTTCTCCTGCACAGCATGAGGTAGCCCTCTCACTGCTTTTGCCAGATGAAGCCATGGCATAAGGGCAGTGCCACCAAATGGAGTCACAGGTCTTTTTCTCAGGCCTTGAATTTCCACATCATGGATATTGGCAATTTAGGCACAGTGAAAAAGAATTTTTGTCTTGTTTGTTCCAGGCTAAACAGCACAAACTGAGAAAAACATCAAGGTTTTGGAAGAAATAAGCAATTATTCCTTTACTCTGGAAAGGAGGTACAGTTCTAACAAGAAAAATCTGATCAACAGAGCTAAAATCTGACTTTTATCCACTCCGAAAATCAACACCATTATACAGTGTAAACAGCTCAAAAACCTCATCCAAGTCAATAACATCAACATCCTTCATCTTAAAGCATTACCTTATCACAGGTTTTTAATAATATAATTCAAGAACAGGTAAAAATCTGGTGGAACTTTCAATAGCCTGCACTGAAAATTGACAAAAACACTGTGTGTGCATACACATAAGTGCATACACAAGCATGGATTTCTGCAGGTAAGATGGTTAATTTCTTTGATCAGCTGACTGTAGATAGGATTTCTAAAGCTTGCAGTCCCATTCTAGATCCAAAAATACAGCCAGCTTGCCCTTGCTGGTTGGCAAGAATCAGCAAAATTGTGTTAACAGTTTATTTCAAGAATACAAGCTAGTAACAGCCAAATGACAGTTGTAATGACCCTGATGTATTTCTCCCCTTAGGGCTTTTTTGTTTAGAATCTAGCTGCCATCCAAGCAGAAAAAAAAATCTCTTTGCCACGGACTCTCTCATCACAATGGGCTTTCTCCACTGCCACCAGCACTGCACCTTATGAGAGGCAAGGAGCCACTTCCAGTCTAACAGTGTGATACTCCCACCTGGGATTAGACACAACAGTGTGTATTAAGCACAAGCAGAGCCTGCTGAAATCCAAGGAGTCTTTCCACAGACTTCAATAGGATTTTGGTTAGATCCTGAGTCTCTTTTTAAGCATTCACTCATTTTTTCCCTTGTTTATTTAAAGAACTATTTCTCTGAAATCCAGGCAGAAATATGCTAATATTTTTTGTATTATCTCAGGGCAATGGTTTAATCATAAATTAAATTGAGAAGTGCCACTGTCTGCAGCCAAAAGAAAGAGGCTAACTATGACATACCACCTGTGCTCTGCTTCTCTGGCTCAGCACTGACCTTGGTTAACAGGAACATGTGCCTGAAAATGGCTCCCAAGTGGAAACTCATAACATGAACAATTACAGCAGAATGATAAACACCCACATTGCACAAGAAAGCCATCGAACTCTCACAGCAGCCAGGACTCCAACTTCATCTGGAAAGAAATATACATGTACCAGAAGAATACATGTGTGTATATATGAACATGTATGCAAGTGTTTACACGCTCTCTTACTATGCTATGTGCCTACAGCATCATGTTTCACTTTGTAATAAAACATATGCTTGAAAATATCCTTGTCCCCCCTTATGGTAGAGAAAACTAACATTATCAGGTTTCCTATATGCAAAGGCAACAGAAAATTACAATTGCTTGTAGTGACTTAATCCTACCAATCCACTCATCACATTCATTTTCCTCTTAACATGATAACAGATGAATCTAGCTTTTAGTAGCTTGGATTTCCTTTAATGCTCTATGATTACATGCTCCCACAAGATCATGAAAGCTGTGAAAAAGCCATTAAAAATCTGGTCTAACTGCATTTCCTCTTAACTAACAAAACAATGGATTTTAAATGTTACATGGATGATTTTCTTTCACATGTGGTCTTACGCAAGATTCCTGCTGTGGAAGTCTAAGGTTGGCAGTCATCTTCAAAGACAAACAAAACAGCCAGAACAGTGTTTATGGGCTCAAATCTCTTCACAGGCACAGGTATTTGCACAAGAGGAACACAATGCATTCATGTGGAAATCACTTCAACCATGGAAGATTAGATGCATTCTCCCAGAGCAAGGCCTTCTGCAAGTGTTTGAAAAGGAGTCATGACCTAGCCTGCCAAAGAAGACCAAAAACAATTCTTGCTTTCTTTTGTCATCTATCTTCTGAAAGTATTTGCTATCTTGGCCATCACCAGACATCAATAGACAAAGATCTATGAAGTGCAAGTCACCAGAGAAGTAAAAGAAATAGAAAGTGTTCGGTTTCTCAGCATGAGAAGTATACTTGAAGCAATACAAGCAAGACAGCAAGAAAACTTTTTTCTGTGCCTGCACACGAATCACAGGAGTTATGTATCATCAGCGTACAAAGGTGACAAGGAAAGAAGTTTGTGCTGTGGTGATACATACAGAGATGCAGGCTTTAGGGATGGGTGCCTTTGCGAATCTGCCTGTAAAAATGTCTGATAAAACTCCCTGTTTTGAAGGCCAAATCTGACACCTTTTAGACAGCTTTCACACCACAAACACCAGCTCTACCTAATACGTGTAAAACTCTTGGTGTGGCTGGAAGATGCTGATCAGCTCAAGCAGCAGATCCTGCAAGGGACTGAGCCACTACAATTCCTTTGTAACCACTGCTAAGGTGCATCCATAGAATCATAAAGGTTGGAAAAGACCACTAAGACCATCTAATTCAACTGTGAACCCATTCCCACTATGCCCACTCACCACATCCTCCATCACCATATCTCCACATTTGTTGAACACCTGCAGGGATGGTGATTCTGCCACCTCCCCTCCCTGAGCTTTCTTCCTGCTCTTACCCACATGTGTACACTGCAGCATTTAGTCATGTAAATAAGGGAAGAAACAGTGGTGAGGATGCATAGTTTTGTTTTTGTTTCAAAGATTGTGCCTGTAGACTTGCCAAAGCCAGATGCTGTAACTCTGCATAGTGTTACTCCACAAGATGGGCCAGAATCTTCCAGACGCTGGGTGTGGTGGGTGCAAGGCCGCATCATTAGCTGTTTGAAGCTGCGTGGGTAGTTTCCATTGTGGTCTAGCAGCCATGCAGGACGCACCCAAAGAAGCTGGGTAAGCTGCATACAGGAATTAGCCCACACTAAATTTCACGCTTTCACAGCTGGATTGCTACCCATACCCTAGCTAGCTAGCTGAAAGCAAGGTAGGCTCATCTTTTGCTGGAGAAGGAGGTGGGTTATGGCTCCCATGAAATAAAAGTAAGTTCAGAGTTGAATCAGGAGGCAGATCTACCCTGATGAGTATCCCAAAGAGGGAAAACACCAGGCTTCCACAGCTTCAGTCACTACGTTTCAAGTTCTGGAAACATCAGCCTTAAAATGAATGACTACCCACTAAGAGATCATGGAAATCCCAATAATTTTCAGCAGTTCCAGACTTTCCAATCACCTACCAGCAAATACCAACCAAGAGCTTGGAAGCCTTGTGATAGAATTCCAGGCAGTCCTAAGAAAAATGCTGACCAAAAAAGGAAAAAAAAGAAAAAGAAAAAGAAAGAAAGAATGGCCCATTTATACCAACAAATGAATACAAAGCTAGTAGTCAGTTACCTGTCAAATGCCATTTTCACTGAGAAGCTGCAGGAATCAGGAAACACAGAAATACGTTTGTTGTTTCCAGAATGCGATTTTCTCAGAATTTCTGTTTAGCAGAAAATTTTCTTTTTTCTCCCCCAGATCAGTTAGGGACAGCAGCCTATAAATAATGAACCATGAATAAGAAATTATTTTCTTCAGCCATGTTAAATGAGTAGACATTGGAAGGGAAAGAAAAGGAAAGATTAATACCATTAACCAATGTAAACTTTGAGACCTTTATATTGTCAGACTTGTTTTCATGTAATTGGAGATACTAATACCAGAAATAACAACTGCAATTTCTTACCTAAACCTTTATATGAAATCAGATTGAATTACCAAGGAATAATACATTACCACAAGTCAGTCAAAACAACATCCTCAGCCCTTAAGTAGCTCATTTTTGTTAAAATGAAACCTTCCATGTGCCTCAGCCTGAAAGTGCACTCAGTTATCACATTTCAGCTGACACATTACACCACATTAATATGCAGCTGTTTAAGTACATATCTAAAGAAAAAAAAGGCAATAATTGACTTCAAGCATCACCACTTTGCTGCCTAACGCTACACCACAAGGAGCATAACACAAGGCCAAGGGTCACAATTCTCTTACACAACAAGCAGGAGCAACAGCTGTTACTTTACCAGTTACTAATTAACTGAACTAATTAACTAATAATAAATTAATCACTAGGACTATTTACCCAGCTGTTTCAGAGTAAGCTTATGCCTGAGTCATATGAGAAATCCCTCCTAACCACTAAATTTGCTACAGATCACCTTATCCGAGTTTATCACTGCTTTTTAATATATGGCTGCGCTGTTGTTCTCGGTTTACAGATTGAAAAGTGAACCATTTTAACTAGTTTTGAGTTATACAGGCAATCTTTGGTGCAACAAAGTCTTGACTACAACAGATCCTATATTCCTTTTACATACATCTGCTTCCTCAGCAAGCAAGTAAGCTGTCCTTTGACACTACAGTCTGTCCTGCTTGTCAGGAGTATTAACTTATGACCATCAAAAATAAGGAGATTTCTCCTACTGCTGTCAACCAGAGCTTTACAACTAATTTTATCAGAAGCAGGAACAAGCCTGCTATCCTCAGACATTTAAAGAAACCACAAGTCCTCCTTTACAGCTCAAATAGAGCAGTAAGTTAGTAAGTAGCAAATTAAAGGAACTATGTCTGCTTATATACATGTACTTATGAAAAAATAGATATATGCACATACATTGTCAAAACAATGACAAACTTCAGTATTCTGTAGTCAAGGAAAAACCTACAGACCCATGAAATATCCTGCATCTTACTTCTGCCTCATTTCCTTTCTCAAACTGTCCATTAATTTAGCTCTTAATCTGTAGCATTTGATGTCTGACACTGATTTCAAACTGCTGCCATCTAGAAGGAACAAATACCCTAAGTCTATAGAAAGGATTATTTCACCCTAAAATAGGGATTGGGGGAAAAATATATGTTTCAACAATGAGATCAATATACAAGAGCACTAGCTGTCCTTCCTAGATGACTGTCAAATTTGAGAATTAAATATCCCATGATTTGCCACGATTAAAGTCATGCTTGTTTCCCAGCATTTGCTGCTAGTTCTGGCAAGCCATGAGAGCAAACTCTAAATCCATAATGTGACTGGTGGAAATGTTGTTTTTAAAGGTTTAAAATGTTTTAGCAACAAATATTAAGTCACTCCAAGATTGGAATATGTATGGGATCCATTTTTCACCACATTTCATCAGTTTTTTTATACTGTGAAAACCAATGTGGTTATTCTGGCATAAAACCAGTATAATGGAATGGAGACTCATGCCTGTGGTCACTAACGTGACCTCGTTGTATATACAAAAGGATATGGGAAAAAAGTATTAAGGGTGTCAAAGCCCAAACTTTCCAGTATTACATTGGTTTTGATGATCACTTAGTAGCATTTGTAGTGCCATTTTTTACTGGGATCACTGGGATCTCAGAATTTATGTCCAAATCAATAACAAGAAGTCGCACTATCTTGTCTCCAAGCTGTGCAAGTGTCTACAGCAGGCTAAGGTGTGTGGTACACAGTGGTCATGTGCCACCCAAAGTTACAGATGGAAGTAGATTCCAGCAAAAATTCTGACATAAACCCCAATGTTAGGCTGTGCTGTCTCCACTTCAATTCTCTCTCAGACAGTTTCTTATTGAGTCCAAGACTATCTTTCGAGTTTTGCCCTTGGATTATGTTCTCATAATAATTATGCACAGTAAATGTCAGAGAAGATTCATGAAGGTCATGAGAAGATAGGCCAAGCAGTACAGAAGAAATTTCTGCGCTAGACAAAGCTATGAGACACAACTCTTGAAGGGCTGTAGTCTGGAGAAAAATGGCTTGGCAAGTAGAAATGAGGGCCATAGAGCCACAGCGGACACTGAGAAAATTCATTTAAGTCAACCAAACATGAGAAGATCCATATTGCTGTTTGCTCCTTTGGGTTTGTTTTTCTTAGCTCAGAATAAGATCTGCCTTTGAACTCTTCCTGCCAAACTCTTGACAAGTTTCATTTTGGAAACTGACAACGAGGAAGCTTTTAACTGTTTTTATATTAATCTACTTCAAACTCATTTTTATCTAGCTAGAGGCAGGGTTTAATCAAATACAGGTTCTTCTCTGAAGCAGGCCTCAGCTCAACCACAGTTTACACTGTGGCCTACATTACTAAATTCCAATGGCATTTAACTTTTCAAGGTCTTCCTTTAGAGTGGTAGCACTGAGCTTTACATGATACACAGACAAGGGTTTAGGAAATGCCGAATGGTTACTCCTGAAGGGATTCACTGAAGAACTCCACCATCACTAATGGAAAACTGCAGAAAGCACTTAGCAATGTCAGATGTTAGAATTTCTCACTATCCATCACACACATGCACACGCACACACACAAAAACCTTTCATGCTTACTGGGAAGCTCCTGGAAGAGACAAATTTTGCATTCCCTGCAAACCCCCAAATTCCCCTGGATTTCTCTGTCAGTTTGGAGTTGCACAAGAATAATTCCCTCTCCAACTAGTATCTTCTGCCAGAGCCACAAAAAGCATGACTCTCCTGCAACTGCTAGCCAGGAGATTTAGCCTTTTTGGGCTCAAATTGTGAAGCTATCCTCTAGCTCTGGTAGTTCCAGGTTCAATTCCTGGTAATGATTAGGACAAGAGTTACTCCATGAAGAATGCAGAATCTATCTCCAAGTACTTAAAAAAAATTTAATACAGCAGAATATCTTTACTTTGATTACAATAGGCATAAATATATAGCTACATAGTATCTCAAGATATGATGAGAAAAAAAAAAAGCATTGAGAACTGATTTGCAACAGGAGACAGATTAATAAGAAATGGTTACATAACACAAAATGGCACATCATATTAAGACTCATTAACTGCAATAAAAAACAGATGTCATTGTGTCTATAACAACCCTGTAAAATTCTACTTGTCAGTTACCTCTGGGATTATTTATATATATAAATATAAACACATATATATACAGTTAATACATACGTTAAATATTTTAATTATCATTGCAAATATCAGTCAATGAGATTTTCTGTCTGAGCTTATAAGGCTTAGTAATCATTTTTCTGAAATTGTCTAGGATAGAATACATGAGAGGTGGAAGCAGCTGACTCAAAGGTTCACACAGTATTACCGGTATATGCATTTACAGCTTGTGTTTAGAAGGAAAAAAATACATCCCATGGGAAAACAACATCCTTCCAATGAATTAAACAAAAACAGAACAAAAATTAACAGGGATTAAAGATATCTTAAAAGCAAGAATATAAACTGCAATAACAACATAACAAACTCCTTGCAAGGATTTCTCTCTGCCACCCTTAAAACATAAGCTGGAAAAAATACACCAGGTCACTCCTAAACATGATTTGAACAAGAAGAAACAAATGGGGAAGGGAAGGGAAAAGGGAAGATTTCCCTGTACTGTTGCTGTTTTATTTACTGAATTTTCTACAGATCTAATTTTTTTCTTCTATTTTATTACTATTTCAAAAATCTTACTGTACTTCAAGTATAACATTAAGCAAATACACCAGGCTTAATGCACTGATCCGAGGAAGGTCACTGTATGAACACACGTTCTTTTCTACACTACAGCCTAACCTAGAAACTGCTTAAAATCTCACCTCTTAAAATTTTATTTTTTCTTAAATCCCCTGCTGTCAGTGATACACACTTGTCCATGTTTATAAACTTGGCAGACCAGGTTACAAAAGAGCTACAGCAAGTTCCTCTCTCCCCAGGCAGACTAAGGTATTCTGAAATGCCACTAAACATCTAGGGAGCTTCACTATCAACTAAATAAGATATCTAAAATAATACATAAACTAAAAACCCACATCCTATGAACATATTTACTAACAAAGGGTACCATATAAGTACGAAATATTGTAAAAAGTAAAAAGTTTCCTTTCATTTGGATACAATGAAGGTCATTCCACATGCCAACTTGGACTCACACTATCAGTTCTTTTTTCCTACCTCAAAATGCATTCAAAAATATATTAAGAGCCTAATCACATTGTAGGTACAAGCATCCACCTCCATTCCTGTAGTGACAAACTTATGCAGACAGATTATTAACAGA
Organism: Odontophorus gujanensis; assembly: GCA_013399175.1. Taxonomy (NCBI): domain Eukaryota; kingdom Metazoa; phylum Chordata; class Aves; order Galliformes; family Odontophoridae; genus Odontophorus; species Odontophorus gujanensis. Next base: position 312,991 of record VXAB01004355.1, read on the forward strand.
TCTCAATATGTAAACTGGTTACAGGAGCACTAAAAGTCTACACACTTTTTAATCAAGCTTAAAATGATAACATAAACTAATAGAATGACTTCTGTCAGCATAGAAAAGAAAGTGCAAGCTGTTGCAGAAAAAAAAAATAAAATTTACTAATGATATACAAATTTTAAGAGGGACAAGTGTGAACAAACAAAAGCTGTTTCATCAAATTCTGTAACAGGAGTATGCAAAGGAAATGCCAACATGCATTACATTAATAATATGCAGTTACAGGCAGGTTGTTAACCCTTTCAAAATCAGTGATGCTGAAAGTCATGAGACTGGATTTCCTCATTTTGCTCACAGTACATTCTGTTTGATCTGTGATGGGAAAATCCCCTTTGCTTTACTCAACTTCAAAGTTTATTTTGGTGCAAAATTCCCCTCAGAAGCAGCTACGTGACCACATGACCTAAGCAGCAGTGTGGTAATGCACATACATACAGCTTTTCTTCCTAGTGTGTCTTTTGTAATGTATGCTCTTTTCATGCCAAAAACTCTTTCACCAATAGACTGTTTATTGGGAAATTAGGTAAGCTGGCCAGCCATGTGAATCAACTGAAGGTAAAACACTGATAACAGACGACTAGAAAAACAGATGAACAGAGTTTTATAACAAGCTCCAAGTGAGAGCTTGACAGAGGGAAGAGCAAGGAAAAAAAAAAATTAAAATACTTCCTATAAAGTAGATCAATTTGATTTAATTAGTGTCTATGTATCATGCACTTACACATCACCACAAAAACCATAGGATCCATCAAGAAATAGTCTATTGCAATCGTTTTGTATAGCACTGCCGAGAAGACTAACAAGGAAAGGTTTTGCCTTAGACTCCTTCCAGAGCCATCAGGCAATTGTGACATGCTCCCTGGCAGAGCCAAGACCATTACAGAGTTGGATGACAGCTAGGCATGGCTTTGTGGAGGCTAGCAAGGTCCACACAGGGCAGTGGGATGCCTACAGTCCTTTGCAGACTTAAGCTGTTAGAATTTTACTTCAGTTTACATAGGCCATCATTGTGACAGCCCAAGTGACAACTGATGCACTACCACCACCACACCAGCAACTGAACAGCACCATCTCTCTCTTTTCAACCTCCTCCTGCTACAAGTCTCTCCATTAAAAGCTGTCAATTTGGAGACAAAAATCTGTGCAGCACCATTTCCCATGGACAGAATTAAACATTCTGCTTACCCAGCAGTAAGGGAGTGGGAATGTGAGAGGCAGAAGGTCTGGCAGGAGCAAATGTGTTGCTGAGAGCCACTGCCTTGAGTGCATTTGCAAAAGCTTGCATACTGCATGGCTCCTTAGCTACCCTGCACTGTGCTTCTGTACACTGCACTATGTAATCTACAAGTGCTGTAGGTGGGCTGGCTATTTTTAAAGCACTTTAGATGAGTTTAGACTGATTATCATGCTTCTTTGATTTTCCTCTGTTTTGCAAAAGAGGCTGAGTTTTGACTCAGAAATAAATGCTTCTGGCAAAAGAAAACAAACTTAGTCCTTATAGAAAACTTACACTGAATATAAAATTAAGTACAACACAAATCATTCTGATAAGTGGTTAATAACTTATTAAATATATTATTCATCAAACCACTGGGATTGCACATAACAGTGATTTGTAATTGTCTGGAATGTTTTTAACTGGTGTATTTATAACCCCTTATACCACATGGTCTTCATATGCGTAGCAAACTCAGCAAGAGCTTTTTGTTACTTAGCAAAAGCACAGAAATAAATCTTAACATAAAGTGAATGACCAGATATATTTTATAATCCATACATGAAGTAACATTCTCAACAGACTATTCTCTAAATAACTGTTAATATATTAAGCCAGCAACAGTGATCCATGTATACTAAATAAACAAATATGTAAAGACTTGCAATGGAAAACTCTTCCATTACTGTCAAAAGTTTAACTTAGTGAGCTGCAGAGCACTAATACCTACTGTTGAATCCATTCTCAGGTTGAAGACTTTGAAGCTTAGCCCGAGAAAGTGTTTGGATTACAAAGAGCACTGCAGTTGGACTAAATCTTGGTAGGCCCCTTCCAACTGAACTATTTAGTTCTATTCTATTCTGTGCTATTTATAGACACACAGAACATCCTAATTTGGAAGGGACCCACAAGGATCACCAAGTCCAACTCTCGGCTCCACACAGGACCACCCAAAATTCAAACCATGCCTGAGAGCACTCTCCTAGCACTCCTTGAACTCCAGCAGCTTGGGGCCGTACCCACTGCTCTGTGCAGCCCGTTCCATGCTCACTGCCCTCTGGGGCAGCCCCTTTCCCTGACCCCCAGCTGCCGTCCCCGGCACAGCTCCATGCCGTTCCCTTAGGCCCTGTTGCTGTCACACAGAGCAGAGTTCAGCACTGCACCTCCGCACCCTTTGAGGAGCTGCAGCTGCCATCAGCTGTTCCCTCAGCCACCTCCACTCTGGGCTGAGTAAACCCAGGGATCTCAGCCACTCCATACCTACCTTGCCCTCCAGACCCTTCCCCATCTTCATAGCCCTCCTCTGGACACTCTCCGATAAGTTTATGTCTTCCTTATACTGTGGTGCTCAAAGCTGCACACCATGCTTGAGATGAGGCCACACAGCACAGCAGGACAATCCGCGCCCTCACCTGGCAGCAGTGCTGACCCTGGTGTGCCCCAAGGCATGGTTGGCCCTTTTGCCTGCCAGAGAGCACCGCTGACTCATATACAATTTGCCACCAACCAGAACCCCAGATTCCTCTCCACAGGGCTGCTCACCAGCCATTTAAATAGCTGTTTTATCTACATCCATATTGGTGAGGTGACCTGTCTCTGTAAGTATTAGACCAATGTTATTTCTGGCCCTTTTGCTGCTAACATACTTTTAAAAGCCCTCTTTTTTATTATTTTTTTGTCAGCTCCAACTCTAATTGAGCTTTGATTGCATGCATTTTCTCCCAGCAATAATGAATGGCATCTTCTCTTCCTCCCCTCTTCCCTTCCTTTCCCATCCATTCAATTCCATTCTATATTTTGTAAATGTATCATTAATTTTTCCCTGACAAAGGTAAAAGGAATAGTTGTTTGTAATACCCACATCCTTTGCCACGTAGCTGGCAGCAATTATGCTGTTTCCTAGGGCTCTGCCCACATAGCTAAAGAAGACCTTTCCACCTTAAGTCAGGTACTCAATATTCAGCTTGCACTGACTGAGCTGCTGCAAGAGAAGGGTTATGAACTCTTGCACTTCCACAACTCAATTTCAAACAGACTTAGTGCCAGGAATCTTGCATAAAAGCTTGTTTACAGATTAGGAAAATGCAGTTACTCCTATGTCAAAATTTAACTGAACTCTACGTATATCCCCAAGGTCCTACAATTCATATCCAAATATAGACACATAGGAATAAGGCAATTTTAATACAAATTTCTAGAAGAGAATTGTTTGAGCTTTATTGACTGGTTAGAAATACAAACTAAATGGCCAATTTATCCTGGAAAGCATCAGACCCTTTATCACAGCTGACTGTGATCTGATTAGTAAGACTGGACTCAGCACATTTATATTGCATGTGCCCACTGGGGCTGAAGTCAGGGCTTGACGCAACAGACTTGCCATTCCTGTGTACAGATCTGGATGCTTGCCCTCCTCCCCATCTCCTTCTCATTTCCTGAGAATAAACACTAGCTGTATCAATATTTTTTTTCCCAGTTTCATCTAGATTGATTTACTTCAAACTGGAACAGAGCAGTAAAGACTTGCTTGCACAGCAACCCCCAACCTTTACTTGTAAGGCAAGAACTAACAACAACTGCTGTTACCACCTCTTCACGCTGAATAAAGACCCATGGAACAAACTCACCCTTGTATACTGGCTCTTCCCAAGTCCAAGGAGCCCTGAAATATTGTAAGAAAACACACAGCCCAAAATCAGACATGGAACTGTGTGTAAGTTACAGTACAAGCCCAACTGAAATTTAAGAAAAAAGCAGCTGTAACACCATCCCACCACTTCCCTCCCCCCCATTTCTAGATCAGATAATAAGTTGCTTGTGATTTTGGACTTTGTTTTTCCACCTCTTTCTGAGATGCCCTTTCTCTGACCTGCTTGTACTCCCAACTGCTAAATCTGGACCAGGACTATTTCTCATTGTGAATGCAACTTCAGCAACTTAGTGCATTGGATAGTTTCTTTTCAACTACAAGTTTGCCCTTGTACTTCGGGTCCTGTGACTTACACTCAAAAGCACCACTGGCACACGGAAAGCATGTGGACCTAAGGCTGATACTGCCAGGTATCATCTAAAGTTTTGTATTTGCAATGAGAATAGTCTAGCACTGCTTCTCTACACAGCTGATGCATACCTAAGACCTTTGCTGACTCATGGGCCTTGAATAATATGGCATCATGCCTAATCAAACCCTGGTCTCTCCTTTGCATCACAAGGACACTCTGTGTGTTTGGAGAGCTCTTGGAGCATTTCGATTTAATTATGTAAGATTTTGCAAACTTGTAAAATTCTCCAGGATCACAAAAAATCCCCACAAAACTGAAGAAAGAGCAGAAAAAGGAGATAGAAAAAAAAAAAAAACAACAACAGAAAATCACTTGCAGTAGGCTGCATACTTCATGAACCAATACAGAAATCCAAGATGCAAAATGTAACATTAAGCTAAATTCCAGCACCCATTACTCACCCTGCATCTGCAACATGAGTAAGTCACGTATGAAATAAGATACTCTTCTGTATGAGATATCCAGTATAACCTGGCCCACGCAGGAGGGAATTTCCATCCAAAAGGCAGAGAAGAATAAATGAGTGAAAAAAAAGTAGAACAAGATGGTAGCATAGAAACTCTAGGTCAGCATACTGTCAGAAAAATGACAGACAAGTTCACTTTACAGGCACACACCAAGGAAGCCACAATGTCTATACTGTGATAATGTAATCTCTCTGTGGTCACCGAAAGTTAATACCTAAAAAAAAAAGTAAAAATATGTTGTTTGGAGCAATCCCTAACCTGATAAGGTCTCAGTATTTCCAGCAGCTAGAGGTTTGCAGACATCCTCTATGGCAGCCAAAATTCAGACTACCACACTCTGTCTCCATGCATGAATATCCCTCAATGAATTTTTCTGAATCTTTTATGAATCTTTTCTACTTCTTGTATCCACAATATCCTACGGAAATGAAGTTCTGCCATTGACTCTTTGTTGTGGATTTAATTCTAAATTTGATCATTTTAATCAGTGCCCTCTCATTTTTGTATTGTCAGAAACTGTGATTAACTGTACTTTGATTCTTTTTACAGAGCTAATATGCAATGCTTCCCTGGCATCCTGTTTGATTGCTGACATGCTATGTCCGGTTCATACAGCCATAAAGTTTTATTTCATATCCAATCAGTAATCACAAGCTTGTATTCTCTTCCACAATAAAAGCAAAACAACTATCATTATATCACATCTGTTTTCTCACTTCAAACGAGTGTTTAAGGCAACTCTGGAACTGGTCTCAAAATACCTCCTCCAACTTGTCACTCTGTATTGCCAATGGCCATATAATGCAAATTATCCCATATGTTTTCGGATGGAAGCCTGACAGTAAATGCCAACCTGATTTTCTACAGTCCAGAGAATACACATCCACAAATAGTTATAGTATTTATAATGCTTTGTTAAATGTTAAGGTCTAAAAAGAAGTTTAATGTTGCTTCAAGAAGATCAGGTGAACAAGGTAGTCACTGTAGCACTTTTAGCCTACTTATCATGAGTTACTGGGCAATGTGTGATTTATTAGTAAGCAGAACAGAGCCTGTATATAACTCAGGAAACATGACTTTCAAGAAATTTCAACAAATTTGTACTAAAACCCTTAGGGTCGTTTCAGGTTTTGTTGACAATTTTTCAAGAATTTGTGTAGTTTCTGCAGCTGCACATCATAGGATTTCCAGAACTGGTTGACTCAGACACACCCAAGTATTCTTGTAGGGTTCTGTTACTCACAGACTGCTCTGCTAAAATGAGTTATGATTTGGCTACAGTTGTTACTTACTTTGTTTTAACTATCTTCACATACTTGAGATATTATCTTGGACTTGATACTGTTGTGCTTCTGAGCAGCATGAAGAAACCAAAGATTTAATCCTTCAAAGAGTTCATGACCCCAACAAAGACATTTCCATTGACCTCAGTGAATTTTGATTCAGGTTAAATGTGAGGAACTCCATCAAGGACAGCAGGAAAATCCAAGCCTGAATTAGATGGATAACACAGTCTGTCTATATCCTTGTAATTTGCTGCAACAACGTTACACTCAGACTGGGTAAAATCCCAACCTTGCTAACATCACCAACAAATCTACTGCAGAAGATTTCACCAACAAGGTTTCACTGAGGTATATGCCTCACAGATCAGTCTTACTTGTGCTAGTTTTCCTTGTTTGAAAACAAGCTGTCTATAAAATTGTCAGAATGTTTATCCCTTAGAAGTAATTACAAAAAGAAAGATGCAATGGCTGGAAAATACTGTATAAACTCAGAAGTTTACATAGTTATTTCCAATTTTTCTAATATCTGATCCAATTTTTTAATGCTTGTGGCATAATTCTAAATTACTAACAGGGCACTTGTCTTTTCCATTTCTTTTTTCCCCTCTTTTTCCTTGAAATTCACAGCTGCAAATCAATGCAAACTCATTCAGTAATTACCCAGGAGAAAACTTCTATTTTGTGAAGTGAACATTGTGCTTTTAGGACCTCTCTGAAAACTTCTAACAATGTTCCACCCTTGGGCTTTTCCATCCTCCAATCCCTAGCTTGAAAGCTTGCATTCTCCCTAGCTGCCCCCTTTAAAATATGTTTTTCTAAAAACTGCACTGAAGTGAAAAAAGACCAAGAAGAACTCTGATTTATTATTTTAAACAGCAAAGGTAGCTCTCCTGCCTTGATCCTGGCATCTTATAGATTTTTTTGCTCTCTTTGCATTTTGGCCAAAAATAGCAATAAATAGACCAGTTCCCTGCTTCCTATGTTACAGCCAACAAACTGATTGCATTATTACTGGATAACATCACCTCTTTGGAATTAGGCTGCCAGCTGAGCTCTTATTATAGTAGTGAATTCACACCGCCACAGTTAGCAATGTCAGCATTTCTATTATAATAGCCTCTTCCTACTCCTACTCTTTTTCCTCAAAGGAATGAAATTTGGACTTAAAAATGAACTTAAGGTTGATCTGCTGACATGATAATCCCCATCCACCAGCCCATGGCTTGTCATTTTAGCACATTTCTGACAAGTTGCTTTGGAGCATTTTTAAGTGCAGGCCTGAGCATGCATTCTTTCTGCATCCAGAATGAATGTGCATCCAGAGAACACAGCACTCAATTCCGGTACCTTCATGGCTTGAGTTTCTTAATAAATGTGCTTTTAATAATCTCTTCATTTCAGTGAGCCACTGCTTTTAGAGCTGTGCCTACAGTGTGCACAGGAAGATGCATTTTGCCACAGCTTCCCTTCAAAAACACACTTCAGAACACAGATGTCACACAGGCAGCATGTTTCTCAGAGGCACTGACAGCAGTGAACTGCCTGGTGTGGAGGATGTGGAATGCAACCAGTCGGGCTGCACCTGGGAAACAGGAAAACACGCTCACCATGAAAACTTCTTCAGCGTGTTCTAGCTGGGACATGCCATGAGGACTCCATGGAAACCACACGCAGCTACAACTCGGCAGCCTGCATGCTGAGCACAGCCATCCACGTGCTCACCTTCTTCCCTGACACTGACCCCACATCTCTCTCTAGGTGCCCACATCTCTCTTCCCATCTGCTAAGCCCTGCATTTGCCCAAATGGAGGCAGGGGAACCACCTCGTGCATGCCAAGCCCCACTGGGACAGGGAGGCCGAGATGGGGACAAGGCAGGAGATCAGCCCCAGCCTGCCCACCAGGCCTCAGAACCACGGCGAGGTTTGGGTGCTCCCTGAAAGAGCGTGACACCACCAGAGGACGCAGCCAAGAACCAGGAGGCAGCTTTCACTCAGGCTTGGGCCCACCCAAGCTCAGGCCCTCAGAACCTCCTGACAACCGCGGGACACACGGGGCTCGGCCACCCCCTCCCGGCCCCGCAGCCCCTCGGGAAGTGGCCGCGCCGCGGGCACTTACGTTGAGGCGGGCGCCGTCGGAGCGCTGCGGGCTGCACACCGCGGTGCCGTCGGGGCTCTCACGCGGCAAGGAAGGGGCTGGGGGGGAGGCCTTTTCGCCGTTGGGAGGGTGAATTTGTGCTCCGACAAAGCCGTCGGTTCATTCCGAAGGAATAAAAATACATTGTGCACGGAGCTGAAGGGGGGCTGGGAAGGGGAGGAATGCGTGACTCGAGGCGGCCCGGCCCGACCCGCGGTGCCCGGGGAAGGAACGGCCGCTCCGTGCCCGCTTCCCACTCAGCTCTCTGATCCGCTAATCAGCGGCAGCCGCGGGCCGCCGTGAGTCACCCCCGGCCGCGGCAGCATCAGTCTTTGCCGCGGTGTTGGCAGCCAGACGA
>VXAB01004355.1:321963-350879 GCA_013399175.1 Odontophorus gujanensis
TTTTCTCCCTTCCCTTCCCTTCCCTTCCCTTCCCTTCCCTCCTCCCGAGAAGGCACTTTCCACCCCCTGCTCCTGTCCCGGGCGGCACCACGCTTCTCCCAGGGCTTCCTGCGAACCGCGGAGACCCTCGGCCCTGCACACCGAAGCGGGGTCCGGTGGGGCGAGAGTACCTTGCCCCCCCCAGGAGCAGCGCATTACTGAGAAGTGCTCGGGGAAGGATTTTTCGGTTATTTCTCTCTCGGGGAAGTTAGAGGGGAGCGGTGGAGGGGATCAGAGCCCTTCTTTTGCCTCGGGAGAGTCCTTTGCGCTCCACCAGGGTGGTGCAGCAGGTGCCGCCGGGCCCCTTCGCTTCTTCCCCACTCCACTCCTGAGAACAGAGCCCGAGAAAATCCAGGGACAGCACCTTAACGGCTGTCATAATTAAAAACAACACCACTACCAAAAAACCCCTTCTGCCTGACCTTAATGATCCTTTACACACATTCCCCACCCACTCCCTTGCTCCCTCCCCCGTCCCCCCGTGAAGGGTAGTGATTATTCGCACTCCTCTGCTCGCCGAGAGCGCAGCCCGATGAAAGGACTTTATCCTCGAGTGACTCCACCGCTCGCTCCTCCCCCCCTTTCTCCTCCTCCCCGCCAGCCGCCTCGCTTCGCTCTCAGCCCTAATTGGGCTCTTGCTAATATGATTAAAGCCCAGTTAAATGTTTCTTGATAAATCTTGTCAAGAGAGGATCCCCCCCATCCCCTCCCCTCTCTCTGTCGCTTGTCAGAAGCCCGGTTACAGACGGGACATGCCCGGCTCCCGCTGTTCATGCTCTGGTGGGAAGTTGGCATTTCACAATTGTTCCTTTAACGGGGCTGTTTTGGAGCCGCTCCTGGGGATTGTTCCTCTTCAGGCCGGGCTCGCTGATAAGAACCGCCCGTGGCTTTTATGTAACACGTTAGGATTTGGTCCCGCTCCCAAAATCGCGCTGTTTCTTTGGCCTTTTCTCTTTCATTTCCCCATCCCCCTCCTGTCGAGGAGCTGTCAAGAGCCCGTTCCCGGAAAGACTCTCTCTCGGTGCGATGTCCGCGGCGCAGCCCAGCGGATCTTGGCGGAGCGGAGCGCTGCGGGAGGACCCCGGCCCCCGTCTCCCACGGGGGCTGCCCCGCTCCTCTCCGGGAGCCCACCCCTCGGCTGTCCCGCTGGTGCGAGGAGCCCCGGCCTCTCGCAAGTGTTAGGACCTACACCGTCATCTGTTTTCTTGCGGTTTCAGTATAATGGGGCTCGAGGATGAAACCCCACCCGACCCCATTATCAATGGAGGGAATCTGGTTAAACTCGAAGGAATTAGGAACCAGTAGACGATGGTGGAGGGCGAGGAAGTTCCCGGGAGCCGGACCCCCCACGGGCTGGAAGCCGGGCTCGCCTCGCCTCGCCGTTTAGGGGCTGCTCGTGGGGTGTGCTGATGGCTCGCTCGCTTTTATGTTTCCTGTTTTCTTTGGGGGTACCGAACGTCGAGGGCGTTTTATTGCTCTTCCGTCAGCGTTACTGAGCTGAGGGTCCCCGGTGGGTGCGGGGTGAGGAAGATGATTTAATTGTTTAGGGGTCCCCGCGGGCTGGCAGCTCCTCGGCGCATTTCCCGATAGATCGCCGGTACCCAAGCTCCAGTCCACACCTCCCGGTGACCCCGCAGCGTTGCACAGCCCCGCGTCTCCCCACGCACCGCCATCCCCCGTGGGAACCGAGGGCGCGGGCCGCCGAAGGACGCGGACTCACTGCCTCCGTGCCCCGATCCGGGGAGGGGAAGGCGGCTTCGAATATTCGCTCGCCCCCGTTGCAAGCCCGCGAACTGCTGCGGAGCAGGACACGGGCGGCAGCGCCGGTGCGGGAGGAAGGGCCGTGAGGGAAATACGGGGACCAAAACCGAACAAACGAAAAAATCAACCCCGGCCCATGGGAGCGCAGCTCCAGTGACGGCGCCCGTTCCCTGAGCAAAGAGAAGCCCGAGGCGACGCTCAGCACGGGGATCTGCCGCGCCGCAGAAGCCGGGGGAGCGGGCAGAACCCCGGGCGGGGCGGGCAGGGGCGGGGGGGCTCTGCCGCGCTCCTTCGCCCCGGCACAGCGTCGTCCTTTTCGGCCGAAGTCGCAGCAGCGGTTTAAGGATGGTCCCCTCTTCCCCTCCCCTTTCCCTCCTTCCCTGTCATATCCCCCCTCGACCCGCCCCGAGGGGTCTAGGTTTGTGCAAGACCACAAAGCTGCGGCCCCTTCTCCCCGGGGCTGATGGTTTACCCGAGGAGAGTCCCAAATAAGAAGCTGTTTGTACTCGAGCTGGAAGGCTGGAGGCTTTCTAAGAATGGTGCTTTTCTTACTCGTTTTTATTTTTTTTTTTTAATTTTATTTTTATTGGTACATCGAACCAGCCTACAGCATTGCTGGTGCCTTTCCACCAGGTACCTGAGGCTCAGAGGAAAATGCAAATGAATCTTAGAATTATGAGACAATTTACCACCCTTTCTCTCAAATAAAATAATTGTAAGAGAAATAATTGGTAAGAACGGATGAAGAAGAGATTCAAGATGGATATGGAAAAGCAGCTTCACCCCACCAGAGTAGGGGGGACCCAGAAAGGCCTTTCACAGGCAGGAAGCCATCCAAGCAGCTGGAAGATGGAACCTGACTGGTTTGTGGACCAGACTCTGAGATGTGGTTACCACCCACAGCAAGGGACTTGACCCCGTGGTCCAAAACATCCCTCCTAAGCCTCTTCCCATAAAATAGCTTGCCTTTCTATACACCGAAAGAATCTCAAAGTACATTGCATTAAGCTGTTTTGCTTCACACCACTTTTGTAGGCATTCCCATTCTCTCTATATTCCAATTCTACACAGATTTAACTGGTTTATCCAGGCGTCACACTTGGAGATGGGGACACGCACTCAGTCTTGACACCCAGCACATCCCCACGCAGCACTGTTCACCCCTCTGAGGTCTCAAACGAGATGGAGCTGTTAGGAACTGTGAGGTTGCTAACTGCAGACATGAGAGGCAGCTCTGTAAGGTTCAGGAAATACCCATTCAGGATGTTGTCTTAAAGCGAAGTATACAGTATCAGGAAACATACCTGGAAAGGGAGGTTTTCGGTTTTGGACTCCCTGTGTTTGATTGCTATAATTGCTTAACTAAACTCCAGTTAGCCTTGATAAGTAGCCCCCATTACTCTTAAAGGAATCTAGCTGAACTGACTGAGGGATTTCCTGCTCACCCGACTTACAAATCCATCGTTTTCCTTCTGAATAAATAGAGAGTACTGGCTGGCACTCACGCCTTCTATGTAGACAGAAAAACCTAGACTCGAATCTAAACGCTTTTCTTATGCAAATCTTCTCACAAGATTAGAAGGGAAAGCAAACAGCAGCTCCAACCTTAAGATCTTTTTTTCTTTTAAGAGGCAGCCTGTTGTATAAATCTGAAACAGAAACCGTTTCCATTTGAAGATCAAATAGAAGTTATCTACTGAAGCTGACAAACAGGGGCAGAATAATCTGTTTGCATTTTTGGGAAATTGATAGGTCTGGTTTTGTTTCGAGGCAAGTAACTTAAACAATATTTAACGAAATAATTGACCTTGATGTTTAAACTACAACTTCCTTCACGTCATTAAGCCCACTGTTGTTTTGTTTTGTTTTGTTTTTGTTTTTGTTTTGTTTTGTTTTAATGTTTAGTATCTGAACTCTGGCATTCATTGTGCTAATCCCATAATAACATTTGTTTCTAGTGGAATTTTGTTTGATGAACTCATCGGTAAAAGAAGAGAGAAAGAGTTCAGAACAACACGAGTTTTACAGCTCATTTATATTTTCTCCTCTATGAAAAAATAGCAAAAAGGCATATGCAAAATGACTTTTCACAAATAATTTTGCAGATGGAAGGAACAAGGAGAATATATATATTATACAGCTTTATATCAGCCTTAGGAAAAGCTGTGTTCTTTTAACATACATTTTGACTTCAAGAGTGCACTGCAGTCCTTAACTGCAAATAATGATCAGGGGAATTTGTCTTTGTGATAATTAGGATCTGAGCCTGCTTTTGAAATGTAGGAGAAATGGAAATAACTCCATAAAGTGTGTCTATCGCATAAGGCTTTAAGGACAGCCTGATTCACAGTGTATCCTGCTCTTTGTTCAGCTGACAGGTTTCTAGCAGCCGAAAGAGGCACATAACTGGGGGCTGCCATTATCTAAGCTAAATATGTACATTTTGGATCAGTTCTATTTTATTTGAATACTCACAACTTCTGCTTGGCGATCGTAAGCATGAAAGGACTGTGGAGATGTGCATTTTATTAGCTATCCATCAGTCTTTGTGCATGGGCAAAGGTACATAAACATACACATTTTCTGAGCTCTCTGCTCAGCAAGACTTCAGAAAAGTACATGCAATAAGATTTGAAATAAAAACAAACGAGCAACCAAACAACAAACACATTGCCATGCAAGAAAGCAAGCACATAATTTGGGGGGAGGGGGAGGCACTAAAGCAGTAAATGAGCACATAGGGTTTAGCCTGATTTTTTTTGACTGTTAATGAAAAACACTGTGGCAGCAGTGGATTATTTAAGTTACGGGATCCTGGAATTACCAAACACTGATATCTACCTAAATGCTGATGTGTACCCTTGCACGTAATGTACTCTTACTCAGATGAAAGCTCTTCCTTTATCCCTGCTGGCACAAATTTCATCCTTTCAATATGTGGACATACACGGAATGAGGTTGCTTTACTCTCAACAAAGGGCACCTATCTACCATTTGAAGTGCTTAAAAATATTTGAATTCTCTCCCCAGTGCACAAACAGCCAGCTCAATAACTATTGCAGGCTCAGGATCTAGAGAACACGATGGTGTTACACAACGGGAGGTGTGACGTTATCTGGTGATCTGAGCAGGGTCATGCTGATCACGGGACAATGCAAATTCCGTGTCAGGCATCGTGTTGATACAGATTGTCACCAGCTTTACCCGAATGACAAGCAATGCAGGCAGGCTTGAATTAAGTGGCAGTCGTTTCCCATCTCAGCATTATCTCATCCCTGCTCCCCTATTGCAGAATGAGTGCTTCAGTTCACCCCATACCAGCCCTTCAGTCTCCTGCACAGCCCCTTGACCCCACACATTCAGCACAGCTGACTGACTTATTAACCAACTGCATCTGACACAGGAGTAGCACTGAAACTAGGAGAGAAGGTGTATGCTTGTAGGAGGTGTAGCTACTGGGTAGTATCTCTCACCCTCATCCTAAGGTCCCATGTTGTGGCTCAACACCAGCAAGTGAAGGGAGGAGGCATTGCCATTGCTATGGGGCTACCACACAGCCTCCTCATCCATGTTGACAGCTTCCATTCCCACCAAGATGTATTTTTACCAATTAATATATGTGCTTATGCCACTACTGCTCTTCACCTTCACAGGGAACAGGAGCATGGCACCTGGTGTGGCAACCCTTGACCACAGACGTTACAACAGAGCAGCAATTGTCCTTCACATGCAGTTACTCACAGAGACTGAAGGTCCCGTTTGTTTGTTTTTGTTTTTTTTTCTTTCTTTTCTGCTTCAGAATTATGAATTATGAGGAAAACACAACATAATATCTCTTTTCAGTGAACTGGGTACTACCCCCACTCTAAGTTAGACCAAACCCACGACCGCTATGTTTTGTGACACATAGCTAACACCCAGCTGCCACAACTTTTCCTGATAACCAAACACAGCCTGCAACATTCTGGCAGTGACAGGAGATGGCATTTCAGGCATACTGGGTAAACACGCCTGTGCCATCTTCTGCTTCGCTGACAGGGATTTGTGAGGAACCCACCCAGCACATTGCCTCAGCCAGGGACTAAGCTGTGTCTCCTTGGCACAGGCTTTAAGTAGGGAGCAAAAGTCAGACTTTGCTGTGAGAATGAATACAACACTTCCTTGTTGCCCTCATTATCCTTTTATCCCTGAAGATGGTTTACCTTGTGACTGTACTGCTCCATAGGAAATTCTCCCCCACTACTCTTATCAACACCCCCTTACAGATCTGGGCACCTGCAACAGTGACCGTGTCCTAAATTTCATCAGGCTTCACTGTCTTGTTTTAGGATCTTTGGTCCTAAAAATCTTATCCTACCAGATATATGGATTCTTTTTATCCTCTGCTGAGTGGAGCTGCTATGGAGCATTTCTGTATACTGCAAAATAAAAAAGCATGGAATATTTCCCCTTGCATACTATTAAAATCTATGATGATGATTCTTTGAGATCATGACAGTCAACTTGTAAAGATCTGCAGAGTCTGCCTATAGGTAATACGTTATGCAAGTGCATCTGCCTAGGGAAGCTGAGACCACTCTGCAAGTGCTGGTGGTGTGAATACACATAGGATTAAGGCTGCTAGCCGCTACAGCATGTCACTCCTGCCTGCAGCTTACTAAAGCAAAAAAGTCTTGTGGCTGACATGTCCTCCACTTCACTGGGTTACATGACACATGCCACAGAATGTGTCAACCCACTCCCCATCTCCTCAGCATTATTAGCCCAGGGAAGGAAACACAGCCAAAGAACTCACACACAACTTTGACAGGTTCTGCCTAATCTGGCCACATGATGACATTTCTTATGCTAAGTGCCAGCGAGGTGCAGGGAGGCCACTGCCTGTATCAGCTGCTGGCAAGTCAAAGTTAGTTTCATGGTTATGTTTAAGAGAGAGCCTGACGTTACGTTAAGAAGTCTTTGTCTCCTGTGGTGCAGCGCTCAGAGAATGACATCAAAAGCCTTCCTAATTCACACACCCAGGTCATTTGATTGTAGGCAAGGCACAGAGCTGAGCTGCCCTAGCAGTTTGTGAGTGACGACGACATCCATGACTATCCTCTTATTCCATGGAAGGAAGTAATGTGCTTGGAGCGTAACGCAACCAGCAGTAGATTACATCCTTCCTCATGTCAGCTTAGCCCTGCTGGTTGCTGGGGGAGGCACTGGCAAGGCAAACACAGCCTCCCACTTCCCAGCCTCTCTCCTTCCCACCCCATCCTCAGGGAGCTGGCTCTTCCCAGGCTGGGACATGCCATGTGGGCCACCACACAAGAGGGTTCTGCTCCTCCAAACAAGGAAGAGGACACTCCCACTCTCTTCTCCAGTGTGGCACAGTTGCATCACATGCTGAAACTTCAGACCCTCCTCCAACAGGACAAGCATAACTGACCATGGAGATGTATCTTCTCCTTCCTTGGCGTTTATCTGTGCAATTAGTCTATCTGGTTTTTATTTATTTTTTTCCAGGCTGCCTTCAGCACCCTTTCTCAGGCACGTGGGGCACACCACAGACTTGCCCTTGAACTACACAGAAATAAAATCAGAAACAGACTAACCATATGAATCTATACCAAGGGACACAAAACACATGATTGGATATTGCAATTCCCTCAGATCCATCTGTCTTCATATGTGATGTAACGGGGGTCACATACCACATTTGCAAAGGAGGTAACATATCCCTCCTCATAACCTGCCCCACCGGGTGAAACTGCTAGCTCTGAAAAGCCAAGGCACATCTAAAAATCATTTCAAAACAAGATACAGAAGTCTGGACTGTGTTCACAAAGCTAAAGCAATAGCTTCCTATTCTGAAGTGACTACTGTCAGTGCTATTGTTGCTTTCTGGAATTTAGGCTTGAATTTGACAGAAGTTGGGATGCAAGGACACATGCAGAACTGCTTGTGAGAAACAGTGAGTCTGTGCAAGGGCCAGTCCTATCCTCAACAAATCCCTGCCACTGAGCTGCTGGTAAAGGAGTGACACAGATGGCAATCAGACCTTGCTGTGTAGACTCACACCTTCAAGGCAAGGCTATTTAAGAACACAGTTCACCATTTTTCCTGTAAATAGACAGTACTGAATAATGAACCATATCTCCTAGTGCCATTAAAATGCATGTATTATATTCTGTAACTGTTTCTTGTTTGAGTCCCAGAAGCAGTGTTGTTGCCTGGGAGGGAGTATCAAGACATTAATCAAAAATAGATGTGCAGTACAAGAAATGAGGGCCAAGCAGATGAGTATATATAGCTTCCCACATACCCAGAATGTAGGAGCTGTCTGAAAACACCATGATTAGAGTTGATGCGCTTGATACAGCACCACAGACATCGTACACAGCTGTCAATCCTACACTGAACATCTTATTTTATACCCTGCAGCCCCTCATCAGGTGAATGATGCAAAGTTGTTGTTCATGTGACAGAACAGACAATGTTGAAATCCTCCAGACAGAACCCTCTACTTGTTTCTGGTCAGGAAGAATAAATTTTTCCTTCTTTTGGAATCAACAGAAATACAGATGCAAAAGCAAGACCTGGATAAATGAGACAACTATTGTTCCTTCAAGCAGAATGTCCTGACTTCAAGACAGGTGAGTACTACAAAACTTTCAAAATGTTTAATTGCCCTCCAGATAGATCATACAACTACCTTCTCTCCTTCCCAGAAACTTTCCAGCATTTTGAGCTGTTGTAGAAGCAAGCTGAAGTTAATCTGGAGAAAAAGAAATAAGAGGGAGGGGAAAGAAACAGAGGAAGGAAAAGAAAAGAAAAAAAAAAAAAAGAGGATGCCATAAATTCCATTGTCTCAGATACAACCACAGAATTTTGCATATCTGCATGAAGACTTTACCTATATGAGTTAGCAAGAACTTGGTGCAGCTGTATAAACAGCAGATTTCTACACCTACATGCCTTCATTTATTTCCTCCAGTGAGTTTTTAAATTTGACTGGCAGCTAGCCTATCTGGGCAGCTGATAAGAGAAGAAAAAAATGACACTCCAGTCTTTGTTTCTCCATAGCCTTTCCTCTGGTTCTCATGGTAGAAGCATACAGAGAATTAAAGAGTTCTCAATACATTTGTATCCAAATATTAACCCTAAGTGAGGTAGATTATATTTACATACTGTATACATTGCCATGCTGGCACGCACTCTAGACTAACTATTTGGTACTATTGAGGACCTTGAAAAAAAAACCTTTGTTTATAACAAGCCATTTACCAATGACTGCACATTCTCTGTTGTCCAGGGTATACGAGCTCTTGAGCTCACATGTCGGGCACTTGGTCTAGTGCCACAGACACAGCCTCAGGGATGGTCCTGGCACTTGGCCGGTTTACCTTAGTCCTTTGCAGAATTATTAAGAGTACTTTGAAATTCTCTCAGGCATTTCACTGAGAGTGAATGTAATTAAGCTAAGTTCAGAGGGAATTTATTCTTTCAGAAAATACAGCTTGTTCTCAATCAGCATGCTTTCCTGAGAGCATACTTATTTTGACAACATTTTAATGGAGACAAATTCAAATAACATTTACATTCAATAACAGTAATAGCATTGTTGTCATAAAGTAAAAATATTTAAGTACTCCTTGCTTCATTTCAATTTGTTTTGAACTTCATAGCATATACTTAACATAAACATATCCTTTAACCTTTTTTCCTACTAAATTAAATATTTTAATGTCATTACAACTTTCGGGCTTTCTGGAGTGTGAACTATTTGATGTTTTTGGAACACTTCCATCGTGCCAAATAATTTTTTTTTCTGAATTTTCATTCTGTGAAAACTTCAGCACCTTTACTTCTTTTCCCCAAGTGCTGGAACTTCTCACATAATGGAAATACTGTTTCCCTACCAGCTCTGCTAGAATTTCTTGCTTTATCAAAAAAAAAAAAGGGGGGGAAGGGAGTCACAGATACAGAACTGTAAACTCCTCAGGATACATTTCTCATTGTTGGCTCATATGTTGCCCTCTTTTGGTAGCTTTTGTACTGTACTACACATAAAAGTCTTAACATTGCTGTAACAACTCTGCGTCCTAAAGGGACTGACTGCTGAATGTTAGAGCTAAATTATTGTGTGAGAATAACAATAGGTTGCAACTTCGTTACTCGAACTATCTTATAGAGACATCCTATCCAGCTGGAAAAGTAAATAGGGGATGAATGAAGCAGCACAATACAAAACTGGACATTATCAGGCACTAAGAATCAAAAGGAGAAGAAAATGTAGATGTTTACTCATGTAAATGATTTAACCCCATATTCTGACTTCCATCCAGTGAAGACAAACATGACTTTCAAGCACGTGGTCAATCGACATTTGTAAAAGGAAGTTCTACTTTAATCGTCATTCACTTCCTCTTTCTCACTTGCTTTTTTCCCTAACCTATATAGGGATTTTTATTAAATTCTTGTGGATATTGAATAGTCAAGCACGTAAGACTGTCTACTAACTTTCCAAGACTAAATCCTTGCCATAGTCAACACTTCTGTTCACTATTAAATTTCTTTGTTAAAGATTAGTTGCTCTTCCGTACAAAATGAATTGGTAACCCTAATTATGGAACCATCAGATATTAGTTGCAGTTGATTTCTAAAATCATTATTTGAGTGAAACACTGAAAAGTCTTTTTTTTTTCAGGAGTGAATTGTTTTCTTCCGTTTCTGAGGAAAAAATAAAAAAATAATAATAATAATTCAGTTTGTCACAAAAAGTTTAAGTAGTTGAGCATTCACCTTCTTTTGACTTTCAATAAGAGCTGAGTATTACCTCCCCCAAAATGCCATTCTTTGAGAACAGGCTGCTCCCTACTCCAGATAATTCTCAGTTACTAGAACAATAAATGGTTACACAGAAGAGATGTTCCCAGCGTATTTGTGATTGGGCATTTCACAGCCCTATTCTTTAAAGATTAATTTTCTCTGGTTTGAAAATCAGCATCAGGAATTCAGTCTCACGGGAATTATTTTATAAACAGTCACAGAGAAGATTTCAGAGGTTATAAAGCAGACATCTTTCCCACCTTGAATTGTGGAGCATTTGCAGCAACTTCATATGATCAGAAATTCTTGGAATCAGGAAGCACTCCCAGCATTCCAACGTAAAGACATAAAGATATTCTTCATAGGTATTCTCTGGTGCTTTATTCAAATCTATCCTAAAACCCCCAGCAACATGAATTGCCCCTAGAGGACTATCTGACTATCTTCCACTTCTCACCTTTAAAAAATTCACACCCAGGAGGCTTGATTTTGCTGTCTTCATCACTTCCAGCTAAATTATGCCGGCTGGTTTAAACCTCCTTCACAGACCTTTGTCCAGGGGTAAGAAACAGCCCAGCTTTATAGAAATATGTGCCTTCCTGCTGATTTCCATGCAGACAATAATGTACCTTTCAGTGCTCAGGGGCATGTCACCTTTCTTCACAGGTCTGTCCAAGCTCCTTCTGTTCCAGTCTTATTGAAGTGCTTTAGTATGTACACTGTTTAAGCTGATATGTGGCTCCTTTGTTAAAGCCACCTAGCAGGGCTATAAAGGGAGTTGTAAGTCACCAGTACAGCTCATGCACTTAGTTAAGTTTATACTTAATGACATGCTGGATTTCAGCCTCAATCTTTCCCCCAAAGTGATTTTTCCACCCTTCGAATTGCTATGGGATCTCTTCCAAGTCCTTCCAGTCAGTCAGTGGCTGGCAATATTGAACACAGATTTGAACTAATAGCACAGAGCTTTACAAGTGAACTATTACCTTCCGACTTCATGACATATGCCTGTATGTGTATAGCTTTTACTATACTACAACTTCATGTATCACTTCCATCTGATCTGCTGTCCACTGCTCCCTGAAACCCTATCAGCAGTAGTGATAGCTAAGACAAGTACATTCCAGCTTTCTTCATTTTCCCTTCCTCTTCTCCCCCTCTTCCTTTCCTTTTCCTTTCATCTTCTCCTCCTTTTCCTTTCCTTTTCCCTTTCTCTTCTCCTACTTTTCCTCTCCTTTTCTCCTCCTCTTTCTTTCCATGAGTTGTTTGGGAGCTGTTTTCTTTTGCACGCAGCTTTCTAATATCCAGCAGTCCTTTGATATCATTTATCTGCTGCCTTCTGTTTACATTCCTTCCTGGTTTAGTATCATCAGCATATTTCTCTATTGTGCTGTTTACCTCTACTTTGAGGTTTACCAATGGAGATATTAAACAGAACGATGACTGTCAAAAGTCCCTGCCATGACCCACAAGACATTTCTACAAGCTACGATAACACAGCAAGTGATCGTTACCCTTTGTTTACATTTTTTCACTCATTTCAGTCTACACAGCAGTGTTCCCCGCCAAAACAATTAAAGTTATTTTTCTCAACATGAGTACCTGAAACAGTAGCAAATGGCATATTTAGGGGGCCCTGTATCCAGTATCCTATGTTCCCACCTAGTCTGTTTATCTCTCAACACATTTACTGTGCATATTGCTTAGTTTGCTGTGTGCCACACTGAGTGCAGCCATAAGCCTTGGTCCTCAAATCTCCAATATACAGAATGTGCAATGTTTATATTAATGTGAAAGGTACATTTAATAAGCATTATTCATTCTAACTCCATGCTGCTTTCTGTTCTGATACTACTTGCCTCAGTGCTTCCTTGGAATTAGTGGATGTCTTAGCTGGATGAAATAAGTAGCATTTGGCCTAAAATGTTTAAAACACTTTCCTTGATTTACAGCTTTTGAGGCCAGGGAGGACCATTAACTCATCCTGACTAACATCTTCTGTGTCACAGACAATAGCATTGCATCATTCCCCATACACCGAGCTCAGGAATTTTTGTTTGGCTAACATGCATTCCCCAGAAAGACGTCCGGTTTTGATACGTACACTAGCACTTTCCTGAGCAGTTTCTTTCAGCAGTTCATCACACTTAGTGCTACAGATCCAAGCCTCATTACTTTCTTAAGTTTGCTTGACTTACATTTCTACCCACTGATTCTTGCAATATATTCATCTGAGTTAAGACACTTTCTGTTGTTGAGAAGGTAATTACACAATGTAATCCAGCCATCTCACTTTGATAAACGAAACAATGCATATTTTCCAGTCTACAAGCACTGCTTGTATTTTTCATACTCTTTCCAAATTTCTAGCACCCACAGCAGTGTAATACACCATTGCCACCATTATTATATACAACTCAAATATCCCTACTAACTTGTTCAAAGATAATATTAATTCTCTCTAGCATCATCAGACTGAGTCCTATTTCCTATTTCCAGTTGTTTCCCCACAATGATACCAGAGAGCTCACGTACCACTCTTGGGATATAGTTTCTGATGCATCAATACCACCATTGCTACTTAAATTTCATCTTGCTTGCAGAAGTCTAGCTCAAAAAATTTGGGCTGCTCCAACCTCATAATTTATAATTCCACCAAATTTATTTTTCCTCCCTAATTGACTAGCCTATTTATTAGGAATGGATTTGTCTCTCAATCATTAAGGAAAATTTTGAGCAGGATGACTCCGAAGCTTTCATTCAGAGTTGGTAGTGACTTACTGACATCTATCAGTTAGTCAGTTCTTAATCTGTTTGGCTATTGTATGAGCGCTCATTTTTCTAAATGCCTCTGCAGAAAAGGGAAACAAGTGCATTTGAATGCTACAAAAATAGACTTAGAACATAAATCCTGCAAAATGTTAAAGAGCTTAATCCCCACTGGTGCCTAAATGTTTATAAGCATGTGGATTTATGAGACTGGCATTAGGTCCACTGTTAGGAAACCTCATGCTTTGTATATTTTTCTGTTAATATTAGTTTCTCTTATCTTTGAAAGACAAAACTCCAAAATCATGGCTGCTGAAGGAACCACAGTTTTTGTGTGTTTTGTTTTGTTTTTTCTAGTCACACATAGCTTTCCTTTTGCTCCTCTGCATCCCCATAGGTAACCATTGCTTTTCAAAAATACTTGGCAATGGCAGTGTAAATCTGCTAGATAATATTTATAATATCACTGTGTGCAGATTATGCAGTTTTAGTGACTCTTATACATAGATTCAGATATCCTTATTATTCCCTCATCTGTTTCCATCAATAGGATTTATTTATTCGTGTCATAGTGTTTCTTTCTTGTTAATTGCTTCAAGTTATTTTATGTAATTAAAGACAGATGGTAAAGCAAAGTTCAGTATCTCATCCATTTGTTAATCAGTGGCTTATGCAGCTCTATAAATGTAGCAGGGATGTTATGATTTTGTTTTTTCACGTCCTGTGCTTTAAATTAAATACTGGGACCAATTCCTATTTACACTGAAGCCAATAACAAAAACTGCCATTGACCAGGATCTCACAGTAGGAGACCATGGATGGGGAAGCTGTGAGCCAGCTCTGTGTGTTGTTTATGTTGTACAGAGGAACACAGCCCTCCCTCTCTTAGGCCCAGGTCCTGCCTTGAGCTTCACACCTATAGCTTCCATGACGTGTCCATGGGAAACAAGTGGACAGGTCAGGACATTAATGAACGTTTTCTTTTTTTCTCCTGTCTTTGTGGAAACCCATTCGTGATCTCAGCATTCTTTGGGTTTATTCTATTTTGGGGTGGTTTTTTTGGTTTTTTTTTTGGTTGTTTTTTTTTTTTTTTTTTTCTCATATGCAAGGGAGCAAAACATCTGTTTTCATTAAGGACATCTTGTTCTTCAGATTAGAGAAAATCACCACGAAAGGGAGAACAAACAAAAGCCTCCAGAGGAAGAGGCCCATCATGTGTTCCCCTTGCGCTGCCATCTTGCCCTGACTGTGCACAGCATGCAGCTGTGGGCCAGCCCCGACAGCTCCCTCACCTTGCACTCTTTCATAACAAAACATAGTGGCATCCCTGCCTTGTTTTGCTGTCTGCTCCTTTCCCTCACACTAACAGAAGTGGGCTTACCATTCACATCGCCACACAGCCAACAGGAGCAGCCAACAGGGATTCTGACCAACTTGCTTCTCATCTGTTTGCTCCCATCTTTCAGTCCAACAACAAATTTTCTTTTATCTGTTTTGTCTCAGTACTAGCCTGCTCCTATTGTTCCTCACATTCTTGCATTTCCACCAGACTCTGTGAGTGACAGAAATGCAATTCCTCAATTAGTCTGCAAGGGGTGTGCTGGGAATCACAATCAGCCTAAAGATTTATGTGTTACACCAAATTATCGTAACTGACACAACACTTCCAGCAAGCCAGTTTGGAAATACCAGAATCTCCCCCTGCCCCTTTCCTCCCCCTTTACATGAGAAGGCCAAATTAGAGAGAGTAAGGATTTCTCAGCGCTACCATGAGTCATGCTCACACCGAGCACATGGCGGTGAGGTCAGTGACGAGGGTTACCAGGCTTGGACTGCACAGAAAATGGATTCTGCTAAATGACAGAGCAGTGAGAGCAACAAGAAAAAAAAATGAGGAGGAATGCATAAGCCACCGAGGTTCCTAAACCACAGGTGGAAGGGAAGTGGAGACAGACTCACACTTCTTGGAAGTATGAGCAGAGACAGGTGGCATGGGACACTTGGCTCCTTTATTCCCCTAACCTTTTGGCTCCTAACATCAGCTGCTTCCCTCCTGACCGTGAAAGTTCACAAAAACAACAAGTTCACCTATTGTATTTAGCCTAGGATGGGATTTTTAACCACATTAGCACTACTCTTTCTCGGGAATATGCAGCAAGGCATATTTGAAAATAAACAGGAAACTCCTGCCAAGTAGGTGTCAGGAATAGTTCCTATTTAAAAGACAGATATTCAATTTTAGGCACATACTTTAAGTCCCAAGACAGACAATACAATTTAAGTAAACTGTAATTTAGCATGTTGCTCAAATCAGGCCACAACCAATGAAAGATTACTCATGCCAGCAGTCCAACTGTGGATTGTAGGATGGCATTTATATCACAGTCTCTTACAGCAGGTGCTTTTTTCCGATTTTTTTCTTTTTTTTTCCCCTAAAACATGCCCATTCCTTCAGAAAATCAGATGCATTTCACCTGTCATAGAAAATGTTGATTGAAACTTCCAAATTGTTTTTAAGCACGGAGAAAAAAATCTTCTAATGTTGGTGCTGAAACACAGCTTTCAGTTTTAAAGGCTTTTTTTATTATTATTATTTTTTTAAGAAAAAAAAAAGTTAAATGCTAAAGCAGCAAACAAGCACACTTTACAGTCTATTGCATTGGGCTCTTTTTCAGTAGGTTGGCTCCTGCCAACAGCAGGTTCAGAACTGCCAGTTCTAATTAAAAACTTAATTTTAAAGATACATTTCACAGTTTATTCATGGCAGTAAGTACTTCCCACCCTCAGAAATTTAAATTGTTAGATTGAGCAAATGGAAACAGTTAGTTTTCTAATCATTCCCAAGTAATGGCTTTAGCTAACTGCTTTCAATAATTCATGATTGATCTCCCATTCCTATTGAAATCAGTTTCTTCTTTTAGACCAGTCACCTGGAGTGGAGGACTGCCTGAATTGAGTCTATTTGTTTGCCCAGTGTTTAACTGCATTTTATTTTCCTCTGTAATTTTGTATTGCATCAGCTCAAGAGGGGTCAAAGATTATTCTCATCTCAGAAATTCCAGTGACAAATCCTTTTAGTACTCCCAGTTGTAACAGACAAACAATTGCCACCATAAACTCCGTATAAGTACCACTGTGAAATCTACGATTTATAAGCATACTCCATAGCAAAAACAATTTTGATATCTCTTGCCTCTCCCTGCTGTGGTAAGCTCTCAGCCTCAGAAATAAAAGAAGAGTGAAACAGTTTTCTACCTTCTAGATTCAGTGTGAAAACATTGGCTTCAACGTCAAAGATCTTTCCGAACACAAACTCTAGAAATGCCACACATATGGATGTTTATATTCTGCTCTGGGTTATTTCTGGGCCAGTAAGACACGCACTGAACTGAGTTTTGAAAGAGCAGACTGTATCATAACCTCTTGACTCAGCATATGTTTGCAATTATTGATCCAAAAGCCACCGTACAGTACCATCATTTGCACTGTAAAAGGAGAGTAATAGCTACTGTTATAGTACTACTATATACACTTGATATCTTTTATCATTTATAAACTTTCCAGATTATAGATTAAGTGTTCTATTAAGGAAACAGAGACTATATCTTCACTTTATTTTTTAGTTATTTAACCTTAAAGAAATAGTTCTACTTGTCTTCCACACTACGTTAATCATTAGGTGTAGTAGGACATCTTGCAATCAGCGTATCCTCTGAGTAACTTTTATACAATACATTAGAGCCCTACCTGCTTTCTCACAATGATATAAGCCCTTCTCAGTCACTTAGTGAAGTCAGATGTTTGCATTTACCAACAGGTTTTAAAGCATGACATAGGTTAGAGAGTCCTAAGGAGTTCTGGACTACAGACAGCCTCTTAACTAATTTTGTCATTGGAGCTCACCCCTACTCTCTGATCACATAGACCGCCTACTAGTTTTGGTGGCTGAATAAGAGCCATGAGACAAGTACAACTGTTAACATTTAAAAGCACTAGCTGGAAAATATTTAATGCATTTTTAGCTACTTGTAACACCGTTTTTGGGAGAGAAAAAAAAAAATGAAAAAAAATGAAAAAAACAGACTCTATCTGACCTGCCAGTTCTTCCACAGACCTCCAGCAGACATTCCCCAAGTCTTTGGTGGTCTGCAGGCCACAGTATGAAATCCACTGGAACACAGAAATGACTTCATGTTATGAGAATCTGAAAGTTCTTCACACCTGTATTTTTTTTTTAATTATTTTTTACTGAAAGAGACAAATCTGGCTTCAATCAAAGACAAAGAAAGAGGTATAATTTTAACTAAGAGACATTTAACTAAACCACCAATATATTCTCTTAATTCAAAGCAGGAATAAGGGGAACATCTCCAAATCCAAAGAATGTATTATATCACCAACTTCTTGTTTTTAAGTGGTTCCAAATCATCACAAATATTGTGTAAGAGCAGCTGATTCCCAATATAGATATCCTTTTCTTGGGCACTAAGTCTTGCCAAGACACTGGCTAAAAATTTACAAGGAGCGTCTCTGATTGTACTTTAAATAATGTTTATTAGTCATAAGGATTGGCTACCTTTCTTTTCTTTGAAAAGCAGCTATAAATATACCATCATTTATTCATTTCTGAAATCATCACATTCTCCTCCAAAAGCATTATGTTAATTTTCCAAAATTTGGCAGCATGTGTTGTAGGTCATTTGTTTAGACATATCAGTTTGGGAGCATGTATACAGTCAGATCTAAATAATACAAAGACCATGTTCACCTAGAAGTAAAATATGTGGCTCTTTTCTATTAATTCCTAAAGATGGAATTTCCTCCTCTTAACTTAAAACAACTTCAACCTTGAATAAATACAATTTGATAATTACTTTTGGTTTTGCATTGGTCTACTGATTCCAACGTCCAAGCATTAATTAGGACTCCAAGCTATTTAGGGCAGTATGGACACCAAGGAAAAAAAATTTCCCTACACTAAAGTGGTTGTAAAATAAATTCATAATATAAAATCCATTAAATTTACATATTACCTTACATAACAATCATAATGCCATAAAAGAGTGAACACATGCTTGCAATTAAAGCCATGGCAGTGTCATCCCATTGTATGAAAAATAGCTCTATCATAATGGTCCTGAGTTCATGCCAGAATAGCAGCTAATCATGGGAGAGAGATGATCTAACACTTACAGAACATGAAAATAGAAATACATCGTTCTGGTTCCAGTCTATTTTCTCTAGACTTGCTGGGTGATCCTGTGCGTGCTACTTAAGCCTTCAGTCCCTGAATTTACCCATCTGCAGAACAGCAATAACAGTATTTATCTGAGTCAGAAGAGTTTTGTAAGAATAAATCCACAAATCACTGTCCCTTATTACATACTCATAACAAGCTTTCTATGGAATATCTGTCATAGATATTCTTGAGAAGCATGCATACATCACTAATTTTATCCTCATAATACCTCTAAAAAGTAGAGTTATGGGAATATTTTGCTGGAATAAAATGAACTTTCATGGTCAACTCATTTTTATTCCTGCACTATTTCACCTCTAATAACCAATATGGATAAAGTTAACTACACGTATTTTGTGATTTCTTGAATTATAGCATTTTAGCTAATATATATTCAGAATGTCAGACCAAATTTTTCTACACAAAACCTGTGGAGCAATTTCTTCGATTCTTTATCTACTGCTTTTGTAAGGGACAATAAATTATTATTGCCACAGTAACATCTTAGAAGAAATTCTGCTAAAAGCTGCAGTGGATGATTTTTCATCAGAAAAGAATGTGGGAATAATGGTCAATAGCCACAGTATGGCTGTGTGCTTGTACCTAGCAGGGAATGCTGGTACCAGGTCACCAAGGTCAGTCGTCCCATTCATTGACAAAATCATTCACAATATGGGAATGAATGAAGTTTCTTGAAAGTCTCTCACTCTCTGAGCAAGTTTCACAGTTCAGGTCAGAGCCAGTCTATCGGTGGCATACTTTCAGCATGTAATCATCTGTAAAGTCACGTCCTAACAGAGATAATGAGGTCCCATTCATTATTTGCCAAGGAAGTGCAGCAATTTCAAGTCTTGCTTCCCTTACCTGTGCTGGAAAACTAAGTGCTCGAAATTTGGACTTGATCTTACCTTCACTGAAGTCAATAATAAGACATCACCTGATTTCAAGGGAGCAGCAGCAGACTTTTGTAACAGAGATCACATTAAATTCACTTATCTTTCCCTCACAGAGTGGAAAGCAGGTCATGGGTCTGGTGTCTGCAGCAATAATGAGGAGGCTTTAGAAACTAAATGGGATGTAGCTGATGATTTTAGCACAAATTAAACTGAAGTACTAATGACTTACCAAACATTATTCTTATCTGTTGCACAACCAGCACATGATGATGTCCAGAAATAGTGTAACATCTTACTTCAGTCAAAGCCTCAAGGACTGCTACCCCATTCACTCACACCAATATAAATCAGGAGGCAACTTCACCAAAGTAATTGAATTACATAAGACTAAAATTAGTGAGGGAAGAATTAGGCCTGAGGCAGTGAAAGGGAAGAAGGTGTCAACTCTTGCCAGCCCTGTCCGAGAGGAGGGCAGTCCCAACCAGCTGAGAGCCTGTGGCAGCCCTTCTGTTCAACCCACAGCAGCTTTGCTTAAGGTGAACAAAGCTAGTGGTTTGTGGTCAGAAAACCTTTGAGAAGATGGGGCAGTCCCAAGGGAAGTCACAGCAGTGATCCTTGAATTTTACTGCAGTGCCAACTCACATTGGGCAGTTCCAGGCCAAGGTACAGGGCTGCTTGGAGCTAGTTTGCCTCAGCAGGTTGCTGACACACAGGTTGCAGTGAGTATCCTGGAGATATTGTCTCTTTTTGACACTTGTCTTATCTCAGTGACAAACATAGCTGCCCTCAGCAAAGGGGCATTGGCTGCTTCTGACTTGGGCTCCTAATTCCCTTTATTTATCCCAGTGTATTGCGATGAGATTTCCTTCAGCGTATTAACACAGGTTACTCACATACAGTATCATATTCGAGTCTAAAACTGAGCACTGAGTGACTCTGAGGCCAACAGGGCTATACTCCAACCTCTTCAATGACTGCTTCTAGCTTCTCATCTCAGAGTGATTAAAGCTATAATCATCCATCCCTTTTATAACTTTTTGCATGAACTCAACATCTTGTTCTTTTGAGAGAGCCAAAGTATTTCAAAACAAGTAGTATGTTCAGCAGAAGACGCATAACTCAATCTACATTTCCTACATTGCAAATGATGGTGCTCCCATAGCTGTGGGCATCCTCTTTTACATACTAAAATGAAATTAAAGATGAACCATTCCTGAACCAAAAATGAACATTCATTATAAGGAACAACTCCAGTTTGTAACTCTGAGCAGTTTTTCATACTGTGAATAAACTGTCCACTACTTCTATAACTTTAAGCAACATTTCAGCTGCAAATCAGCATCTTACATGGCTCACAATTAACCAAATTGGAGATTAAAACTAAATCAATGCTCAACAGTGCTGCAGCCTTATTTTAAATGCCAAACCATGCACAAAAATTTTTACTGGAAAATAGGGAGTACTTTTTTTCAGCTAGAACATGTCTCAGTGTATAATTATATTTATATTATTCACAGCTAATACTCCAGACAAAATACAAGACTACTGATATTGAAATTATTGTATAGTAATTTATATTGGGAGCAATAGACTTCGTGTTTTTTCTGTAATTCCTTGCACCTGAGAAGTTTTAAATACATTACATTACAGCAATTAAGAATGATAATCTCACTGTGATGTATGTCTCCACTTACAGATGGGTAAACTGAGACTGAAAGTGGTAATTTGTGCCAATCTGTGCCTTACCAAATCGAAGAACAAAACAGCACAGAACTTATGATTCTCTGGCTTCCACTTCACTGGTCAAACTTTTACTAGATCACGTTTCGTGCCAAAAGGACCTCATGCTAACAGCCTCACTCTATTTGAGAGTGGGACCCAGAACTCTTGATTCTGCTATTGCAGTAGCACTTCATCACTTTACTCCTGTATACAATTATTTTTACAGCCAAATAAAATATGTTCAGGAATTCACATATTTTTATCATATTGTTTTCCAAGCATCTCAATTAAAATACCATTGGAAGTCTTTCTCTCATTTGTCAGGAGTTCCCGTAAGCTTATTTCCCTTTCATGTGGTACTGGATTATTTACTCTTCATTTTCTACCTGGAACAAGCCCTGACTTGTAACTAGATGGCAAATATGACATATCCAAAGCCCAGAAACATGTTCACTTGACTTCATCGGCCTTTTGGAATTTTTATTTTTTTCCTGATCTTGCATATGTTATCTCCGTTTTTCTGCAAATGCCTCAGCCAGCCTGCCTGAGCCAGACACAGGCAGGATTAGTAAAGTTAGGCATCCGCAGATGTTAAGCTACCAAAAATGAATACCAATGATGTGAAAGTATTTCAAGAGCTTTAATTCAGTGGAAGACTACATGATGATCTCTAGAGGTCCCTTCCAACCCCTACAATTCTGTGATATAGGGTGGTGGAGAGCCTTTTGCTACACCTCAGGAGCAGAGGGTGCCTAGTAATGCCCTGCTCTGTCCTCAGAGTAGCTGGGTCAGTTTCTGGGCCAGGGCCAAATCTCATCTGGGAGGTGTCAGGATATCAGCAGAGGACAGGTGTTGGGCTACTCCCTCACAATGACTTATCAGCACAAAAAGGAATGGTAGGCTTTATAGGAGTTCACAGCAGTGTGGCTAATGGGGACTGAGAAGCCTGATCTGTGGAAGTGTTGAGAAACCACAACTCCCTTTTACTTCAGCACTTTTGCAGATCAAACCCTCAGGGTTATTTGCTTTTTGGAATAAGCCAGTTGTGGTCTACATGAACCCTCCGTCTTGGCAGTAATGGCCCAAGCCATTTCTTGCTGGCTTTGACCAGCCATAATCAGCATGGCTCCCAATCACAGAGAATGACACAAGGTTATTTTTAACATATCAAATACACCAAGAGACTAAGGACCTGGTTTTTGCAAAGTGATTGAAATGCCTCTTTTCATCTTGCTTAATGAATTTCTCTCCACAGGCTCAGAAGACTGTTGTTTTTGACAAACTAGGCAGGCTGTGCTTGGAAGGAAAGAGTCAGCTAGATTATAAAAAATTGCAGATGAACTGTTTATTTTATCACTCCGTTTATCTTTTCAGTGTTATTGTTCTGTCAAGTAATTGAGAGATGAAGAAGGGCTACATCACAGTTACACTTTGACTCACAAACCAAAAAAGGTGGGAAAGATGGCTGGATATTATGCTGTGCCCATTCCCAGTTCTGTCCTTCAGAAGGAGCCTTTGTTCATTCTTCCTCATTTCTGGCTACTCACTAGGAAGGGACAATGAAATGAAAATTTCCTCCAAGCTGATATTATGCATTGTTTACTCTTTTGCTCCAGTTGGAAAGAAAAATAATCAACCAGCACTATATAGGTTTTTTTCCATCTGACTTACAAACTACTGTTGGTTTTTTTTTCTCCTTCTCCAGAAACTTTCTTACTGCCCCACATCATTGCCATGGATTTCTTTATTTCATTGTGTGGGAAACTCATCCTCTACCAGCCTGATTCACTGAGACATGTACCACACTTTTTGTATGCTTTCCCACATAGTTTATAAGCTAAGTTTACATAAGGTGAGAAAATAACTTGACACATGCAACCAGGTTGCTTTTCAAAAAAAAAAAGTTTAGTTTTCTACAAAATTTTTCTGGGGCTCATTGACCTGAATTTAAACTTTTCCACAACAAGTAAGACAGAGGGATCTACCCAAACAAATCCAATCACGTCTCTCCTTTGTCTGGTTTTGAATGTAGATATAGGAATGTGACTGCCACATAAACATCTTAGTTGCCATTTGTTTTGCGTTTTTTCTGCTTCTCTCCAGATCTCTTCCCCCATTTTCTTCTAATCTGTACTCTCTCCCCACTCTCATTTGTTCCCCTGGCCTAGCTCTCAAAGCATAGCTCTTCATAAGACCCTGACCAGCTCTATGGACCTGTAGAGTGATAAGGCAATCCTGGCTGGCAGAGGACTATTTGTCACAGGCACTGAACTTAGTTCAGAATCAGATTAGTTTCTTATATTGAGTTTTAGGGGTATTTGGAATGGGTTGCCAACCTACCTCAACAAAAGTTAACTCCCATTTGTTGGGAGTCTGAGGAGATGGCGCCAGTAACATCGCAGGGTTCACAAATACAACACAACTTGTCATAACAAGTTGCTCTGGCAATATCTGTTAGCAGCCCACAGAACTATGTAGCACTTAAGCCAGATACAGCCATAATATATTTTTTTGCACTGAGATGCAGTTATTTGTACCTTTCCCAGACATCAACACATATTATTTGCTGCTGGCCTCAGAAAACCCCACCATTTCTTTCAGAGAACATTTGCATTTCTCTGGTATCAGACTACAATGCCATGCCAGGTACATTTCAGGAACAGCCTATTTTGGAGACATCAAGCTCAGAATTATATCAAATTCCTTCAAAAACTCCTGTCAATTCTTAGTCAGCATTGGAGAGAAGTTCCGGGCATCACTGCTTCTAAATCAATGGGGCTAATTTCTTATGCGATCTCCTCCCATTTTCACCAACACTCCAAATCCTTAATAGCATTGCAACCAGGTTCATAGACCGTATCCAGCATTGGGCATGCTGACCTGGCAACACCAGGCAAGATTACATAAAAGTAATTTTGGCTTCTGAACTCATCAGTATAACCATTTCAGTGACTTATCACTACTGATGGATTTACGAAGACCAATCACATCTCATTCAAGTAGTGAGGTAATATCAACATGAGTACTGCACCACAGATGTTGTTTGTAAAGAGGGAAAGATGGTAGATACAGAAGGAATTCTGTCTTGTGTACCATCAGCATCTTGTTGCAAGTCACAATTCTTTTATGCGTTTGGCATTCTACAACAGCCATGAATGAAAGAGGTAAGTGTAAAGACAACTTCTACAGTGAAAATTACTTGCAAATATTTATTTCGGGTTAAGGGAGCTGTCTATTGAGAGAAAAGAATCAAAGGAAGCTAATGCATGCCACAGATGTGCCATACCCTTCCTCTGGCTTTAGTAAGCTCGGTGGGTTTTTCCACTGAAACGGTAAGGGATTTTCCTATCAGAGGGTAACAGATATCAGTAGATCTTCCACCTTATCTAGACATTGCATCTCTTTCGATTTAAATGCTACATCAGTGGTTATTAAGACTGCATTGCAAAGAAATAAAACTAGAGAAAACATTCTGGAGGGTGCTCTGGATTCTATTAAAGGATTGAATTTCTCACTATATTATACTTTTTCCATATGGCTGAAATCTGTTTGGAGCTGAATAATACTGTGAATATGCTCATATACTGCTGGTGGCATAATCCCAGATGGTGACAAATGACCCAGTTCCAACAGCAATGTATAGATGTTTAGGACACTGACATTCAGCCGTGCTCTTGGGATAGTCCTTCCAAACAATGAATGACTGGCAGATAACAAAGTTTAACTTCTGCCTTCAGTTTTGTACATAGTTTACGGCTAACACTGCTGAGTTACTTCTTTGTTAAGTACTCAGCCTTGTAATAGTGTACAGATGACATGAGATATTCCCTTAGCCACCACCAAACAATCTCCTTTGGTCCATGGAGGTCAGATGTGGTGCAGGCAGTGTGTCGCTATCTGTATGTAAGGATATGCTCTGGCATGCTTTAAGTGAGCTGATAACGTCTTACCCCTGCTTGGGCCCTTCAGCTGCCTCTTGGGGAAGTGTGAAAGGCTGCCAAGCTCAAGATGTGCTGCATCCTGCAATTTGGCTTTACTGAGAAGAACAACCCCTCCCCCAAACTCACCCACGCACTTCTTCACCCCAAGAAAAGGTCATCACACGCAAAGGAGATAGGGAAAGAGACTGCACACTTGACTATAGCTGCAAAAGAGAAAAGTCTAGAGCCCTCTTGAGATGTTGTATAAGAAAGAAAGCAATCTGGGCTGTCTCCATTTTTACAGAAAGACCTCTGTGCTCCTGCGGACTTCGTGGCCTGCCAGATGGAGGACAGCTCCAAGTAACACTGAGCTCTTATTGCTGCAGAAAACCAAGGAGAACTATAACCCCAAATACTGCAGGTGTAGGAGGGAATGCTTGTTCAGATGATGATTCATGTCAGCATCTGAATAAATAAGGTCAGACAGACAGAGATTATTCCAGTGAAAGGGAGTTGATTTGTTTGGGGGGCAGAAAGGAGGGGCTTTTTGTTTCATATCATTATAGTGAAAACCTGCCCTGATCTGAACAATTTTCAAGAAGAGCTCTCACCTATTTTAATTAAGACCTCAGTTCAGCAAAACATTTAACTGGCTGTAGCCTACCTGTACTGAAATTGTCGAATCAAATACAGAAATCCTAAGGTTAGCAGTATAGTCAGCTTTCGATAGCATTATACTGATCCACAACAGTTTTAAGGAACACATCTCCACTACAGACCATCAGAAACAAAAAACTACTTGCCTCAAAGGGATGAGAAAGGATTAATTAGTTAGTACTCGTGCAGCACTGCAAAGATACAAATTGTGGGACTGTGTTATTAGCAGGAAAAAGATGCCAACAGGAAGCATCATTGTTAAAAGCACGAGGACAAACAATGGCTTTGTTCTCATATTTGTAAATGATTCTTCTGCTATTGAAAGGTGTTGGCCTTTCAGTCTAGGAGACTAAAATCCTTTTTCTTCACCCAAAAGACCCTTCACAGGCTGTGCATACTTTCTCACACTCCCTCACCCATGTTCCTCACTATTAGCTTATAGATGCTAGACAGTAGTCCATTCTCTATAGCTCTTTTATTGCTTGGCCTCTGTTTCAACTGCCAAGAAGGGTGCCATTTAGACTCAATTGTTACGGTAGCTTTTATGATCTAGACATGGTGTCTAGGATCAGAGACTTCCTAGCAATTCTGCATATGCTGCTGCGCAGCCGTCAGAGGAGAACAGCTCCCGGCTGCCAACCATGTGGGCAGAATTCAAAGCACTGACCTACAGATGAAAGGCACCCCATCCCAAAATGGGCCAGCTGAGCCATCCAGCCCCCAAATGCCAGGTCCTCACTGAATGAAACCGTATTGTGATGTGGTGCTCAGAAGGAGAAAGAAAAAGGCCATTTTAAAATATCTGTGGACAATGACTCTCTAGAGCTGGGACTGCAGACATCCAGACCTCACTTACATAATATTTCTATCATGCACCATCCTCCTATCCAACTCCCCACCCCCTGCCAAGGTGCTGGAGGGAGGTCCTGTTCTTATTTACGCAGCATGAATACAAAATTAGACAGAGTGGCAGAAACTTTCCACAGAAAGGTATGGTGTCTTTGGCATGCTGAGGAAAACAGCAGAGCAAGAACAGCTTGTAAGTTAGGGGGAAGAAAAGGATTAAAGAAATTGGAATAGCTACTTCCAAGTATTTCCTCAAAAAAGAAGGAAGACTGCAGTCCTTTAAATCCAAGACTCACACAGCAAAAAAAAAAAAAAACCATTCCTCAGCAGAGCTAAAAGTCCTTTTTCCCCATTTGTTATATTGCTCACTTTGACAAGCAAAATTGTTTTTTTACATTGTTGTCCTCAACTCCTGCCACACATATGGCCCCTGCCCTCCCTCCCCACCAACTGAGGAAGGTGATATTGTCACCTGGAGTCAATTTATGCCAGTCTGCGCTGTGCCATGCCGCCGTGCTGGGGTGGGACCTTTTCAGATGTCGGGATGATAGGAGAAAGAACAATGAAGAAGCAGAGTATGTGTGGCGGGTGGCCGAGTCATCCTATCACCATGTATTTGTGTAGTTTCTTTTAGTGCCATCCAATCTTTCCTTCTGTCCCTAAATGGCCTGTGTTGAAAATGTCCCTGCTTACAGTTGCTCAACTGGAATGAGGACAAATTGTTTGCAGTGGCCCCCTTCCAAATGCTTGTGCTGTAACTTTTGTCTTGACTAGTCTCTGGAGATATCTCTAGAGTGAGTTTCCTATGACTCGTTTGCGCTACCCCAAAGTCATGTCGGGTTTTCTTCCTCTACTCTTTCAACTTTGTAGCAGGAATTGTGTCTAAAACACATGACAGAGAAAGTCAGAGCAGACAGTGCCTCAATGCCGTTATGTCACAAGTTCTCCAGTGAATTATAAGTGAGGGGGATGGGTCTTGAGGGTGCATGAGGTTACAAAGTGGTGCTAGCAGGCAAAGGGATGCACAAGCAGAAAAAGCACAGTCACATCAAACAGCTTGGAGTTATTAAGTACAAGTGTTACTAGGAATGCTTAACCATCACTGCTAATACATCATCCCCTTTTGTGGGTAGAAAATCCAAGCCCCTGGACCCTCCAGGCTGCACTGATTCAACGCTGAAGGGGTGGTGGAGGTACTTTTCCCCTTCGCATCCACATGTGAATTAGCCCAGGATGAAAAGTAAAAAAAAAAGAAAAAAGAAAAACAAAACATTAACTGAGGCTGAAGATCTAAGCCAAGACAGAAAGTGTTTGTAGTTCCAAAAACCATTGAACAAAGTTTTGCACATAAATTCATTAATAGACATTGCAAAATAAAAGGTTCATTTTCCTCCCTCTCATATGGGTGATCTATTAGACATACATATATTGATAACATTTGTCTAGGATAACTCAATTCAAAGACCATTGCTCTTGTATTTTTAATGTACATTAAATATTAGATACTCATCAAAAGTACATTGTGTTTTTAGAGAAAAAATATAGAGTTAATGCAATGATACGGTCTCCTTTGACTCCCCAGAAGGAGAAAACAAGGCCCAGTAAAGCAATTCCCCTTTCTCATTCTGTGCTTTGCAGATGTTGGTCAGAAAAGCCCCATAGCGAGGGACAGCCTGGCCTAGAGATGAGATGTCTGTGGTTCCTAATGGAGCTCGTGGAAAGGTCCACAACAGAGACAAACTCAGGTGTCCATAGGTCCCTTCCATCCCACGGCTGGCAGTAGCCAGCCAGCACACAGATCCACTGCAGGTCCCCCAGAGTGAATTTTCCTGGTTCATCCTCACAGCTCCCAGGAAACAGGGGGACCCTCCCACAACACCACCTCAAATCATCAAAGTGCTTTTTGCTTTGTGACAAATGGGAGTTGGGAGATTTAAAAATAAAAATAAAATAAAGGGTGAAGTGGCTCTGTGAAGGCTTCTCACAGTAAAACTCACACTATTATTCAGTTTTATAGGTTGTGTACCACACTGCAATTGCATCCCCCATTCTTTGACTGTTGCCTACCTTCTAGAGAAGTAATCTCTGCAATAAACCTATCACTGTATTTTTGAGATGTTACTGGATGGAAGTGAACAGAGCATGGCCAGACTGGGAATTCCAGACAGTAGGGGTTGCTCAGTGTTTTCAGGGTTCTCAAACAGGATTTCATCTGACTTTGCCATTATTCCAAGGAAATTTAAAAAAAAAAAA
>VXAB01004355.1:350903-434388 GCA_013399175.1 Odontophorus gujanensis
AAAAAAAAAAAAAAAAGGTAGAAATTTTACTTTGTTATTTTATTGTTATATAATTTAATTTTTAACCAAATCAGAGTCATACCATGCCACTGCTTTCAGTTTGTCAGCTGAATGATTGCTTCCAGTGCATTCGGGATCTCACAAACACCAAGACTACTTTGGTTTTCATTAGCACTACAGGGGAAAAATAAACAGGCTGGGCTCATGGTTTATAATTGTATATGTAATTACCACTTTAAGGCCACTATTAGCAATACAAATTAGCTCACTGCTCTTTTTATCATCTCTGCAGTGCCTCACAGGGTGCATGTAAGCTGTCTCATCAGGCAGACAGATTTTAATCTCAGATGTGCAGCCCAACTCACCTCTAAAAATAGTCTTCCCTGTTTGTAAACATAGGGCCCAGCACTTGGAGCCATCTCTTGGTGTTTGTCATTCAGCTAGAAACAGAATGCGTTCAGGCCACTGTTTGAGCCAAATTCTGCTGGTAAGAACTGTGTACCAGAGTAACTTTTTGCAGTTACTCCTAGTTTGCTTTGAGTATACCAAAGAGCCAGTGGGAAGAGGTCTGCTGACATGAGGAAGACAGAGCTTGCTCTCAGCATAATCACTTTCTTCCATATAAGTAGTAGGCATGATGAGGAGCATATTGTCAATAAAACACAGAGGTTATTTACAATTCAACTTCTAAAAGCTGCCATAAAGCAGTGAATAGCAATGAATAATTCCAAAGCCATTCTACTTGGTTTTGGTTTCTACTTTATTTTCCCAGAGCTCGTATTTTCAAAGGGACAAAGCAGAGACACCCAGAGGAAAGGAAGTCTGATTCTAAGAAGCTGTAAAAAGAAATGCATGGCCACAGATCAGGGAATAATTTTATGTCTCATATGTTTTCCGAGCCTACGAAGAGCGGCTTTAAAATTTTGCTCTCCCTCTGAAAGCAGACTTGATAGTTTACAAAATAAGAATCCTGAAAAGGTAGATCTGTAACAAACTCTTGATCACTGAGGCTGGAAGGACCCCTTGCCCACCCCTCTGCCTGTGGTAGGATTGATTTAATTATTCTATAACTGTTCCTGTAGATGGGCGTCTGGCCTTGAATAACTCCAACAACAGCGATTGTCCAACGGTTCTTGGCAGCTTGTCCAGCTGCCAAACAGTTCTTCCAGAGTTTTGCCTAATATTTAACCTAAAACTTCCCTTCTGCTTCAGCCAATTATTATTTGTCTCATCCTTGTTGACTAATGAGAATAATTGATTCTTGTCCTCTTTATAATATTCCTTTATGTCTCCCGCTATTATGTTTCCCACTCTCTTCTTGCCTTTAGGGTAAAGGTGCCAAGTTATCTTAACCTTCCCTCTTAGATCTGAATGCCAGACTTCTTACTATCTTTCTTACACTCCTCTAAATTCTTTGTTTTTTCCACATTTTTTCATACAGAACTGAACTCAGTTACTCCAGTTATGCTTTAACCAGTGCCAAGCAGAGCGCAATAATTACTTCAGTAACCTTACTGACCCCATCTAATAACAAAGGCAAAATGCAGCATGTAATTAAAATAAAAAAAAATAACTATTTTTAAAATCTAATTGCCTCAACAATCAGAACATTCTACAGCTCAGAGAATACACACTAAAGAATTTAAAGGTTATTGTTCATTCAAAACATCTTTTTCAATTATATTCCTTATATTGTATTCTGGGCTATGTGCAGTTTTACTCCTATTAGGAACGGCCTGTACTGCATCTCTCACACTCCCTCCCCCTCCCTTTATTTCCTGCAGATTTAACTCCTAACGGCTCAGTGGGGCCCTGTCTACACTAGGGATACTTGCTGAGGTTTTCCCATTGACTGTTGCAAGCACTTCTCCAGATCCACCAATATGGCACAGCACAAAGCTCCCACTCACACTCTGCATCTTACTGATATCAGTGAAGCAGAGTCAATTTCCAGAGAGTTTCCTTTACACACAGGTAGTTTTCAGCTCCTTGTCCAAGTCCGTAGTGGGCTACCTTGATCAACCCCCTTCTCCCTGTTCACTAGCTAGTCTCTTCGAAGCTCCTCTGTCCTTCAGTGAGCTGCATGCTCTCTTCACATTCATTGACACTGTACGTACAGTTACATAGCACTATGGGCACATACAACTGCCTTTCAATTCTTACCTCCTCAGGAATGGAAATTCTTGTTGCATCCTGGCTCAGGTCATGCAGCGTAAATACCATTCTGGTGACAACAGTTGTTCTTGGAAATACATGGATTTCTGGAATCCCCAAAACCAAACAGTTTTGGCTCCATGAACAGGAATGGCAAACTCAAGCTGCAAACCCACTTGACTAAGCAGAGTCGCTTAATTAAATCATTTTTCTATTACACTGATAAGCAATCAGATATGACTGTTGTTAGCAGATGTAATAGTTTCTATTCTTGTTGCTCCATAGTGCCTTAATTAAATTACAATTGTTCTGTTGGAAAGTACATCTGTGAGAACCTTTAGGTAGAAAACATCAAAAAATATTTCTAGCAAAACAGAAATCAATTAGTAGTGCAATATTTCTTGGTAGATAGAACAAAAAATAGTTGGATTAAGAGTGCAATAAAGAAGATTCAGGTTTGGCAGACAGAATATCTAAGAGAAAGGCACTGAAAATTCTTGACTGGGAAAGGAATGGAGTCTACAGTACTGATTATCTTCTAGTACAACTTAAATGCACTGCTTCAGATGTGATACAGACATTAACTGACTCTACCTTTATCCAAACCAAAGACTGAAGATCTGTTGTGAAGTCTTTCAGCTCTGTTTCCCTATGGCATTACTTTGTTGAAAATTTCTAAATAATGAAGTAAAATCCTGTTCTCATTTACATGCATTCGAGACTCTTATATTTCATAAAGGTTTCATATTTATAAGTGAGATCAGAATTTGGCTCCTTATAATAACACATTGTAAAGAGACAGAAATTTCTCCAGAACAGCAAAAGAACAAAGTTCTTTGTTGTAAAGGTCTTGCCCCTTAACCAATACATATCATAGAAGGAAAAACAATCACTGTTTTTTATTGTTTTTTATAGCAACATCTTGTTCAAGTGTGTGTTTGTGTAAAACTCCCTTATATATCCAAGTAGTGTAATATGTCTGCACATCCTCCACTTAGAGCAGAGGTATCCCTAAAGGTCTGTACAAAATCAAACAAATACTACCTGCAAATATACAGTGCACAACCAGGCACTGATTGGAGACCAGGTAAACACAAACTTACAAGAGAGTGCAACTGCATGGCTCTCTGGCAGTTAGGTATGTTCTCTCTTCTTTATTGCAGTGCTCTAGATAGCAACTAAATATCATAGCTCAGCATTTCCTTTTCTTCCAACTACCCTGAAAGAAGATTTGCACACATTTTTATAACCAAATTAAAAATTTGCCAGCTGGCTTTTTGAACAATTTTCAGTGCTTTCAGAATAGTCATTCATAGAATCTTACATAAGATTCCACTTCAGGGACTGACTCCTTTCCCAAGAAAGTAAAGCTTTACCCTCTCTGTCCAGAGGTAGAAAGGTACTTCTGATTAAAACATGTTAGGATACAAAATCTCCTTTGTATTACACTAGCAAATTCTGCAAAAAGACTCAATTTAAAGCCTGTTTAGGTCAGTTAGAGGCTTGCCATTAAAGTGAGTTTTGGGACAGGTCCTTAAAATATTAGTCTTAAGGACAGGAAAGCCACTATACACACCATAGTTCTTAGCGAAATCACTGAGATCAGCAGAGGTTTATTGACTTCAGCAGATCACTGAGGTCAGCAGATGCTCAGAAGAACATGAAATTTGTGCTGATCCAAAGAAATGAGTAAGATGATGAGAAGACTCCGAAAAGAGCATGCCTGGTCCACATGTCATTCACCTGCTGGCTGCTAGTGCTGCAGCGACTGGAAGAACCAACCAGGTATCCCAACTCAGCTGTGCTTTACGAGTGACAAAAGAGGTCAACACTCCCACATCCTGTAGAATAGGTTGCATGATGTGGCTACTATTTTTAAAATAAATTTAAGATTCCATCCCCTAATTCACACAAAAGATAAGAAAAATAGGTGTTGTTTTGTTTGTTTTTTTTTTAAATGACGTATAAATCGATATTATAAAATAAATTAAGTAAATATTTCCCTTGGCAAGGAAATATAAAGTAGTTCATTCTCTTAACATGCAAGTATTATATTTACAAAGCATAGAGCGTCCCACATTTCCATAATGTGTTAGTAGCAGGAAACATTTTTAGTTCCAATACCTTAAACAAAGCTGGAGCTACTGTCTTAAGCACCCTTAAGATATATGTTATAGCCTTCACAAAACTGAAACAAAATACAGAGCAGTAACTACATTAAGGTTTAACGCTTAGAAACACAGAAGGTTTAACACTTGGCAAGCCAGAAGTCCCCTATGACCTGAAGACATGCAGATCATGACCTGAGAATTAAGCACTGTGTTAAGCAGCCAAGCTGTCTCCCTAAGGAAAAGACAAAAATAGCAAAAGACAAGCTGAGCCATGGGGTTGGCATATGTCAGGTGTGCCCAGGCCCAACTCACAGAAGAGCTGTGGCCACATGGGGCCAACCCTGACCTTGCCCAGCCTTTGCAGGCAGGGCTTCCTAAGTAGGAGGATTTTCAGGGGTGCTCAACACCCATTGTCCCCATTGTCCTCTGAGGGAATAGGAGCTTTAAGCTAACATGCTGCCAGGACACGAGAAGAAAAAATTTCACTTTTCTCCAACTGTAATTGGAAAGATTCCAGCATTAGATGGAGGAGAAGAGAGAAAGTTAAATGACTTTACTCTGTGTATTCCCTCTCATCCTCCCTCCCTTTCTCTAAGGGCTCCTCCCTTGCTTGCAGGTGTCACAGTCCTGGTGAAAGAGGGAAAAGAGGGGGAGAAGAGAAAATTAAAAAAATGAAACAAAGTTTTTGAATTAAACGTTTAAAGACAGGTCTTTGTTTAAAACAAGGCCTGCAAGGCAGAGGAGAGGATGGTTTGCGAAAGAGGAAGGTCAGCAGAGAGGCAACTCCAAACATCAGAGATGAAGAGGAGGCATGCAGGGAGAAGAGGGGAGTGTGAAACAGCTGCCTGGGGGAGCTTAAAAGGGATGCTCAGCATGCTCAAAACACTCCAATTTTGCCACGGCAGATCTTCTTGTGCCAAATTCCCACACAGAAAAATCCCAAGGACATCAGACTGACCTGGGTATCATGATTTTACTTCTCTTGCTTTCTTCCTTCATTACAAGCTGGATTTAGCTTGTAAATAGGTTTTCTTTTTTTCAAGTATATGTTTTATTCCTTATAATATATTTTTAATAGTTGATCAATATAAAGTTTCCCCATGAAGTTACTATACAGTTCCTGCTGGATTAAAACTGGATATTTCTCCATTTATTGGTAAATTGCCAAATGCTGTTACAAGGAACACTCAACTGTAATGAGCTTTTAGTCAAGGTCCCAAGGTGCTCATCAGAGAAGTGTATGTATATACATATATGTTAAATTAGGCAACTGAAGAATGCTGCACAAAATCTGCTTTAAAAGCAGAAATTCCAATCTGGAGGGAATTCTTATATATTTCAACTTTAATTTCCGTCCTAAAACAGGCCAAGAAATCAAAATATCAATGAAATAAATTGGTGGAACTCAAAGTTCAGAATAATTTAGGTTTGGAAATGTATATAGACTAAACGCTGATGCTTTCAATTGAAAATATAATGGTCCCAGGTTGAAAAGTCATGAAATATGATCCTCATCTCACATGGATAGGAATCAAGAATAATTCTGCTAGAAGTCCATGAAGTTAAACTGAATTAAGCCTTCACATGGGTAATAAAAGTACTCAGAATTACAAGTACTTTGTAAAGCCAGGTACTTTGGAAAGTGCTACACTTCTAAGTTTCAGGGCATAAAGCAAGTTAGGAATTACAAGGAAAGTTTTACAGCTCATCCCCAACGCTCCAGCACTGAAGGCCAGGCAGTCACAGCCTCAACGGGGCTGTGGGGAGCATGGCTGATGGCTGCTCGGGCTAAACACAGGAGCAGCTACAGTCTCTTTTATCAAGCAAAAGCTGGAAACCTGGCCCAAATTGCATATGGGATAGTAGATACAGCTCAGGGGCAGGATCCAGCTGTCTGCTGAGCTCTTCACGTAGCTGGTAGACCGAGGCAGAAGGCTGCAGTCTGCACTGCAGTGTTCTGTGCATGCAGAGAGAAGTGGTAAACACTGGCTGGCAGAGGTAGCTCTGGCAACAAAGCCCCAAAGAAAGCAGAGACAAACAGTGCAGTGCACTGAATGCAGAGGGCTTGGACCTGCAAGCAGAGAAACTCTCTCTGGATGCTTGACTCCCCTTTGGGATCCAGGAAACAAAAATTTAGATATATTCATTGTGATATGAAGTGTTGCCAAAGAAGGGTGCCATTCCACTATCAGCTGTTCCTTTTACTAAAGACAACTCAAGAACCTCTTCCTGCTTGTTTTTTTCTTTTTTTTTTCCTGTTTGTTTTTTGAACAAACTTTCTTTCAAAAGGCTATAGCCTTCAGGCCACGAGCTAATCTTTAACTACCCACTTAATTTTTCCAGGCCATCTGGCACCAACCATTGTTGGAAGCAGCTGCTTTGTTGGGAAAAAAAAAAAAAATAAAAGCATGGACGTTCCCCTGCAGAGCTGTTCCCAGAGTATACTCAGGGATTGCTGGAGCTCTGGTTAAGGCAAGCAGCCATCTGCATCACCAGAGAACCAACGCCACCAAAATCACCAGCTGGTTTAACCTCGCTGAATGCAACTACAGCTGGTGCTCATAGAGCCCTCAGAGAGCCAGGTCTGCAGGTACTTATTTAGGGTCCTACTTAGGGACTAACTCACGGATCTTATTTTTTAGAAAGTTGAGATCACAGTCGGATCATTTGAAATATGCTAATGCCCTAAATAGCCGACCAGAAAATAAAAGGAAAGATTCAGGGAAATGAAATTTGAGATTTTTTCCTAAGGAATTTAAAAAATGAAAACCTGGTAGTGGAAGACCAAATATTGCATTTTCCAGAGAAGCTAACATACCAGTCCAAGCAAGAATGCAGAAACCAACAAACTGATAAATTTCAAGATAATCTCAGAATGGAGCTGAAAA
Organism: Odontophorus gujanensis; assembly: GCA_013399175.1. Lineage (NCBI taxonomy): Eukaryota > Metazoa > Chordata > Aves > Galliformes > Odontophoridae > Odontophorus > Odontophorus gujanensis. The sequence goes on from VXAB01004355.1 coordinate 358,057, forward strand.
AAAGTAGCCAAATATCTTGAAGAAAGTGGTTTTGAAGTAATCTGGCCCTGACTCATCTATATCAGTCACAACCTGAGTGGGAGAGCACAAAGCACCTGAGTGAGAGAACACAAAGGAAGGGTCAGTAAAGATTTCCATGGAAAGGCCAGCACTCTTCATTCCTGCATTGTTCCCAGCAGCCAGCTAGCTTCCTGAGCTGTCCCCATCCTACAGCCTCCTCCAACCCACACAGCAACTTTTATAAAGTCAAGCACAACGCTTAATAAACAAATAAATAGATAGATATAAAACATCAAACTTAATGTCTTTGAAATCTCCCACAGAATACAGCCAGCTTTTTCCACAGGATTCCACCAAAACTTTACAAATTTCAGTCTAGCGTCTCGACTATAATGTTATTTCTCCTGCCTACAATAGGAAATAACATCCATTTCAGGAATTATTGAGAACGCTGAAAAATCCAGAACGAACAAAATAACTTGTAATCGGGACCAAAAGAAAAAAATTCCAACTTCACAAACCAGCTGAATGGAGCCAAAATTCAAGGCAATGATATTTACTGAAGAAAAGGAAAGTCTGACCTAATGTCACCCAAAACTTAACCACAGTGTCTGGACTCAGCAGGGTCAGGTTATTTTCCCGTAGTATCAACACTACATCTGGAACTGGGAGAAATCATGACTGACAAAGAAGACACTAATTTTCATTCCAGTTTCAGTACAACTTTCACATCAAAGTGATAGTTACACTTCAATAAAATTGTTTGATCTTTTCGATGCTCAGCTAAATGGAGTCATCGTATCATCCTAGCTGCGTGCAAATGAAAACCTAAATTCAGAATGCCTGTTGCTGAAGAGATTCTTTGTTATTTTTACTCCAGTTACTTCCTGATTTAAAAAGAAAGCAGAATTTACTCTGTTGAAAACAAAAATAAATGTCGCTTAAAGGTATGACAAGATTTACTTATAAAATATGACCTTAACAGAATATATACAACAGCCTTCACAGCAACCCAATGAGTTCCAGAAGTGGACTTGTGAAAACACATCCTGGTAGATACATTATGCAGACCTATTTCAGAGGTAAGTTTCAAGAAAGAAAAACATCTGATAAAAAAAAAAAAATAGCGTATAAGGGGAGGGGAAAAAATGAGGTGTGCATGGAGCAAATGGAGATAGCATTAGAGAATGAACACAATATAAATCAGCCAATAATTTAGTAAAAAATATGATTAATCTTACAGGTTTACATGCTGAATTCTCTAAGCCAGCAATTCTTGAGCTGTAATGTGCAAACCACCAGCAGCTAACAAATCTTTGGTTGTTGCCTGCTGTTGTGGCTGGCTATCATCTTTCTTGTCCCAGATGTTACATCACACTGAAGTTGTATTTAATAGATGTCAGACTAAACAAAACAACTGCTACCATTGCTACAGAGATATTTACAGAGCTGCACATGAAAAACTAATCAGATCAAAGGGCTGAGAATAAAAACTTGTTTTACCTCTCTATACAGAATGGTCCGTATTTAATTTTTTTTTTTAATCTCTTTTGTCCGTTCATGTTTGCGAAATTTGCACCAGCAAGCTGGAGCAGTCAACTGGAGACCAAACCACAGCTGATATATCAGTCAGCACAGTATTTAAAAGGAGTTCACAAAGGAAAAAAGTAATTTTGTCTCCTGGCTTAGAGAAGTTCCTGGCAAGGGCCAAAAGTATGCTCGACCCCCAAATAATCAAACACCCATCCACTGCATATGGAAATTATTCTGCCACCATTTTATTGCTCTAGCAGAGGTGGTGCATGGCCCTTTGGAAGCCTTGTCTCTTCTTGAAGGCTATTATTTTAAACATTTCAGTACTGGGAGCTGCATGGAGCTGGCAATTTTGGAATTAGAGTGCAGTGTGGGGAATGTCACTTTGAAATCATTTAGCTCAGTTCATTTCCTTTTCAAGCGCAATAGAAAGCAGATGGAGCAGGGAGGGCCAACATGCCACAGAAGAACTCCCCAGGCCTTGGCCAGTGCTCTCCTCCCCAAGACTAATAGAGAGGTCACCAAACCATCATGGAGTTTTTATCCATTAGAAGTAAATGATAGAATTCAGCCAGAGTCCTGGGTCCTGGTCTTTGGAACAAGATGCCTCCTCACTCACTCCTTGGTCTGCTTTACACAGTGAACGTGAGACCTAAATTGCCAACAAGGTCACCAGGGACACAAAACTCATGCCGTAAGAGCAGTTCAGAGAAGCTGAACAGAGGTCAGAGGAGCACAGCTGGAAGATTAAGTGCTTTGGGAGAGTCTTGATAGAGAAAAAGGCCTCCAAACACTTGTCTACTATGAAGGAAAGGCTGTTACCAAAAGAAAGCTTTGCCATATGCGTCAAGAGTTAGACAAGAAATTGTAAGCTTGATTAGCAGCAAGGACGCAATGAGCTGAAATATGAGGGGAAAAAAAAAGTTAAGCATAAGGGGAGTTAAGCATTGCAGTCTCTGTTTGTAGTTGATGCTGCATCACTGGAGGTGTCTAGGAGGAGTTAACAGGAATTTCTCGGAGGGATACTCCGTCAAAGTGTGATCTTGCCTTAGAGTGAGGGGATGACTTCCAGGGATCCTCTCCAGCACATCTCCTGAATAATTTAATGGAGCCTGTTACAGCTTGTGCTTCGTGTTTCCACTACAGAGAAAGAGGAGCTCCCAAAGGAAAGTAATTACACGAGAAACAAATCTAAGTGCTGGATGTGCAGTAAGTTCTAAGAGACACTGGAATTAGGAGGTCCAAATCTATTCCCTGTTGAGATATCAGAAGAATTTTCTGCTGTCATTGTCTCCTTCTGCATTGTGACAGTATTCAGAACATGTAATACACTGGCCTCATTCCCACTGTGCAGAACTACTTGTACCAAGTAACAACTAGAGCTCCAGTCCGATGAACATGGGCTTATGAACCTACTCATGCACAGCTTGTTTGATCCACACATTGTGCTCAACCCCTGTTTGCCTCACAGCACTAAAAAACACACTACAAGCAGGTCATGCTTTCAGCTTTCTGGCAGCTGTTGTCCAACAGGCAGACAACAACATTCCAGTCACTGCTTCCACCACTGCTGAACCTGTTTCTCATATTCATACTTACAACCTTGCACACTATTTCACTCTCATCAACAAAGAACAACTGTCCAAAGTTGATGATACACAGCCACATTTGTTCTTCATGCCAGTGTCTTCAAACTACTGAGATGTTGGATTGAGAGATCATGTACCCTTGATAGATTACGCAGATCACTCCAAAAGTGATGCCATACCACTAATATCTGCCTCTGATGTCACATACTGACATAATAAGATAGGAGGCATTGCTTTTGGAGCAGCCCTCATAGTTTGTGCTGTGCACCTAGTATAACTTCATAAAATGGTTTAAGTTGAAAGAGACCTTAAAGATCATCCAGACTGCCAACAAAGACAACGCTTCTGGGTGCAGCAGGCCAACTTCAAGGATTTCTACATTAAACACCATCAGTTTCTCTTTCAACAAACAAATAACAACAGAGGAGAGAACTGCTATCACTCTGGAGAATTTAATCACTCTGAGTTCTCATCAGCTGCTGGCAACCAGTTCATGGTTGGACATGACTGCCATAGGCGTGACAGCAGTAAAGGTCTGTGAAATTGGCCACTTTGTCTTCTCATTGAATATCTGCACTGAAAATATCAGTAAGCTCATACAGATGTATGTCACATGTATATTCTCCAGCTATTCAGGCAATCTAATGAAATGCATTTGTATCCTCCACGAACACCTCAGTCAAAAAGACTGTTGCTCTTCCTTTTTCTAAGTTCTAAGGAGGGACTCAAAAAAAAAAAAAAAGCTATACCATTCACCTGCAAAAGGGCTGTTATCTGAAACTCTTCTCTCTGCTGTGGGAGCTGAGGTTCCTCTCCTGCCTTGGTTACTGGCAGCCAAACTCTTTTCCGCACCTAGGCAAACTCCACTTACCACCTCCTACAGTGAGTCAGGTGTCATATCAAGACAAGCATGGGTCTGACAGCAAGCTTGCTTCCACAAGAACATGCGTTCAGCTAGCCGACCACCAGGGGAGTCAAACCACATAGGTCACGATTTCCACTTCTTGTAATACATACACCAGGCCAACAATAAACCACCCATAAACCAGGCTGCCAAAAAGTAATACCTGTATTCTCCCTCCTCCCCACACACCCTTCACAAGCAGTATCCCTTTACAGCACGTGCATCAATCATACAGGATATACACAGGTTTCTTCCCAGTTCCATACCATCCACATGGAGCTTCAGCTCCTCTCCAGATCTGGGAGGTAAGGCTAAGGCTATCAAGTGTACTCCTAAGTCCCCAGATCTCTAAGAGTCATCATGCTTTGCTCCACCACTTTCTTCCTCCTACGCACATCTGTTTCTTTGAATTGTGCTCCCACATCATCCCTCGCTCTTCTTAACCATTACTATTGCTATACAGAAATCTACCATCCTACAGAGGTCTGATCTGGACATCTTAACACCTCAATGCTATGGCACACCAATTATACAATCAAAACACAACCTCATACATTAAAAAAAAAAAAAAAAGAAAGAAAGAAAGAAAGAAAAGGAAAAACAAGCTTCAATGGTAATAAACACAGGAAAAAATAAATAACATAAAAAGGAGACTCGCTCACCAGCTTATCCACAGCCATATCCTGTTGAGACTTGTAGGGTCAGCCTGCCTGACTGGAGCCTCAGCTGCTTCAGTCAGCATCTTCCAGCCTCTTCACTGGCCTCAGGTGTCTCTCTTATACCAGGCAACAGCTTGATGAGAACACCCCTGCCTTTTGGATCTGTACTTCTGTTTCAGCCTTGTGGGGGAGGACTGAGCATGATCAGGGCTCATTCTTCTGAGGAAAAAAGCAGCCTCACCAGACTGGGAAGCCTCAATTGCTAACGCACAGGCACACCTCCCCCTGCATCACTGTTCATTCCAAGAGCTGATTCCCACCTCTCCTGTTGCTTCATGAGTTGGAGTTCACAGGATGATATGAGGCACTCCATCAAACATCACTTGGAAAGGTGGTGGCCTCAGGAAATATTCTCAGGGAGGATGTGGCATTTCACTGTGTCACTGGAGAGGTCTCAGGAGCAAACTGTCCGCTCGGGCTTTGTTTTTAAGTAAACCTATCAATTTGAGTGGGAGTCTAAAAGCAACCTGGTAGAAGGAAGTAAGGAGCAAGTAGTGAAGATTCACCTTTCTTCCAATGCCTCATTTATGAAACTAAGTTAATTACATGATCTTCCTTAAGAGGAGGAGTGATTGAGAGGATTGAAAGGAGGCAGGAAAATAAATGTTTAATTTTTTTTTTCAAATATATGAATATGTAATAAGAGGTATAGACAATAATTACATGTCTATTAAACTGAATTATTTAAATGTGAACAGAGTGCTTGGCAAATTAACATATAAAATAATAACCCTATAATTCTGCTGAACCCAAAAAGGGCTGATTTTAAAGGTGTAAATGTGTAAAAGGTGACTTCTGAGAGAATAAAAACCATTTCTGTGTTCTGAAAAACAAACCTTGAGGATGTGACAACACATGAAAAACTCCTTTAGCTGTGCCTCTTCTCAGCACAGTTTGCAGGACCTGAGGTTTCTCCAGTGGCAGCTGCTTTTTAGGCACTCGCCTAGACAAAGGAATATGTATTTGTCCTATCTTGCTTCATTTCCATAGGCATTCTTCTTCTGTGGGTTTCTTGGCAGCTCTTTCTCATCTGGTCCGGCACCCCAGTGTAATAACACAGGCACAGTGAGTTCTCAGGCTAATGCACTCAGAGAGAATAGGGAACACTGTCAGAAGCAGAAGCATCTCTACTCTGGGCAGTTCATTATCTTGATATCAGCAGGCTGCAACGGTATTTGAGGCAGGTATGCAGGGGGGACAGAATGATACGGACAAGTGAAAAGTAAATGAGAAGCAAGTGAAAAGTCTGATCTAAGTCTCCTGAAAATTCCTTGGAAAATTAGAAAGAAGCACGTTTTGCAATGTGAAGAGAACATGTGTGGTTTATGGGGACATGCGTGTAGAATCATAGAATCATAGAACTAACCTTAGAGTTGGAAGGGACCTCTGAAAGCCACCTAGTCCAACTCCCCTGCAGTGAACAGGGACACCACTACTGATTCAGGTTGCCCAAGGCCTTACCCAGCCTTGCCTTGAAAGACTCCATGGATGGGGCATCAACCACATCACTGGGCATCCTGTTCCATGCCTCACCACCCTCACTGCAAAAAATATTTTCTTTATTTCTAATTTAAATCTATCCTCTTTGAGCTTGAAACTATTTCCCCTTGTTCTGTCACCACAGACCATGCTAAAGACCATTCTCCCTTCTCTCCTGTAACTTCCATTTAGATACTGACAGGCTGCTATCATGTCTCCCCAGAGCTTTCCCTTCCCCATGCTGAACAGACCCAGCTCCTTCAGCCAGTAGGAAAGGTGTTCTGTTCCTTGGGTCATTTTTGTGGCTCTCCTCTGAACATGTTCCAACATGTCTATGTCTCTCCTGTACTGAGAACTCCACATCTGGACACAGCACTCCAGATGAAGCTTCACCAGCACAAAGCAAAAGAGCAGGATCACCTCCCTCACCCTGCTGGCCACACTTCTTTTGATGCAGCCCAGGATATGGTTGGCTTTCTGGGCTGTGAGGGCACATTGCTGGCTCATGTTCAGCTTCCCATCCACCAATACCTCCAAGTCTTTTTTGGCAGGGCTGCGTTCAATCCTTTCATTCCCCAGCTTGTATTGGCAGTGAGGGTTGCCTCAACCCAGGTGCATGATGTTGCATTTGGATTTGTTGAACCTCATGAGGTTCTCCTGGGCCCACTGCTCAAGCCTGTCTAGGTCCCTCTGGATGGCATCTCATCCTTCTGTTATGTCAACCACACCCCACAGATTGGTGTCATCAGCAAACTTGCTGAGGGTGCACTCAACCCCACTGTGGGTGTTACTGATGAAGACATTAAAGAGCATCAGCCCCAGCACTGACTCCTGGGGGACACCACTAGGCACTAATCTCCGTCCAGACATTGAGCCACTGACCACCACTCTCTGGACTCAACCCTGCAGAGAGTTCTTCATCAAACAGTCCACCCATCAAATCCATACCTCTCCATATCTCTCCCTTGTGGGATACCTTGTCAGCAGCCTTACTGAAGTTGAGATAGATGACATCAGTGGCTCTTCAATTGTCCACTGATGCAGTTACACCATTGTAGAAGAACAGTAGGTTGCTCAAGCAGGATTTGTCCCCTGTGAAGCAATGCTGGTTCTCCCATATCAGCTCCCTGCCTTCCAAGTGCCCTAGCATAGCTTCTAGTAGGATCTGTTCCGTAACATTCCCCAGCACAGAGGTAAGACTGACAGGTTGGTGGTTCCCAGGGTCATCTTTTTTACCCTTTTTAAAAATTGAAGTGATGTTACCTTTTTTCCAATCACCAGAGACTTTACCTGATTGCCACAACTTTTCAAATATCATTGAGGGTGGCTTGATGACTACATCAACTTACTAATCATAAGGACCATCCATGTTAGTGTGCTCACCTAGTGCTGGGATAGATGCACAAGTACACGTATATGAGTAGCAATAATAGCCTTGTTCCATTTTAATCCCACATGAAAAGTAAAGCAATTGATGAAATATATGAGTTTGTGTGTGGAAACTGGTATAACAGAATGAACCTGCACAGACTCAACGCAATTCTTCACATTTAAAGGAGCTATTAGACTAGATAGAGATAGATGCAAGTAGAGAAATACAGCAGACAGAAGCCGCTCAATACCATTCAGGGAAATCAACAGTCATGTGAAATGCCAACATCCTGGACTAAACATCTTGTTAGAAGTGATTGAATTCCTAGCAGCTGTGTAAAAACACATTCACTTGCAAGTGTTACTTGTGGATAAGCAATATTATCTTGTTATCGTTGCTATTTATGGCAGCATCCATAACATCCTCACTTCTTTCCAAACATATTGTTCTCCAAAGTGCCTGCTGCAACTCTTTTGTGGCTGTGAGAGTACAGTTTTCAATGACTGTCCAAGTTACTGTAGGCTTCAGAGTTCAAAAGGAGCCATGGTAGGTGAAACCAGAGTTAAACAACTCAAGGATTATAATAGCATAAAGGATACAAAATCAATCCAAAACCCCATACTATAAGCACCATTTAACTATTGGACAAGATTTCTAATGTTGGAAAGTACACTTTGAATTCATACTTGAATTCATACAATACACCGAGTATTCTGTGTTTGCACTGACAATTTTATATTTTATTACTGTTACCGTTTTTGTGGGCAATAAAATAATCAAATACTTCTGAGAATAAAAAGTAATAAGGGAAAGCTTAGAGATTTACAGAACAATATTTCAGGAATTTTGCCTCAAATAACCAGGTCTTTTTTTTTTCGTCTACCTAGAGTATGCACAAGAAAGACTGTGAATGTTCAACATTCTGTCAAATAGAAAGAAACATATTTCTCATTGGGAATGTGCTTATCACACTTTCAAAGGTTTTAAAAATTAATGCCTTTGTTTGTCATTTTAATTTAATATAACAATAGCTGTCAAAACTGCTCACTTTGCCTGCTAGTGACAAATTTACTGAAATTTTGCAGCATGAGCCAAGTAACATAGCAGCAGATCCTACAGCTTTTATTTCACTCTGCTCTAGGCAGTATTCCTACTTGTTTCTTTGCATGAGCTTTGCCTGAATAAGGGCTGAAAGTTTCAATTTTGAACATCAGACAGTTCTAGCATTGAAGAGTCACAGAAATCCCATTTACAAAACATGTTGGGTAACTGGAATGGTGCTGCCTTCAAATTTTATCTCTGAAATGCCAGGCTCATTTCTTACAGAGTATTGCAACATACAAACTAACTACATCCTTGATGAAATTCCCTTGAGGTCCTTGAGGTCACCCCCAGGATTAAACACTGCCTGACCTTCTGCGTTCAGAGCTCAGAAGGACTGTATTATGATGTCTACTACGCCTTCAGAGATGTTGGTCTGTTACACTTAAAACTAAGATCTTAGACCTCGTCCCTCATGGGAAGAGTTCTGATGAAACAACTCTCTGTTATTACCTTGTACAGAGACTCTCCAGGACCGTGTTCTGTTCTTCTGGCAACAGAGACAACATAGATTAAGCTTTCACTCAAGTGCAGCCTTGAGTAACAGCACATTTTCCATCACTTAAAATGAAGTTCTGATGCATTAAATAGGGGAAATGTGTTAGGAGCTTTGTACTGGAAAGTGAGTGGCGGGTCATGAAGGTACGTGTTAAGGCTTCACAAACTGGCTCAAGTTGGAAGGACCTTAAAGGTCATCCAGCTCTAACCTCCTGCCATGGGCTGGTTGCCCCCCATCAGATCAGGATGCCATGGGCCCCATCCAGCTCAGTCCTGAATGCCTCCAGGGATGGAGCATCCACAGCTTCTGACTTGACTCAGCTGCTCTTTTTAGTCTTTTCCACGCTACTGACTTGTGCTGAGATTTGGAAAAGTCTTTTATGGTAAAGCCTATGAACTAGAGCCCTTCAGCTAACCATTCTGCCACTGCCTTTCTGCATCTGCAAAGAGGAAACTGTGGCAGTTTATTATGTCCCAACACTTTTACAGAGTTAGCAGCTGGAGTGGACAGTTAGTGCATCTTTTTGAACTTGGACCCATAAATTTTTTTATGAGGATGTGCTATACATCTGTAAATAAATATATCGATGTAGATTCTAGGACTTGGTAAGATCACAGAACATAAGAAACAATACAAAATTTATTGAGTGTAGCTCCTCTGACTGGAGTCTTTTTGGCAGCTGTGCGGACAGACTCCTCCCGGAGTTTTCACTCCAGGAATTATTTCTAACCTGGCATCCTGAAGTCAGTCCTTGATTCCAGCCTGAAAAGAAAAGCAAAGTTAGGCGGACACACACTAGCCTCCTTCAAACATTCAGAGTATTGTGCATGTGATAAGGGTTGGATAAAACTGTGGCAACAGTCTGCTATCTTTCAAGGCTCAGGAAAATAAACCACAAAGGCAATTCAACAAAGTCCTCTTTGTTCCTGAATAGAACCAACAAAATGAAAGGAATCTGGTGGACGAGAGAAGGCAAGAAAAGGTTTGCTGCAGGCAGCAAGTACAGACAGAATCGTCTTTGCTGGCTTCTCTGACAGAGCAAGTGCATGATTATCACATGAGCCTCTCAAAGACGGGAATTAAAGGGGCTGTCACATCGCTTAAGCTGCACTGAGGTCAAAGGAGTTCGGACTAACCGAGGTCAGCCACACGTGGCCCGGGAAGTAGGGGTCTCGTTTTTTCTAAGCAACAATTGTTCAGTTTGATAAAAATAGACGCCTGAAGCCTGCGATGGCTTGTAAAGCTGTCCCTGTAGGCTGGATTCCCACAAAATGCTGTATATCATCAGTAGTGCTCTGAAAAGAACAGAAAGACAATGAGGCCAGTCAGATGGTCACTCAAAACGAGCACAGAGACAAAACACACAGGGGAAGTCACCACTTCTGTCTTCTACCCCCCTAAAAGGGGAAACAATAACAAGTCTGAAATACTAGTGCACAAATAAAATAAAATGAACACAGAAACAGGTGTCAGCAAACTGTAAGGGAGCCTGCTGCTCTCTTCCACACATTACTCCATGAATCGTGTCCGAGACAGAGACCCCTCTTAACACATTGCCTGTGATGCCAGGGATACTGAAGAATACCCCTGTGCTAAAAATAGTGCCCATTCTGTCCCATGCCCCCTGTCCCTTTTCAGTTTCTAATTCATGTGATTCAGCTCTAAAAGGAGCACTGAACTTGTCACCAGGAGTATCAAACTTCTCCACAGTTTTGATGAACCTTTTGCTGAGAGTGGACAAAGGAGAAATGAACAGTTGTGTAGTGAAGTGTAGCATGCGTCTGGGTACATCCTGAGATTTGTGTTTGAAAGCTAGATTGATGTTCCTGTTCTTCAGTGTGTGGACACAGAAAAGCAGTCACTTTTTTTTCACTCTTTGGAGCAAGTCAACAGAAGAACACAGTATAATCTTTACCACCGATTTTAATTCCATATATAATCAAGCTCAGGATTCTTCTGTGCTAGCTGTTACACAGCACAGATCAAGTAATTGTTTCTGCCCAGAAAACTGATTCTCATTTCTGTATCCCCACTTCTGAATCAGGATTTTCCATCTTCAGATTATTTGTGACAACAGTATCTAGATTTTAAAATACCTTCTACGAATAAAGCCCATCCCCACCTTCATTCCTCACATCATAGTATCACATCTTCCTGGTAAACAAACTAAGTAAATGTGATACGGACAGAGTGAACATCATGAGATTTGCCAGTATCACTCTGTCACACCTAAAATAAATTCACTAAAATAAAACCTGAGATCAAACCAAATAGAGAAAACTGCAGGTTCCCCACAGGTTCTTCACAGATATCTTCAAGCTGATAGTGAAGAATGAATCTGAGTAAACAAGTCCTTAGGTAAAGACAGTTCTCTTTAACCACCTTGTAATGACTATGTGTTTACCTGTCCTTGAGGAAAGAGCATTTACTGCAGCTTATCAAACCCAGAGGGACTCCCATTGTCCGCAGTGAGGTCTGGGTCAGAAGTCAAATTGAAAACTCCAAACACACTATCTGTGCTTGACAGGCTTTAAACTGGAATTGGTGTTCAATGTCCAGGGTGCTGTAAAACACAGCAACAAAATACACAGCAAGGTAATAGTCCTGGGTAACTTGCTCCAGGTAGCCCTGCCTGATTAGACCAGATGGACCTGAGGATCCTTCCAACTTCAGCCATTCTGTGAATAGCAGAGAACCGCTTTTCTATTCATTTCCATTCTTTTATTCTAATTTTACTGTATTTTTTTCCTTCTCTGGTGTAAGGCTTGAGATCGTGGTGCTGTTGTGTACTTCCTTGGGTAGAAAAGGAGATGTAAATGCCTTTTATTAGTCTGTGTATATTCATTTTTCCCTCTGTACTCAGCACTGGTCATGCTGAACGTTGAGTACTATGTTCAGTTTTGTGCCCCTCACTTCATCAAGAACCTGCAGTGTGCTCAGAGAAAGACAACAAAGCTGGAGAGGGCTCTGGAGCACAAGTCTTATAAGGAGTGGCTGAAGGAATTGGGATTGTTTAGTCTAGAGAAAAGGCAACTCAGAGGACACCTTATTACTCTCTCCAAGTACCTGAAAGAAGATTTTGGTAAGGTGGGGGTAGGCCGCTTCTGTGTAACTAGTGATAGGATTAGAGGAAATGGCCTCAAGTTGTGACAGGGGAAATTCAGGCTGGACGCCGGAAAAACTTCAGAACTGTTCCCACTGGCCAGGCAGTGGAACAGGCTTGCCCAGGGAGGTGGTGGAGAAATGTCTCTGGAGGTGTTCAAGAAACATTTACATGTTGCACTAAAGGACATGGTTTAGTGGGAAAACATTGATGATAGGTGGATGGTTGGACTGGGCGATCTTGGAGGTCTTTTCCAACCTTGGGGATTCTATGATTCTATGACTTTTAGACCTGATAAAGGACAACTATCCCTACTGATGCTACTCTGCAGGATTCCAAAGGAAGAAACACAAAGTAAACTGCCAAAGCCAGCACCCTCAGTCCTAGTGAAGGGGATGGATAAATCCGCATCCACTGGAATTTGGGCTTTCTGATGCAGCTGGCATCATGCTGCTTTTTGGTGGGGAAGAAGATGAGGAGCAGGCACTTAAACAAGTACATCCTGCAGGAGTTGAAGGCCTTGTGCTCAAGGTCCTGGAAGTGTTCATAACTGGCCTCCTGATCACTGACAAAGCTGCAATCCACCAAGCAGCAGGATTCTCTGTCAAGCATTCTCTACTAAAATTATTCGTTTTTTCTCTGTAAGCAAATTAATTCTTCTATCTCCAGAGTGATGGGGAGTAGCACGGAGTTCAGTTTCTGTGTGTTGTCACCAATTCCTCATCTCAGCATGTCTTGCTGGTAACTTACCCACCCATTGCAATAAAGCACTCTTGGTCTTTCACACCATGTTAAAGAAAATAATCAACAAAGTACTTAAACCATGTTTGGCTTCTGTTCAGTTTTCAACTGAGTTCAATAGTAAAATGAAACCCCAGTAGTTCCACTTCACCACAGCTAGCCTTGCTCAATGTCTAGTGTTAAGATAAATTATGTTTTCCAGTGTGTAGGATGAAATAAGAGTTGATATCACAGCAGGATGATTTTGTCAAACACTACTTACATTAGACAGCAAATCTTTTTTTTCATAGAAGGAGTGATTTTGGAAGTAGACAACCAAGCTGATGTTGGGGATACATCACTTGGGACCATGATTCATGATCCATGTAACCTCACTTAAGACAAAGTATATCACTTTCTAAAACAGCTGTGAACAGGGACCTTGACAGAATTTTTTTTCTTCTGAATGATAAATGATCAAATTCAGTTCTACAACATAATTTTCAGTCTTCCTTGTTCAAAGTTCTTTTATTCCAAGGATGCCTTGGCATGGTTTAAGAACTACTGAAGTATTTAATAGACGCTTAAAAGTAACAGCTATAACTACTTACACTAGACACGAATAGAAGATGATTAAATGGGTCACTACCCTTACAAGAAAAATGTTTACAGAAAAGAATTTAAGAGAAATAACATTATAGGCCCAAGTGTTCCATTATTCTCAAAATTTCAAGGGAAAAAGCAGAGTGCTTTTTAAAGTTAGTGATAAGATAAGAATATTTCAATAAAAAGAAGAGGATACAGTTCAAGAGAAATTATAATTTGGTCAGCCATTGGAAAAGTCAAGCCACTTCTGGACCTGCTTAGGTAGGATTTCTTGCTTATAACAACCCAAGAATGAGCATTTTGATTGTGATTCCAGCTCACAATGAGATGCTGGTTTTGGAAAATACTGCATTTTCCACCCCAATGGAGAAAGGAATGGGAAAGGTGTATGACAGAGTGTCTCTGATTCCTTGAGATTTATCCAAGATCTTATGAAATCAATGGAAAACTTTCCATTGAGTTGAACGTGCTCTGGATCACATCCTTTCAGAGCATGCTTTCTTGTAAAGTCTTTCTTCCCCACTCTGTTGCTCAATTTGCTTTCTGCTGATGTTAGGAACTTTTTTTTTCCCCCCAAATATTAATAACTCTGTATAATCTTTGGCCTCTAACTGAGCCCTTCTTCTATGTCACACTGTTATACTGTATGCATGACTGCATGGTTGAGGGCTGCTCTGGAAATTACTCATGAAAATGAATTGCCTAGTCATACCACAGTGGTCAATATCTGTAGGTTGCAGCATCCCCCTTGTGGGCCATTGTAGTAGATCATAAAATCTCATTTCCAGGAAAGTTTCAAAACTTTTATTTTCTAAAGAACATTAATTATCAGAATCCAAATGACCTGTCCCATTTCTCCATCCATTTCCTCTCTTTTTCTCCTCATCAGACGTGGTAGATTGGAGGCAAGAAATGACATTTCAGGCTCCTGGTTTTAAGTCCCTGGTTTCATATCAGTGTCAACTGAAGTGTTTAAAAACAAGACTCTTGAGCCTAATGCCCAAATCAGTATTTGCATGTGATCATTTCTCCATTGTTAAAGTGTTGTAACAACAGCTGATTTACAAGTCTGGCTCTTAGGCAGGCATATGCTTTGGCATTCTGCAGGCTTCCCAAGACTCACGCCCTCCAGCACTGCAAGCTGACCTCTTCTTCTAACACAGGACTTTGAGGCATTATCACAATGGCCAAACCACTTTGGACCTACATGGTTGTGGCAACACTAGTCATATCCCCATCTGAGCTCCCATTTTTTCACTGAAAAATTATATTCTGTAGAGACCAGAACTTTTTGGAGGTACTTACCAGTTCTTACAAAGCTCTTATCTAGGAAATGTTCTCATACTCAGGGAGAGACTTAAAATACATCAGTGAGCAGGAAAACTCTTACCCCTCCCAGATAACCATCTGTGATCAAGACACTGATGATACAAGAATCCAGATTCAAGCTTCTGTCCTGCAAGATGTCTGTATATCAGAATCCTGTGTCTCAGGTAGGCATGCTGGCCACCAAATTGTCACATATTCTGAACAGTAGCTTCCTCAGTCTCTGCTGTTTGACCAGTGGCCTTTGTATAAATAATTAAACATTAATTGGAACACGGACTTGAGCTTAGACTGCTCACTGGACTGTTGCATCGGTCTTTCTCCAGACCAGTGAGTAAGTAACTGTTTGTATAAACTTGGTAAGTTGCAGGGCAATAGAAGTTCCTAAAGGAGTCCCAAAGACTCAGAAAGAAAAGCCCAAAGACTTGTGGTAAAATCATGCAGTAAGCTACAGAACACGTCTTTCAGTCCTTGACCAGAATGAGGAAGGACAAGGAATACTAGCTGTTCGAGAGAAGGTTTTGCCAAACCTACTCCACAGGTCATGCTTCCATCAAGTTTTGAAAAGAGATATTATTTGAAAGTCAAACTTTTTTTCTTGAAGTGAAAAATGGTTCCTATAGTTACAAAATCCTCTAATAAATCCTCGGCATTAAGTTGAACACATTAAGAATCTTCAGCACCATAACTGTTAGATTCTTAAAGTTTCTAAAGCCTCTGGCTCAGATGTAAAGAAGAATCTTACTGTTCCAGCTCTGAGTGGAGTGATTTGTTCCTCTGGCACTGTTCTCAGTTTTGTTGGCATTAGTCAAATGATGACTTATCACATATAGTCACATATAGTCATACAGAAAGATAAGTGAAGGTAATCAGATAAATTCAGTGATTAGAGTAAGATTGCCACAAAAGAAAATACAGAAGGTAAGATAAGAACTGGGGAGGTTGAGTCTTAATCAGTTTACCTACTTGGTAAATAATATTCCATAATAACTTAAATGTTTATTTTTGGTAGTCAAATACATTTATTTTCAAACAGCTTTTTCATAAGGATTAGAAATTTAAAACCGTATTTTAGATAACAGACTCTCTATAAGCAGTTGATATCAAAATCAACAAGTTGGTATTCCTGTAGACTGTGCAAGGTTCTGGTTTCTTCTTTAATCTAATATAATATTTCATTTTCATAAGCACTTACATAAATTCAGTTAAGAGTTAACCAACTAAAATATACAAATATGCAGGAGGTTTTAAAAAGAACTACAACTTCAAAAGGAGCTGGTTTAGAAGTCATGACCTTATTTTTTGCAATAACTTATGCATCATGAACTTACGTAATTGGCAACAGATAACATATCACACTCTCAGTTTTATGTCCTTGGTTTGACAACAGTGTCAATTGAAGTATTTGCTAACTGCAGAACTACAGGAGCCTTATAACTGAAAATGTTTTCATTCCAAAACTGATGTTTGTACCAAATCATTTCCCCTTTATTTTTCCTTTTTAACACAGCTAAATTCAGAATCAGAAATGAATAAGAGTATTCAGATAAATTTGGACATCAAGAGTGTTTCTGAACACTAGTTATCCTAGTGAAAATGAAATATCTGAGAAATAAAAATATTTATTTTTCTAACTCGAATGTCATCAAAAAGCACAAAAGCATACATGTGAAGTGGATGTAGAGGTCTAAATCTTTAATTGTTGCCCTTTGAGAGGGAGTCAACAGCAGTGACTTGGATTTTAAAGCACTCTCACAGGCTAAGTTTGAGTCCATTTCTTCCTTTTCCCAGCAACTGCTTTAAGCACTAGGAATGAGGTTGGGCACCTGTATCATTCATTGAAAATAACAGTCCTCCTGAGGCACTGGGATCTTCAAAAACTACAACAGGAAATGTGTACTTTAACAAAACATTATGGAAATGGGAGAGGTCTAAAATGAACTCCAGTGAGTTAAGGTGCATTTGAAGTGGCAAAAATGGGCTCAATTTCTTGTGACTATTTTTTAAAGGATCTGAGGCTTAGGAGTAGGATTTGTTTGGGTTTTAGCTGTGAAATCTGAATTTTGGGCTGAGCAGTTTTGCTTTGAGTCATTTAATAATTCACAATAGTATATAAAATGGGGGAAGAGAAAGGCTCCCATTTTGTCAATTTGCAGTTTTCTGCATATTAGGAATTATGACAGGAAACAATTACATGCCATTAGTTCAGTAGAGCATTTGCTATTTTTTCTCAGCCAAAGCTGAATTTAAGTGACCTGAAGAGAACCAGTTATGTGTCTTGAAATCTGGCTAACAGTGAAATCTCACTGTCGATGTAGATTATTCGGTGAAATCAATAGAAATTTTAACTTGATTTTTATTTTAATTCAATGCTAATGAAAACTTTCAGTATCCGTGAGAGTAAATTGACATCAGTCAATCTCCCTGATGTAGCTAAACTAGGAAAAGAGAATAAGAATTGCAGTAAACAAGAGAAGACAAGAAAATCAATCTGGAAAAAATGAAATTGATATGCAGAAGAACAAGATGGAAGAAATGTAAGGAGATGCCATGCTGAGGGAAACCACAAACACTGCATGAAGGATAGCAGCGTCACACATCAAGAAAACAAAGTTCTTCAGAGCTGTTACTACAAAGGTCATCACTCCATAACAGATAGGATGGTACACTTTGGAATCAGAGGAAACTTGCCTTGAAGGGTTGTCGTAAACTAGCAAATCCTTTCCTGTGTCTCTACATGGGAACAACTCTATGTAACTTATACCCAAATTCTTATAAAATAGTTTTTCAAAAATACACAAGTCTCCAGATCATCTCATTATGTTCTAGTGCACACAACACAGCAGTCTCAGACTCACAGACTCTCAGACAAAACTGAATCAGCCAATTGAGACATCCAGGTGTTTTAGGCCAAATCAGAACTATTGCAAAAATAAAAATAAAAAGACAATAAACAACACATAATTGTGGATATTAAGCCCACAGCACCAACCTTGTGCCTCTTCAGCTTTTATTTTCACTCACTCCATATTCTTACTAGGCCACACTGTTTGCTGACACAGCTGTAGCTGCTGGCAAACATTATCTGAAGAATAGAGGAAGCTGTGATGGCCTGGAGCATCTGTTTTATTGGGAAAGAGCAGGGCAGATAACTAAGAGGGCAAAAGGAGTTGTATAACCATCATTTTCATTGGTTCCTTGGTGACATTAAGCAGTTATTCTCATGCAGCCA
This sequence comes from Odontophorus gujanensis, assembly GCA_013399175.1. Lineage (NCBI taxonomy): Eukaryota > Metazoa > Chordata > Aves > Galliformes > Odontophoridae > Odontophorus > Odontophorus gujanensis. Next base: position 376,240 of record VXAB01004355.1, read on the forward strand.
CACAGCCCTTTCTTTTATATTAGACCAGTGCCACCCCAGACTGGACAGCTCAAGGACACAAAGGTGAATTGCAACAGCCAACAATTACACTGACTTTCAGAATGTAAGGTTTTCATTTGGTATCTCTTAACATAACCAATAATGAGGAATAATTAAGATAAGAGAAGAAAAAAAACAACACATAGTTTCAGAAGACAATGTACTGGCATGACATCTTTTAAACAATGGAACAATCTCCCTGACGCTCCCCAGTAATGGATCCTATTTGCCTGGTGCTTTTCTAGCTAGACTGGCAAACGCTAGAAAATAGCCTGCAGGATATAATCTTGCCTTGGCAAGTGGTTGGGCTGGGTGAACATTTCCATATAAGCTTCCTCCCAGTTCACATTAAAGCTCTGAAAGAAGGACCTCCTTCTCACTCTGTATTTGCTATATGAAATCCATATATGGATCTCTTAGGGATAACAACTTCAAAAAATGCCATCAGAAGTCTTAGGCTCTGACACAGATCTCCTCAAACATGACTGATACATCCCCAGTGACCCAGGGACTCCAAGGTATGTCCTTTGATACTCACAAAAACAGATCCATATCTGCAAATGCCGTTAGAAGTGAGAGCCACTCCCTCCTCTCAGTTATCCAAGATGGAAAGATACAACCCAGCACTGGCACATAGAAAGCTGTGTGGGTCTCTTTAATGGTTACGTTGCTTAAGGTAACGTTTCCTGCTGAAATAGTGGCATGCTGACCCAGTGATTTGGCTTTGGACTCAGGCTGACTTCTCAGTCTGGTATGTGCTCAGAGGAAGTTTGCATCTTTCTGCACATTCTCATAGACATTCTCAGTGTTAATAAGCAAAATAATATTAATGATAAACAATAGTCGCTTTTGACACATTCCATGTGCCTCATCTCTTCGGTGCCTGTCACCAGACGACACATTGAGACAGGAATCAAGTTATTTTAACATCTAATAGACAATCATACACCTAGAGTGCAAGAGAGAACTGCATTGTACTCACAGTCAGCACTTGAGAGTTTCACAGGTTCTTTGGGGCCAAAGCTCCCTATTATAATTTCTGTCATGTTGAACATTCTTCTCTAAAAACTTATTTCTTATAAGTGTCCCAGTTTAGCCACCCATAAATGGAGTCATCTAAGCCTTACAAGTCATTTTGAAAAATCGCAGCCACATTCCTGAATGGAGAATTTTTATTCCAACAATATGAATATAAATTAAAATCCCTTCTCTCTCAAAATCAAAGAGCAATGCTCTTTAGAGGGTTCTATATTGTACTCTTTCAACACACATACATGCACACTAAGACCAAGACCACCAATAATAGCAAACACAAAATTATTTTTTGGCGCATGAAAGATAAGTACATATAATACAGAGCAAATAGAAAAAGAAATAAAAGGAGAATGAGTTTGAAATTGAGATTGCAGAGCAGAAATAACAGGGGAAGCACTTAAACATATTGCTGCCCCAAGCATGTGAAAATTTCAATGGAAAATAACTACCAAATGTTTCCAAAGCCAACCACAGAAATCAAATGAGATTCAACTTAAGTTCAGTTTATTCCGAAGATTCTGTTCCTACAGAGGCACACATGCATGCAGCGTTCATGGTTATTTCTCAAAAAATTAAATTCTTCTGGGCTCAAATTTGTATAACAACAAAAAACAGTTTTAAAAGAGAAATCCCTCTATTCTGTGAAACAGCTTCTGGGAACTTTCCTGGAAATCCCAGAAAGACAAGCCAAAGAGAATTATCTACGGGGAATTGTGATTGTTGCTGTGAATTTCTGCTTATACCCTCATTCATTTAATTAAGCTCTTCAAGCAAATCATGGGATGCAAATCAAGAGCCATACAGTAATCAATCTGTAACAAAATCATACTAGTTATTAATTGTCCATTATGCGTAGGTAAATCCAGATCAGGAAAAAGTTGTACTGCAGTCACAAACTATGATATTCAATAAAGGCTTTAAAGCAGCATTTGTCAATGGTGTTAATTTTAAATTATATGAAAAGTGAAGACATTGTATACCACCAAAGATTTAGCATGATGGGAAAATCTCATCTCTCTTTTGAAGTTATTTTAAGAAAAAGATAATAAAAACATATTTCAGAGGGGTATTAATGGGGACAAAGTTTCAGAAGAAACACACACAGTGAAAATGTTAAAATAAAAAAATAGATGTACAACAGACATATTAAACATCCAGATTACAAAGCCTGGGTGGCTATTCATTTCTGTTTTGCTTTAAATGAACAGTAATGTGTGAAAATTATTCTATGAAAAAAAGAAACTCTTCTTCCACAAGGGATACTGCTGTTTTTAAACAACTGCATTGCTAACGCAATCATTTGTACTGTACTGTATTATTAACAGTCAAAATTTGTTATGAATTTGTGGTTATTCAGTAGAGTTCATTGATAGCCTTAGTGAAATCCTTTTGGACAAGCACATGTGGATACTCATCAACTGTAGATCTGTGGTTATTATTATTATCTGTGGCTACAATTATCTGGGACTGTCTTTGAGGAGTTCTGCAATTACATCTGAGTGAAGACTGGTCTCCAGTGGTCCATGAGTAGATAGATGTACATGCACCCATGTTTATTCCAGTGCAGTCTGGAGGAAAACTACTTTGGAAAAATTATGCAGCCTGAGATGCTGCAGCATAAGTTGAAAGTGATGTCAGTAACTTTAAGGAACCACGGCAACGCAGATGGTAAGAGGAGCTGGCGCTTCACATTGCTTTCTGCAGCTTCTGATGCACCATTCATCAAAACACCACAATCAAGCCACACCACCTTGGACCGAGACTCCCAACAGTCTTTTGAAAAGCATGTTCTCCCTCATCAATGCCTTGAAAATTTGCCCCAGTCACACCCTGAGCACTCAGACTTCTTCCAATTTTGCATGGTATTTAGATGCTCAGGTACAACATCAAGTTGGATGAGATCAAATAAGCCTGCAAAACAAATTCAGTGCATTTCACTTAAGATATTTGCAGCATTGTCTGTACAAATACAACAATACGACAGTTTTACCTAGTTCAGAGCAGAAGATAAATTAAGAACCTGCACTCTACTCTTTACATGTATATATAGAAAGAAATGCTGCATTCAGATTACTTCTCTATCTTAGTTGTATGCAAGGGGGTGACTTCAACCCCAGCTCACAGCATCTGAAATGGCAGAAAGGTGTTAGTAAACCCTTTGATACTGTCCCCCTCATGTATTTTGGGACAGAAACAGACTGATCTCGTTTACATTGTCCAATCCTTGAACAGCAAAAGTCCATCTAGAATTAAGAGATAGAATATTCAACCAATACACTGCAAGTAATGACTTCTGTAGTCTACACTTAGCAAAACAATTTCCTCACATCACCTTTCCCAGAAAGTGAAGGATGCAATATAATATACAGTGCTAAATTAAACCTTACGCAAACATTACTGACATGTACAGATGTACACTGTTTCAAGTGCTTACTCACCTTATGTAATTCGAGCGAATGGCAAGTTACTGGAGGCCAAGGGCAAGAATTACAAGAGGATTTTTCTGCTATTCAGAGTTGTGAATCAACGGCAATGCATTGTTAAATTGAGTGTTTGTGTATGAGAGGGCTGTGGTTATGGAATATGATGGCAATCAGCTCTGCGCTGACTATAAATGTCACCTTATTTATCATCCTTTATTATTTTTAGAATGTTCATTGCAAGGAAATACACTTAAACAACCTTAATTCTGTACTAGAAAGATCTTCATAAGAGAAAAGTTGGTTCTAGAACTTTTCAGTAAGAACTTTTTCTATTTCTACTGTACTACTAAGAAAAGAAGCACCTGTTCAACACAGTCTGTAATACCATTCCTCATATCAGGTCATTTTAGGATAATTCCAATGCAGATATTGAACAGATTACAGCTTGCTTTCCCCATGGAAAAATAAAGCAACATGTACCAAATAAAGTGAATCATTTTTACGCACCAAAAGGAGAAAAATAATGTATAAAATCCTTCTCGGATTGTTATAGATTAGAAATCTGAAGAAGTTATAACTTCTTCAAAAGCAGTTCATTAAATGGTGATGTCAGCATCACCGCCCCTTATTAGCTCATCCTCAAATTTGATCTTCTCTTATCAAAGATCAAACGGATAAAGTGATGGTGGTGCCAATTTGTTAAGCAACGTGTATCAGTTGCCCAGATGGGACACTGCTGTCTGAAAGCAGGACTACTCAGTCCGGAACTCATTCCTCTTTTCTCAGTATGTCTGCTCTTTCTGCTTGGTTCCCCCTAAATTAGGACTATAACAATGAAGCTTGCTGAGCCTAAGCTTGAGTGGTTCTGGAGGTGAGTAGTAGCTCCAAAATATTCACATTAAGTCACACAGACCCAAGATCCTTCCCTTCTTGCTTTTTAATTGTCGCCATGACAATGTCAACACTTAAATCACCAGTACTGAACATATGCAAGATGTGGCCCAGTTTGTACCTCTTGGAGGTGTTACTTAAGCTGCTTTCAGATGCACTACTGCTTTTGCTTTAGATTTCTTAGGTTTTCTTCACAATCATAAAGCTGGAGCAATGCACTGGCAGAGAGAGAGAGGATGGGAAGATACCCCTGGTGATATAGAGAAGATAGCAACATTATGCCCAGTTTCTTGAATAGTAGAATAAAACTGCTGAAAATGCCACCTTCAAAGACATTGATGTGAAGGGACTGAGGTTATGCCAACAAGCAAGTGCTTGCTGCAATCTATCTCTGGCATCTTGAGAAAAAATAAGCATGCGTTATCACAATAATCAGGATCATCTGTGTGTAGGAAACACAGTTACAGTAGAGTTAAACAAGGGGAATATTCCTTATAATGGAAGCATAACACTTTTAATACTGTAATACCTTTAATATTATGATGCGCTATTAGTGTTCATTTGGCCTAAGTATAACTATTTCATAAGCACGGTGGTATTTTTAAGTAATGCCTGTTGAATTCTTTTAAAAGATGTTTTCAGTAGTTGAAGAAATACTGCATTTTAAAGGTATATCTATAACTACATCCTGGAAGAACCTTAACTGGAAACAACACCAGCACTATTCTGACACCAAAAGATGCAGTGGTTTACATCAGCTAAGGTTATCTGCCATCAGCTAACTGTCAGGATCAAATATCACTGAAAGAATATGGTCAGCAGAGGTGGAATAGAAAACTTGGGTGCAAAATGTGGGAATGAACTCATGAGATCCACAGGTGTACAGAACAGGACTGGACTGTTACACTGGAAGAACTAAATGAATTCAAGGTCTGAAGCAGCACAACTGGGATGAAATCCAGTGTTGCCTACCTCAGTGTCTTGAAGATAGCAGCTAAAAATATAAGTAACCCGGGCACCTGTCAGCTGCATGTGGAGAAGAAAACTGAATGCAGGGTTAGCATGAACCTCCAAAGAGCTACGGTAAACAAGTACAGTCTGAAAACACATGGGGTATTTCCAGCAGAGAAGGATGTGCTGGTTATAACGTCACTGGAATACTGTGTAAAATTTAGGTGACTCCTTTCCAGGGCAGACACAGCTGTGCTCCATATGGAGAACATCCATAGCCACAGCCCTATCACGTGGCTCCCAAGCATGTGCCTGGGCTCCCATATTTATGTCTGGGAAATCCCAAGCCATGCACCACACAAACAGAAAATCCAGTGTGTGGGAAACATGAACAGCACAGATGGCCAGCGAGTGCACAGAACACCAAAAGCTCTCCAGTTGTATTGGGCTCCCCAAGAGGGGTAGGCCTTATGGTGCTTTGCACAGGGACAGCAGAAAGGCTCCAGAGTTACTCTGCATACATTTTTCAGTTGTCCTTTGGGTTTCAGGTAGGTCTGAGCTCTACTGAACAGCACTGATTAAATAACATAATGCATGGGTTGTGCACTCAGCATGTCTCCGACACACCACACTCATTGACCAGGTGTTCCACTGACAAGCTGCATGTGTGCTTGCCCATGGCTTCCAGATGTCAACCAGACTGTTGAGAATGATTGTGCTTAACGAGGGACTGTATGCTGTGCCAAGTATTGCTGATATAAGGAAAAGGATGCCAGGGTAGAGCTACATGTAGTTCTTCAGTGAATCTCCTCCTATACAACACAGGAAAACGGGCTTTACAGGAATCAGGAGCAGAGGGAAGCTTCTAGAAGGATCAGAGAAATGGAAAATACATCTCACAAGATGAGACTGAGCACCTGAATAAACAGGTGCAAACTCATGTGAGTTTCTCTGTTCTCCTCACACTTTCCCAGAGTACACAATAGATTGAATTAGCACACACTAATAATGTCTTGATCAAAACTCAGCAGCTCAGCCTTAGCATTGTCCTGACATAGCCCTGCAGGCACACAGAGAGGGAATTTAGAGCCCGCTTCACCCTAGACTAAGCAGAGAGAGCCCACCTTGTTGGCAGGGGTATGCTCCCATGAGCCTGATTTGTTGGCCAGGGGATAGGACTGCCCTCTTCAAATATGCTGAGAAAAGGGGACACAGGAAAACTGCCCTCATTCAGAGACAATGCTGACATGAAAACAAACAGGTGTAAGTCCACATAGATATGTTTAAGCTCGGAAGTAAAATGATTTGAACTACTATGGTGGCAAGATCCTGCAACAGCTCTCATAATTACTGGAGGCAAAGATGTAACTTTAAAGTGATATATGCAATATTTTTCTGAACAAAGCCCTCTATTACAGAGATTCCTGAAATACTCCTAGGTGCTCTACTACTTATTACCCAAAAAAACTCCATCAGCTGTGAACTGCAAACAAAATCCAATCCAAATCAGAAATTTAATTAAAAGCAGCTCCCCTGAGCATGTTGCTGGCAGTCATTAACACTGGTGAGAAGTGACAGCTGCTTCCATTCGCCATGCAGTCAATGGCTGCTAATGGTCGCCAAGGAGCAGCACAGGCCACGAATTCTCAAGGATCAACACATTTCGTAGAAGGTATTTATAAGAAAGGATTCAGAGCATTTCATCTGTGCTTTCATCAGCTAAGATACTTTACTCCTGCTTTATTTATATTTTGCTTCTTTTTTCTTTTTTCTTTTTTTTTTTTTTTTTGGCGCAGTGGGAACATAATGCCAATTAAAACTAGTTAAGAAAGAAAACGTCAGTTTTTCCAAACACAACATAATTTTTCTTAAAGAAATGTTGCCTCAGTACCTAATAAATCCAGGGCTTGTTTTCAATAAATATTAACTTCAGAACTCTTTCCCATTTCTACAAGCAGCCTTAGGTCTCTTTGATCCATTTTGTTCACATCTGCATTCCCAGCTTTGTATAAAATACAACTATCCATTAAAGAAGGGATTGTGAATACACTTTCTGAAAAAAAATAAAAATAAAAAAAGTGTCATTTTATTAGTTTAAGAAATGTGAACTTGGTTTCAGGTAAGAACTAGTAGCAAAGGATTAGTGTTCCCACAGAATCAACTTCATTAAAATGTCAGAACTGAAAGTATGGTTGGATTCTGGAAAGCTGGTTTGCACAGATGTTAACCTTCAAAGGCAATTTGTGGCCCTTCAATTAAGTTTCATAGAGGATGGCAGACAGCTCCAGGTGTCCACAATGATTCACACACTGAGAAGAATGAAACGGAACCCAGAATTTCATATCTAAGTTTAAAGTGCCCGTTTAATCTTTGATTGGTTTTCTTTTTTCTGCTGGAGCTTCAGGTGGAAATGATGGGCTCCATGAAATGATGAGCTGTATCACATAGCGACGCTTGTCACAGTTCTTTCCCGCAAAGATACTGTATTGCTTAGTCTAAGAATAACTTTAAAATTCACAGAAAGTAAGAACTGTTGAACAGCTAAAAATAAAGAGTCATAGGAGGACGCGCTGTTAGGCATAAACACAGAGACCCTGCAAATCAGCGTGAGCTTTTGAGCTAACCTAAACATTTTGGGTCAGATCCTAATTCTAGTGAATTCAGAATGATTTGTGGTGAGAACTAATGTTTCTCTTTTTATTTCTGTTTTCCTGCTAATGAGTATCAGATACCACATTGCAAGACTATTCTGTAAACAAAGTGCAAAATTAATCCTTTTCAGAGGAACACTTATTCACAGTAGGCTATGGAGGGGAGGAATTAAGCCTAAGTAAATAAACAGTGAAGGTAAATGAGAATACACAGAAAGTGACACGGTCATCAGAAGATGCAATTTAAAGTATTGCTGGCTATATGATGAAAGCAAAATACATGATTTACGAGGAAAATCCGATGGTTGAGAAAATGCTGAGTAATTTCATCTGAGCATTAAATTATTTGCAGTTTTCTGCATGACAGGAAAAATTAGAACCAAATCTCAGGCCCTCGCTCTGCCTCTTCTCCTCATCCAAGAGCAGAGCCGCTAGCAGGCTTACACAATTCTGTGTCAATTAAAACATTCCATATAAACAATCTACACTTGCCCAAACTAAGTGACTTCCACTTCCAATTATTTCTGGACAAAGTTTTAGAACAAAATACTGCACTGCAATATAAAATAAGCGAATTGCATCTGTTTGGGAATAAGAATTCTGTGCAGTACACATTTGTCAAAATCTTTCTATCTGGCTGCAGAGGTCTATTATTAGGATGTGTCAAACCTGTCCAGAAACTTATTTCTGTTGTTGATAAACAAGCTGTGCATTGAATCGGGAGATTTACATGTGTTCCTTCCAATTCCTATGTATGTCTGGTCATTAGCCCAAAACAACACCGCCAAATCCTGACCACAGAAACAGCAAAAATAAATACCAAAGGTCTGGGAAGAGAAATCCTGAGGTCACAAAGAGAAGGTAACTTCAAGAGAGTATCCTGGAAATTAGGACTTATAAATCATCACAGGCTGAAAGAAGATTTCAGAAATTGCATGCTGCCATTTTACATAACTAAAAAGAAATGGGAGTCCTGGTGCAAACGCCAGGAAAAAAAAAAATCAGTGGAAAACTTAATGAACATTTATATTCAAAGAAAAGGCTTGAAGTACGAGTTATGTGGTGAAAGCAGAAGTGCAGAGCAGTTGTGCCTTCTGATCCTTGTGTTTGGAACACCATTTGTTGGTATCATACTTGAAGTGGTCATTTACACACAGCTAGACCATGTTATGTACATAATATACATCTTACTGATGTTGGGGATAAAAGGTCAGCAGTTTAATCATCTCATTTCTATATTCTAATATGGGTTCATATTCCTGCCTTTCTGGGTAAACTCCTCCATTTTTGCTAAATGATTTGTTCCTCCACTCCATGGCTTATTCAAAAATGTCAAACCACTGCTGGGTAGAAGCATTATATTATAGGAAATGAAGGTCACCTTGGAAAAGATTATCCTACACGTGATCCCTAAAGGTTTTTCTTGAATAAATGTTTTTCTAAATGCTATTTTTCCTCCCTTCCCCTCTGAGTCTGTTACAGATTGAAAATTCAAATGTGTATGTCAGTTCAGGCAGGGCACACACAAGTGCCTGAAATGGAAACTTGAAGAGTTATTAAATGATATTATTTAAAATTCTTTATGGTTTACTGCACTTGTTAAGGAAAGCGAGATGACGGGAATCACATCCTGAGTCTTCAGCCCTGCTTTTGTCTGTTATCATACTACATGGCTTGGGTAAAATCCTGATCTCAAGGAAGGCAATGGGAGTTTCAACGATGCTCATTGAAGGCTTTCACCAGGCAGAGCTCGGGGCTCTGAGACTCAGCCGGTAACAAAGCACGGCAGGCGGCTGTGAGATTACCCCGTGGAAAGGGAGCTCAAAGGAGTGGTGCTTCCTTCACCCCAACAAAGCCCAGACCCTGCCTGTCAACTCAAAAGTATCCTCTTAACATTTTAAGAAAATATCGTGACCGTGCTTGCTTCATTTAAAGGATGAAAAACTACCCTTAGCTATCAGCCTGCTACTCTCATCTTTCTAAATGATGTTAGTGCATTGAAATCTGCTGTCCGTGGAAACACGCTGTTATAAAACGCTGCACGTGGTGAATTCTGTTACAATCCTTTCAGAGAAGAGATTCCAGCAAATTGCATCTCCTCATCCTTCCCTGCACCGCACCTGAAACCAGCATGAAAAAGGGACAATGGAAGAAGTATTATCGCTTTCTGCCAAGGACTTCATCTGTATTCAATATGTATAGAATTGCCACTTAAGTGTAACTCTATGGGGTTCCACTTCTGGACTGGACTGTTGCTTTGCTGCAGAGCAGGCCATTCAGATAACTATAATTGCACTGCCTACCAGGGGTCCAGCCTGAGACCTTGAGCCACAGCAGCTCACGAGCAGTTTGCTTGATGGGTAGCAGAGATGTGCTTGGCACAGGGGTTCTGGATAATCTGATCTCCCGCTGCTGGATTTGTCGGCACTGGCTCCCCCACCATCCAGCTGTGCACCCCATTCAGCTCCACTCTCCAGCAGAACCTTGTGACAGCCTTTGTCAGCTGCTGTGCATCTCCTCTTCAACGCACTGTTCTTGCAGTGAAGCTGACTCAGGAAATCATAGAATCATAGGAAGGGACCTTTATAGATCATCGATTTCCAACTCCCCTGATGTGGGCAGGTTGCCCCCCACCAGCTCAGGCTGCTCAGGGCCCCATCATACCCGGCCCTGAGCGCCTCCAGGGATGGGGCACCCACACCTTCTCTGGGCAGCCCGTTCATCTCTGCTCTGAATGCATTCCCACAGTGCCATCCCACTCAGGACCAGGCAGATAGTATTGCTAAAGCAATCTGATGGGATGGCCCCAGTTTCCCTCCCCCTAGCTGCACACCATGGCCCTTTGTCTTGTTGCTTCTCTGCACCATACCTGTGATCATTTGGTTTTGTCATGAGCAGAGACCTGATCTTGAAGGAAATGAATCATTTTAACATAGCTAAGGTTTTCTGTTCCTTTAGATGCCTGAGCCAGGTCTCCACAGGTCACTGCAGGATCACGCGGCACACACTGCAAACAGATGTCAAAGAGCAATGGGGTGGAAAATTGCACCTTTTTGGTATTCATCAAGTTGCACTAGAAGTGGTGTAATTGCCACTATTTCAGGGATCCTAAAACAAACCCAGTCACCAAAATCATCTGGGTTTTGAATCATAAAACCATTGAGCACTAAGAATGGAAAAGACCACTAAGATCTAGTCCAACTGTCAACTCATCACCATCATGCCCACTAACCACGTGCCACACCTACCCACATTTAAAAAAAAAAAAAGAAGACATCCAGCAGAATGACCTCTCTCCCTCATCCAGAGGTGATGAGGTTTATCATCACAGCTGCCAGGCTGCTGGCACAACAGGGTACTTGCAGGCAGCAGTGTGGAAACAGGTGCAGGAACCTGCTGTAAAGAGGGGCTGTAAGAAAGAAGGGGACAGACTCTTTAATGGTCTGTTGTGCTAGCACAAGGGGAAATGGTTTCAAACTAAAAGAGGGGAGACTTCAAGTGTATATAAGGAAAAGTTATTTACAATAAGAGCAGTAAGGTGCTGGCACAGGCTGCCCAGAGTGGAAGCCCCATCCCTGGAGACAGTCAAAGTCAGACTGGATGGGGCACCTGATGGAGGTGTAGGTGTCCCTATTCATTGCAGAGGGTTGGACCAGGTGGCTGTAAGGGTCCCTTGCAACTCAGATGAATCTCTGATTCTATGAACACAGCGCACCAGCAGACTGTCACTGGGTCATGCTGACTCAGGTTCAGAAGATGTTTTCACCTTGGGTGAGAGCTGAGTGTTGCATTGTAGTTCTGGAATCAGTCTTCCTTCCAAAATGACCAATTCCTCTCCAATTCAACCCAGAATCAGTAAAAAGTGTGGGAGGAGAAAAAGTAAAAACCTTAAATACAGAGAACTTGTCATATATGTCATATCTGTTGTGTAACCAAAGACAAGAATGCTGGGGTGGGGCAGGAGAACCAAGGCCACAGCTTTGATGGTGACCTGGCTGCACTGCAGTGTTCTCCTATTTCATTCAATCCCCAAAGCACCAGCTCGCTCCTTGACTCTGCCTGGCTTTTTTGACTTGTGTATATTTACAAACAGAAAACAGGAGGAAGGGAAAAAAAAAAAAAAAAAAATAACACGTGTCATCCAAAAGCGACCAAAGGCTACAAGAGAAATCAGAGCTGAGCAACCAGAGCCATGCTCAGCCTCCAGCCCACGGTAACCTCTTTGCAGAAGTGTCACTGAGAGCAAACAACCACCAGCGGAGTTCAGCCACCCCAGATTTCAGCTATGTGGTGTTTACTTCTTGCGGCTCTCAGACAGGTGAGCAATGCCCTGCTGCAGCTACTGGCAATGGGTGGCCACTCACACGAGATGGGATGGTTCTGTTCACACATCGGGTCTGGATCCAAGCCCCAGGGGAGGTTTTTCATTTCCCTTGATAAGTCCAGCTCGAAACACCTCGCTGACACGGAGCTCGGCTGACACGAGGGCTGGAACCCTTCCAAAGTAGGTTTTGTTTCCTGTCAGAAAGCATCGCTTGCCTTTGCCCAGGAAATTGTAGAATGGAAAATAAACACAGAAATATACCGTTTCAACACATCCTCTACATCAAAGCACACTTAATGTTTTTAATAATGTTTCGCTTTTTTTTTTTTTTGGGTGGGGGTTGTTTTTATAAGTCGCTGAATTTATTTGGTAGCTCCTGTTTATGGAAAGAAATTTCGAAGTGTTATTCATTACACTTATCAAATCAAGAAAAACTACAGCCACTGAGTTCTCAGGAAGGAAAACGTTGAGAGCTCGCGTCTGCACGCGTGCGGACACACACAGACTTCTACAGGGACACGGTCACCGACCGCTGAGTCACAAACTGTGCGCAGGAGAGTAAAAACCACCCACAGACAAACGTGCCACTGTAAATCTCGTATCTTAGAATATACGCTGTCACCCCTTCGGTGAGCAGGAGGACGGGGTTCCCATGTTAGCAGCAGCAGCAGTAGGGATTCCTAGAAAGATGCACTGCCTTCAGGTGCCCCAAAGCAGCCCCATGCCCTGCTGGGAGGCACAGCCCTCGTGGTGTTCAGGGAGGGTGATCCCAAAACATGTCCAGCACCACACAAACTTGCGAATGGCATTGGCACATCTTCAAACCTCCCTGAAACCCTTTCCCACTTGTGTAACTACAAACAAATGCTGTACTTGGACTGAACGCATCAGCGCGTGGGTTGTAGGGCCACACAGAGCCCCTGTTTCGTTGTACAGCAGCAGCCCCACAACACATCTTCATTTTCCTACAGTGGGAAGCTGCAGCAGTGGGGCCGCTGTAGCAAAATGCCTCCATACTCTGTTCCATCCAAATAGGAAACCCCAATCCAAAAGTTTTCTTCAAGCTATAAAAATAAAGCAAAGCTGTTCCCAGGGAACAGAGAAAAAGTCATTTCCACAGTCCCTGCGCAGTTATAAGTGCTCTCCATAAGACTGAATGCCTTTTTCTGACTTCGAACAGACCTCTCAGATCCAGCAGAGCAAAGTTTGTTGATATTCGGGGTTGCAAACCCATGTGTTTACTCAGGCTTTTGTCTGTCAGCAGAGTTTGAAGAGGTCGCTTTGAGAGATCAATATTTTTTCCTGGGGGTTTCTTCAGAGCTACCACAATTTGTTATTGCGTCTGTTTAGAGGCTTTAATTTGTGGTTTTCAAGATTGCATAACTGCACAGAGAGGTGGTGAGAGGCCCACATGAAGAGTTCAAAATAAATCTGACAATATAGTAAATATCTGCTCAGTAATTTTCCCTGGTCTGAGAGCCACAGAATGCCAACAGAGCCATTAGTCAGGCCGGGTATGAAGGTGCCCTTATGGGACCAGGGCATATATTTCCATCCAGATGGTTCAGGACTGGATTCGCCTCACTCGTCACTGACACCAACAGAGGACATCCCAGCAGGGGCTCCAACCCAGGTGCTTGCTTAGGTTGCTCTAAAAGACAACACTCTGAACCAGATAAGGAAAAATTAAAATTTTGCCCTTTACTCAGAGCTCTCACAATGAGTTACATCCAAACGAATCGAGCTGCTCACCTCCCACGAGGAGGCCCAGGGGTTGCATAGCAGTCCTGCAGACGTCAGCTGGGAGGCGTGGGGATGCACAGCCCCACACGGGGATGCGCTCGCTGCAGACGGGAGCTGTGGCCCCACATGTCACTGGGGGGCGGCAGGCGGAAACCCAGCACTGACACCACACAGAAATGGGGTTCTCAGCACCGGACACCCCATGGCATCCTTGAGCCAAGCATCCCCAGCTCTGGGAGGAAGCACCTGCAAGCGTGGTGCCAGGGCAGTGTGTGTACGGGCGATGGGTTGGTCTTTATGATCTTAGAGGTGTTTTCCAACCTTAACGATTCTATGATTCTACGAATGCAGCAGCACACGTGCGTAGCAGAGGGCAGTGTTCAGCGCTTCGGACAGCTCTCAAAACCCATTCCGCGGAAAGTGGTGAAAAAGTGATGTGCACGCTGCGGACTGGGAGCCCTGGGTCAGCAGAGCCGCAGGACCGGCAAGCTTTGCCTGCAACCGTGTCTATATCCGAGCTGGCACCCCCGGAGGGACAGCCGAGCAGGCGCGAGGTGCACAGCTCAGGGACGGGACGGGACGGGAGGGACGGGCGTGCCCCGGAGACCGGCTCCGGCCGGGCCGGCGTCGAGGGCGCAGGAATACCGCCCCGCAGCGCGGCTCGGCCCCGCCTTCACACCCGGGCGGCCCCGCGGGACGCGAGCACCCCCGGGCCGGGGTCGNGAAAAATTAAAATTTTGCCCTTTACTCAGAGCTCTCACAATGAGTTACATCCAAACGAATCGAGCTGCTCACCTCCCACGAGGAGGCCCAGGGGTTGCATAGCAGTCCTGCAGACGTCAGCTGGGAGGCGTGGGGATGCACAGCCCCACACGGGGATGCGCTCGCTGCAGACGGGAGCTGTGGCCCCACATGTCACTGGGGGGCGGCAGGCGGAAACCCAGCACTGACACCACACAGAAATGGGGTTCTCAGCACCGGACACCCCATGGCATCCTTGAGCCAAGCATCCCCAGCTCTGGGAGGAAGCACCTGCAAGCGTGGTGCCAGGGCAGTGTGTGTACGGGCGATGGGTTGGTCTTTATGATCTTAGAGGTGTTTTCCAACCTTAACGATTCTATGATTCTACGAATGCAGCAGCACACGTGCGTAGCAGAGGGCAGTGTTCAGCGCTTCGGACAGCTCTCAAAACCCATTCCGCGGAAAGTGGTGAAAAAGTGATGTGCACGCTGCGGACTGGGAGCCCTGGGTCAGCAGAGCCGCAGGACCGGCAAGCTTTGCCTGCAACCGTGTCTATATCCGAGCTGGCACCCCCGGAGGGACAGCCGAGCAGGCGCGAGGTGCACAGCTCACGGACGGGACGGGACGGGAGGGACGGGCGTGCCCCGGAGACCGGCTCCGGCCGGGCCGGCGTCGAGGGCGCAGGAATACCGCCCCGCAGCGCGGCTCGGCCCCGCCTTCACACCCGGGCGGCCCCGCGGGACGCGAGCACCCCCGGGCCGGGGTCGGCACGGCCCCGCCTGCGGACGCTGCCGGGACGGCGCGCTGCCTGCGCGGCCCCAGCCCCACTGCGCTCGGGGGTCCGCGCTGCGCCTGTTGCGTTGACCTCGGCGAGGCCGCCCGCGGAGCGCCCGCCGCTATCCGTGCCGGGACCTGGCGGTGCCCCGCGTGGGACTCTCCGCCGGTGCCTGACTGCGGCCGCTCCCTGCCTCGTCGCACGTCCCCCGCAGCTCCCGGCGGGGCTCTCTCCCCTTTTGTCTGTGTATTTTTAGGTCATTAGAGTGGAGGGGTAGGTAATCCCCAGGCTCAAGTTCCAGAGGGGCGGGTTCTGGCCGGAGGTGGAGTCACTTTTCATTTAAATCCCCGACTATAAAATGGGCTTAAAGAGAAGCGGGATCTCAGCCGTGCCGCGCAGACCCCGGCACGCAGGGTCCGGGGGGGCGGGCAGCCCCGCCCGCAGCAGCCGCCGCGGCGATGCTCCACTCGCTGGGCGCTCACACCTTGCAGCTGCTCACCCAGGCGGCCGCCTGCATCCTCCTCTTTCCCCGCTTCCTGCTCACCGCCGTGATGCTCTGGCTCCTGGATTTTCTGTGCATTCGCAAGAAGATGCTGACGATGCCCACGGCGGAGGAGGCGGCCGGAGCCGGCGAGGGGCCGCCCCCCGACGACCCTCCGGTCTGCGTGTCCGACTCCAACCGCATGTTCACGCTGGAGTCGCTGAAAGCCGTGTGGCACGGGCAGAAGCTGGACTTCTTCAAGTCGGCGCACGTGGGCTCGCCGGCCCCCAACCCCGAGGTGATCCAGCTGGACGGGCAGAAGAGGCTCCGCATCCTCGACTTCGCCCGCGGCAAGAGGCCCCTCATCCTCAACTTCGGCAGCTGCACCTGACCCCCGTTCATGGCCCGCCTGAGGTCCTTCCGGCGCCTGGCCGCGCACTTCGTGGACATTGCCGACTTCCTGCTGGTGTATATCGAAGAAGCGCACCCCTCCGACGGCTGGGTCAGCTCGGACGCTGCCTACAGCATCCCCAAGCACCAGTGCCTCCAGGACAGGTTGCGGGCGGCGCAGCTGATGCGGGAAGGGGCGCCCGATTGCCCCCTGGCCGTGGACACCATGGACAATGCTTCCAGCGCTGCCTACGGCGCCTACTTCGAACGGCTCTACGTCATCCAGGAGGAGAAGGTGATGTACCAGGGCGGCCGAGGACCGGAGGGCTACAAGATCTCGGAGCTGCGGAGCTGGCTAGACCAGTACAAAACCCGGCTCCAGAGCCCCGGCGCGGTGGTCATCCAAGTGTAAAAAGGACCCGGCAGAAGGCGCGGGGGAAGAGGGGAGGGCGGGAGGAGGAACGCGGTGGGGGCTCCGCGCCGGGGCTGCGTGCGGGAGAGATGTGCCATAGCCCTTTCTCTATTCAAATCATGTTGATTTGCCAGCCACGCTCTGTCAATACTGTATTTCCATGTGCGTTTTGTAAATAACTCTTCTTTTTTTTTTTTCTTTATTTTTTTCCTTTTGAGAAGCATTTACTATCTTTTAAGGAGGCTCTCTTCCTTCGGGATCTGTTCCCAGCTGCGTGTGTGCGCGGGTGTGTGTCTGAAAAGTTGTGTACAAGTGCTCCGTGCTGCCTAGCAAGTGCTAACTGGGATTTCTAGTATTTCTTTGTGATGACCGATTTTGAAATGGGTTTCTCTAATGCCAGGAAATCGTGTCTGATGTTGTCAAATACTAGAACTGCCAATAGCCAGAGCTGAACGGAATGTCCTATTTATGGGGGGGGTTTTGTAAGAAGTTCGTTCACCTTTTTTTTTAATGAATTTTTTTAAATAATAAAGGTTGAGTAAATACACATCTAACCTTGGTTGTCTTCCTCTATCTCGCTTCAGAGCGCCGCATCCCCTTTCCCTCCCGTCCACCTTCTCACTTCCTCTCCGCGGCCAAGGAGCGGCTGCCTCCGAAGGATGTGCTGCCGGGGGCTGCGGCGGGACCCGGAGGAGAGGGGAGCGTTGGGAGTCCCGGCGGCAACATCCTCCTCCTGGGCTTCCACGGGACTGGGGGACGCGGTCCCGGGTGGGGTGGAGGCGCGGGGACGGGGTGCGGAGAGCACCTGCACGTCGGGCAGCCCCGCTGGGCACCGCCTCAGAGGGCGGGGAACACCGCTCCGCAGCCCGCAGGCGACGCCGAGCTGGGGGCCCCCCTGAAGACCCCAGCGGCCGCCCCGCACCGGACCCTAGGGCGGCTCGACGGGACGGGGCTCCCGGTCTGCGCAGCCTCTGGCGGGGCTCGACGGCGGTTCTCGCCTGCAGTGAAGGCAGCGCGGGCCCCGCGGGGGCTGCGGCCCGAGGTGGGCGCCGAACGCGGAGAGAGATGTTCTCCATACACCCCAGAGCCGGCGGGGGGGACCTCCGCTGCCGCCCCGGGAGAGGGAAAGGTGCCGGTGCCCGAGATGCTCCCGGCGGCGGCCGCATCTCAGCTGGTGCCCGCATCGCACCACTCCCCCACGGGACAAAGCGGCGCTTCCCCAGCGTCTGCCTCGCCCGTCAAACTCGGCTGTCCCTTACGTAAGGGCGGAGACGCTCCGCTACCGTGAGCGGGAGCTGTCCCCCAGCCCGGGAGCGTGGATGGGACCGAACCCCGGCTCGGTTCTCCTCGCTTTACAGTAACGCCCTTCTGTGTTTTCGCACCTCGCCATCCCTCCTCCTCCCGCTCTTGGCACAACTCAGCTGTCACTGTAGCCGCGGGCACCCCCCAGCGCGTCCCCGCCCGCCCCCAGGATTTTGGTCAAAGGGTACCGGAGGTCAGGGCTGTTGTTGGTTTGTTTCTTTTCTTACTAAGTCAGCTCTGAAGCTCCATTCCTCCTTTACACTCAACACAGAGCTCTTACTTATCACTTTCTCTCTAATCAGCGTCAGGAGTAAAACGTGCTGTGAAAGCCCGGAATCCTTGAAAGGCATCACACTTTTCCCTCGTACAAATCCAAGTTATCTGCTCCTATTATATCCTCTGTTTACAATGAATCATAAGCCTCTGCTCCGCTGCGCTTCTGGGGGGGAACACTCGTTGGGCACAAATTAGAACAAGATGCTCTGCATCCCAAAAGCCTGGGGGGTCCAGAGCCACTCCAGCTGATACAGGGCATCAAGAAGTGCCCTATCTTCGTTATTTGTATTGCCTTTCGATCTCCAAAGTGCCTGACAAAGAGAAGACAGAGAGCAGCAGAGATTTATCGGCGAGAGATCTAAGTGGTGATTGCGTGTGCTGTCAATAATTAATTGAATTACGTCCTCAGTATAATCACACACAGTCCTCAGGCTGGGAGGGGAAGAGCAAGGAGGAGGCTGTGTGGTCAGAGGGGGATCTCAGGACATGGTCCCAGTCATTACATGTGATGTAACATTGCAATCTGGTGCGTTCTGAGGCACAAATGGGGAAATACAAACGAAACCAACCACTCGAGTGTTATTTGCTTTGCAACAGACATGCAGCAATAGCACTTGTTTTCAGTCTTTTTTTTTTTTTTTTTAAATGAGTTGTTTTCTTTACTATTTATTTTTCTTGCTGCAAATCCAAAGGTATTTCACAGTGCCGACCAAAGACGTGCTGGTCAGAGGTGCTTTACAATGCAGACCAGCATCATAAAACACCCTTGACTCTAAGCTGTTGTTCACCTTTCAGAAACTTAGTTAATTTTGTGTTTCTGATGCTTGAAGTAAACTAGGAGAGGAAATGAAAATGAGCCCAGCAAACATCAGGCATCCAATACAAATGAAGAAGTGACACACTGAAAGGATCTTGCAAGCAAATTCTTACCCCAACACTAATTTTTCCGTACTTCTTCCAGTCACAAGGGAGATCAGCATATCATTATTAATTTATTATTTACTAAGAGCTGTTAGAGTGCTCTTTTGGTACACAAATGCATGAAAACAAAGAGCTTGATTCATTTCTCTCCCAAGTTTTGCCCTGGTGTGACTTCAATGACACGGGTGTAGTCACTTCAGCACCACCTGGGTGTAATTATGATCAAAATCTGGGCTATTGCACTTCCTTTGCTTTCCTAATGGTTCAAAACCTCTATTTTTCTACAGCATGCTGCGGAAGACAAGACAGCTGTTTGCAAATAGAGCTCCAAAAATCATTCTCAAGTCCCTCCTCAGTGAGTGGCAGCGTCTTCCATCCTGCCAGCATTCAGCACTGTCGGTGCACTTCCCCACCATCCCACACCCTTCCTGCAGTGTGAGCATTGCACACCCATTGCTCCGCACTCCCTTGCACTCAATACTCCAGGTATTGAGATTCACATCAGGTATCTTCCTGTTTCAAACACTTCTCAGCATCTGGATGCTGAAAGGAATTCAGCACCTGTGACCTTCTTTGCAGATTTCTCCTTTCAGACTAATGCTTAATGACGCCTCTTTAAAAGGGGCTCATTTATGACCTCCGCTTAGTTGATTACTCCCTTGCGTATCCCTTGCCCTCTTGGCCAACCAGCTGCATCTTCAGAGATGGTGGAAGTAGCATACAGTGATAAATGCACCAACAATCAATGGCCAAAACATCTACACTAAAACAGCAAGTATCATTCAGCATTTGCACGTTACTTCATGCTTCAGTAATGTCTAAATACCAAGATAAGGTTAAAATCTCTCAGCTAATGTGTTTCATATAAGAATTCTTTTCAGGATCAGAATGTGCTATGCTTCTGCTCACAAAATTAAGGATCTCACAGTCTGGTCCTGTGCTCATCAAACAGAAGATTGGGCCTATTTTTGTATCCTCTGACTTTTCCAAGTTAACAGAATCATAGAACGGCTCAGGTTGGAAGGGAGCCTAAAGATCACTGAGCTCCTTTCTGAGTTTCTTGTTTATGTAAATGAAAGCCTACACCTGTAAGCAGGAAGCATTTACTTCTATTTCCTTTCAGGTAATACACACTCTCCCCTCTCAAAAAGACCTTTGTGATGTGGACAGATGGGGTAAGGCAGTTCAGCCTCCAACACATTTTTCCCCAAAGCCCAGAATTACTTTGACATAGAGGTGATCCCTGAATATCTGATAAAGGTCACACCTAATTGCAGCACTTCTTATTGGAGACATTCAAGGATGAATTGGGCACAGGGACACCAGCAGAAGGGGATTCCCATCACCTGCTATAGAGTAATGGGCACTACATTCTACAAACAGATTTGATTTTTACTGAAAACCCCCAGCATGAAGGGCAAGGACCTGAATGGAGCTTTCTGCCTCTTCTGTTCATCCTTTGTCACTTTCTTAAACTTGGATACCATCTGATACAGTCTGCCTTTGACCAAAATTTTACTTTCACTCCAAGGCAGCCACAGTAGCAATCACATTCCCATTGCCTTGGTGACTCTTGTTTTTTTTTTTTTTTTAAACTATTATTATAGTTACTTTTGCCTGAACAGTCAAGATGCAAATTCCTCACAGCCAGAAATGAGTGTGCTCAATCGAGTATACTTCCAGGTTGTCAGGCTTGATTCTCCAACTGATGGAGCACACTGTGGAATTTCAAATTGTTCTCAAAGCACAGAACATCACTTCAGGTACCAAAAAGGTGAAAAAAAATTGTATTGAAACATGTTTCAGAACTTACTCAGAGCTTATTCAACTTCAGAGTCATAACTATGCTGAAGATAAAATCAGTGCTGAAGCTCTGACAGTGGAAATAATTTCCAAGAATAAAAATCATTATGTAAACTAAGGATGTATTTTAAACATACATTTATGAAAAGTGATATTGTGATAAAATTTGAAGGTGTGGATTACCTTTAAAATTCTTATGAAGGAACTAACCTTTATGACGACTATGAAAATACACTGAAGAAATTCTGGAAGTTGCCTAATTCAAAGCAAGGAAAACACGGTCCTGAGTGACTTGATCTCCTTCTATTTGTGATGAAGGACAATCAGGAAAGAATAGGGTATAAGTCCTTTGTCAACTGGATTTGTAACGCATGGACTTAGAGAACATGCTATGCTAGTTGCACTTTAGACACATGCATACAATTGCAAACAGAGCTCAAAATTAATCCAAAGTGGTTTTGGAACATTTGAAAGGGAGACACAGGGGACTGGGCATTTTATAGAATAAGATATTTGTTTCAAAGAGTGACAACTGCAAAAAAATTAAGCAAATTACCAAGTTAATTTCTATTTCTACTTTAAGTGGAACACAACAGATCATGAATATTTGAATATTTCTGGGGAAATACAAAATGTTAGGTGAATTCAGCTGATCCATTTTCTGTATTTTGTTTTATCATAATCTACTTTTTATCTTGACAGTGTATTGCCCTCTCCAGAATGCATACCACTGGACTGATTAAGCTAATCTGACTTCTGTGTTTTTTGTTAATGTTCAGAGATCTAAAATTTATTTGTCAGTGCTCAGCCAATTGGTGCATCAAAGTTAATAATCTACTACGACATCAAATTCAATAGTTTTATCCTCCTGATGTGAGAACAGTCACGGTAAACAAAAACAAGGCAGATGTTTCTACAGCTTGCAGCAATCCCTCAGAACTAGCCAGCAAGACTCCTTCAATGCCTATGAAACACTTGATTCACAGGAGGAGTTTGGAGAAAGTCAGTAGCGATGTACTGGTGGAACTGAAACATATTGGTATGTGCAAGAGAATCATCTCTATTTCCTGAAGTTGGTAGAGGTTATCTGGAGGTATAGTATCAGCACTTCCTGCAGAAACTGTTGGAAGCTGGAAAGATCTCCCCTGCTTTTCACTACAGCTAAATCTAATCCATAGGAAAGAGACAAGACAAAGGAAAAATTAGGCTTTAGTTTGTCTTTCCAGTAACTGTATGCACCCAAAAACTCACAATTAATTTCCAGATTTGTGAAGTTTCTTTTGTTCTTCCTTGAATAAGACAGTGCCTTGTGGGCCAGAGGATGGGGAAGAAGCTATTTAAGTCGCTCCAAAAGTAATGTCTCTATTTATTTCCATGCACACTACCACAGATTCAAGGTGCACAAGAACATTAGTTGATTGAGCAAGTCCTCAACTACAAAAAGGTACTTTTCAACATAGTTACTACCACTGGCTGCATTTTTGCCAGCAATGAACAAGAGCCTGAATGCCATGCTCGGAAATGCACACCAGCAGAAGAGACCCACTGTTGCCACTGCTAAAAAGCACCATCCACCACCTCACTGCACTCATATCGACTGTTCAGTATCCATAAATGTTCAGTGGGTGTCAATAAATGTCAGTGGCTGCCATTTTTTCCTCCATGGAGAAATTCATGACATACCTTTGCTCTACACGCACTTCCATGTCAGACTATATTCTGTCAGATTGCCTTTCTGCTGCCATCTCTCATTTGTCAACAAAATGTAATGGGATACTGTTGGGAAGGTTCAACCTATACTGCCACACCACCATTTACCTCTGACATTGTGGATCAACATCATAAAACAGGAGGCATTACTTTCAGAGCAGCTCTTGTAGCCAGTAGGGTGTGAGAGAGAGACCACATCTCTGCATCGCAGGTGTGGGAGACATGGCCCAAAGGGTAGGATGATGAAATGAAGGAGCCTGTTGTCTGCTTCCCTGGTGCAGCACATAACAGTTGGCAGATGCATCTGGCTAAGTATCGACTGTGAAACTTGGTACTATTTTTAATGCCAGGTGAACAATAAGGGCATTCACTGCAATTCCCAGGTCATTCATTTTCAGACGATGAATGTGTCATCACTGTAAAATGGAATTTGCCTTTTTTTTTTATTAAGAAACAAAATCAACACTTAAGTCATACTTTTGAGCAAGTTAAAAGACACCCAAGGGTATGATTGCCTTGTATGCTGTTCTTGTTAATAAGGCTGAGAAAAAGCATCACTGGATAGGATTATAATCAACTGCTGCTTTAATGCAGACAATCGAAGAAGTCTCCTCGCTGATGGTTGTAAATCCGTTATTAAGGACACCACTCAGAGTCATTTGGCACAACATTTTTTTATTCAGGGAACAGAAAAGTGCAGTATTAGCTCCTGAGTGACTGGATGAGTTGCACACCCATTAATGGTCATATCAGAAAACATTTCCCAGATTTGACTGATCTCCTACACAAACTCAGAAGATGCAGATTGTTTTGCTGTTATTTATTCAAATTGTTGGTGTATTTTTTTCACTCTGTCCAAGATCCTGTTAATTTGAGAACCTGGTATCATCAGGCATTGTGCATTTTGCTGCTGACTCTGAGATCACAAGAGTCTGGCTGTGTTCACCACATATTATGAAATCTACAGGATGATGAGAGCAATTTAGTTGCACTAATCCTGTAACAAACAAACATTTCTCAAAGCACTGGAATGAGAAATGAGGGAATTGGTAGATTGCAAGTTCATTAAACCTGGACAAATTTTTGGATGTTTAATCCACCCAAAATGCCAGTTCAACCTGGCTAAAATCCTGACAATTGCAAAATTATTCTAACAAGAATTCATTAAAATATAAACACAGTAAAACCAAAAACAGAAAACTATGTCCATATTTTCATTATAGACCACTTTTCCATTTAAGACATTTCTAAACATATTGAGATTTAACCAGAAAAGACACAACCAGAAAAGATACACAGAAAATTAAGTTTCATTTTCCATTTTGGCCAACTTAAGAATCTCTATTTTCCTGTTAGACAGATGAAATAAAATACACATTACTCAAATTCACTGCTCTGTAGTCTTTCTTCCTGTTCATGAATCGTTCATGAACTGTTTATGATTTGTTAATCTATTCTTTATCCATGCACTTCATCAATCAAATTCCATGAACAAATTTCATCCAAGAACATATCAACTAATTGCTCACTTTGGGTATTTATTTAACTGTGTTATACAGCCAGCACTCACACCAACAGTGTCATATTTGCTCCACTGGCGGACATGTGTGTTGGGTTTTAAAATAAAGGAAGTACCAAATATTGAGTTATGATGTTTCTCAGATGTGAATTTTCAAAGAATAATCATCAGTTTCTGTCCAGTTAATGATACTATCCATCTTCAAGCCATCAGCACATTTCAGTTTTGTGAACTGACATACAGAGGTTGCTCTGAAAGTAATACCGTCTATTTATTTCCCTGGAAACTACAACAGATACAAAGAACCCAGTAACACTATTCGATAGAGCAAATTCTCAGCTACAAAGCACTATTTGTCAACATAGTAACTGCCACTAGCTGTGCATTTTCATGAGTGATGAACAAGAACCTGCATGCTGCATTCATAACCATCTGCACCAGTAGAGGGTACCCACCGTTTCACAGCTGATATGACAGCATCATTGCTAGGAAAATATTGCCCATGCAGTCCAGCTTTCACTGTTCTGATATCCCATGTTTGGTCTCCATAAATGTTTGGCAAGTGTCAACATATATCAATGGGTACCATTTTTTCTGCACTGTAAAATTCAGCAACACACATTTGCTTTATATGCATTGCCACATCAGGTGCCATTCTGTCAGATTGCCCCTCTGCTGCCACCTGTCACATGTTAACAAAGCATGACAGAATATTGTTAGGAAGGTTCAGCCTATACTGCCAAACCACCAACATTTGCCTCTGACACTGTGGGCTAACATCATAAAATAGGAACTATACACTCATGATCCATACATATCGTTGACGGGACAGACTAGACAATAAAAATACTCCTTTACAAAGAAAAGCTTCAGATATCAGTATTTAGACTTCCAGCATAACTCTGAGTCTCCCTCCTGAAATATTTTTCACTTCTCTCTCAAAGGTGCTTATTCAGAGTATAAATCAGATATGTGTCACAATGCTACTATTTGTATCCAGTTCATTGGCATTATTTATTTTATTCTGACTATATTGTCTATTCTGACTTGAGAAACCTTCCCAATGCAAATTTGCTGTCAGCCAATACATTCCCACATAAAAAGCTATTTCCACAAATGAGAAATTTACAAACAACAAAAATCATTCAAAAGTTTCAGACTCTCCCTAGGACAGACTTTCAGAGCCGCACGAAGCTGCTTTCATTGTCTGATTGGCCAACATGTTTACATATCTTCCCCTGTTGCACACGCGGCCAAGCATTGTGTAGGCAGACCAGCTGGCCAATAAAATCTCAAACAGCAGTGAAACATTCCCATCAATGTAAGCAACAGTTCTCATTACAAATAATTGTCTTGTCATCTCTCCCTAGGCTCATTCTCTTTCCTTTCTTTCTCCCTGCCTGCATTTCCTCAGAGATGTTCCCTCTCCATCAACAGAGACTTGTGTTACTTCTCTGCAGCTCTGCTGCCCTCCATTCTGAAATCTGGCATTACAGTGAAACTTCCAAGAATTCCATTCTCTGAAGCATTATGAGTCACACTGTAGTCTTCAGCAATATTTTTAAAACGCCAATGTTTTTTTAATCACTCTTGAGACCCGCAGAAGAAAGTAAGGATATTATCTTGCTAACTTA
This sequence comes from Odontophorus gujanensis, assembly GCA_013399175.1. Classification (NCBI taxonomy): domain Eukaryota; kingdom Metazoa; phylum Chordata; class Aves; order Galliformes; family Odontophoridae; genus Odontophorus; species Odontophorus gujanensis. The sequence continues at coordinate 402,261 of VXAB01004355.1, forward strand.
CAGTCGTGGTTGTTTTTGCCTCTTGCCACCCACACTCTCTCATCTTTCTTCAGATACTCTGCTCCAGCCTCTCAATAGTGCAGGCATATGGTATTCAAACATGCCAGAGTCTGACTTCAGGTTTTAGTCATTTTTTTTCCTGTAAAAAGGATGGAGGGACATTAAGCCTACGACCCTTTGAGAGTTTCCTTTATATAAGAGGTATTTTAAGGTCTTTTAAGGTCTGTACTTCAGCAAGGTAAAACTATCAAATAAACATCAGATCTGAAGAAGAACACATCACATCTGAATACCAGAAATGGTATGTTAGAGTTGGTGCACAATTCATGGGTGCAACTGGGTACATAAGAAGGGGAAAACTCCAGACTCCTATTTGCAGTGACTTCAGAGTGAGTCATAAAATGAGGGAGCCAGTGGTTTTCAGGAGCTATAGCTCTAAATACCATTCCTGATAATTACAAAGTTTTTATCTACTCAAAGACCTTTCAATTTTGGCAAGAGAAAAAGAAACACTACTAAGCTACAGTAGGTTCACAGTTTATTTCCATTGTATTTTAACTGTTTTGTCTTTCTTTTGTGCATGAGGGATAAGGCAGCTTGTCTTACAACAAACTTATTTCAAATTTAGGGCGGAAGTCCCTTAAATTGCTGCTATCTTCCCTGCAGAAGCTCATGTGACAATTTGAATAAACATATCTCAAGGTAAGAGCATAACACTGGAGAATGGGCATTTGATAAAGAGGATACCTAAAGACAGTCGTTATCTGAGCTTCAGGAGAGAACAGCTTCTTGCACGGAGCATTCAGGGATGCCAGGAAATAAGAGAACGAAGAGACCTAAATTCCACATTACCAACTGATCACATGAAGAAAGTACTTTCTTAGGTCCTGGGAAAAAAAAAAAAAAGTTCCTGAAAAATGGTCAGTGAGCTTGCCTGTGCAAAAGATGGTTGGAGAGAAATGCAAAAATAAACACATCACTGAGAAATGGAGGTAGGATGGGTGAGATTTGCTTAAGAAAAGGTGAGAACAGTGCTAAGTAGAAAAGAATCCATATTAAATGGTAGCATTAGTGCAGTAAGCCAGCAAGCTGCAAGTGATTAAGGATCTTCAGGAATCAAAGTTAGGTGTAGAGTTTTATGTGCATGTTCAGACAACACAGACTTATTGACTTATTTGTCAATAAAAAATGAAGCATAGTCATATCAAAACGACTCATGTTACAAGCAGCTCAACTAGGGCCTTTTCATTTCACTGCCTCATATGCAAAATTGTGGAAAAGCAACAAACTTATTTCCTTGTAATAGGATGTTACTCCTTTAGGCATCTTTCAGAAATCTGGGCCATTTTTTTTTTTTCCACTTGATTGTCCTGATTCTAAACTTTTGGTGGATGCCACAACTACAAGGTCAACACGTTTTATAATTACTTTACTCGCTATGGCTTTTCAATATTAAACAGAAAAAGACTGATATATAGAATCATATAATCTCTAAGATCATCCAATCCCATCGTTCAACTACCACTTATACTTCCCACTATGCCATGCCCTTCAGTACAGCATCTAAACATTTCTTGAACACTTCTAGGGTCAGGGACTCCACCACCTCCCTGGGCAGCTTCCAGTGCCAGGCCACTCTCTCAAAGAATTATTTCCTAACAACCAGTCTGAATCTCCCCTGTCACAACTTGAGGCTATTCTGTCTGGTCCTATTGCTAGTTATTAGCCAACCCACACCTCACCACAATCTCCCTTCAGGTAGTTAAAGGCAACAATAAGCCCACTCATCTCCAGACTAAACATTACCAGTTCCCTCCGCCACTCCTCATAAGGTTTTTTTAAGAGACTTCTAAGAGACTGGACAATGCCCAGGGCATGGCCACCTAGCATAAAGCTTTTCAATCTGTATTTAGTCTCCCTAGTGTCAGTTAAGCTGTTGAACCTCAGTAACAGACATCCATATATCTTAACAAACCTCTGTGGTACACAGCTAGATCTCCAACTTTTTTCATTACAGGTTCAGGAGCCTACTGGGTACCTACTACTACAGGTAACCTTGGGATATTTGTCTTAAAACTGCAGCAGTGACAGGTTGAGATCTTTGGTAACTGCAAATGTCATTGATCTAGAGATTTCAATTTCTGCTTCAGTTTCCAGGAATTTCAATTCTCTTCTTAACCAAAAGACCGCCTTATTTTAGCTCCTTGTGTTTCCTTATTTTATACTACTTATAAGAAAGAGTGTCTTCTGATCAGAACACCCATCACTGGAATTCAGTACATTCATCAGTGCAGGATGAGACAGGCACTACAGAGATGCTTTGGTAATGGCGGTGAGGCACTGGCACAGGCTGCCCAGGGAGGCAATAGATGCCTAGTGCCTGGAGACAACCAAGGTCAGATTGGACAGGACTCTGAGCACCTAATGGAGCTGTAGGTGTCCCTGCCCTTTGCAGGGAGTTGGACTGGATGGTTTGTAAGTGTCCTTTCCAACACAAACAATTCTATCAGTCTCAACACAAACAATCTATCAGTCTATGGTGCGGGCAGCAGACTTAGCAGAGAGAATGCCGTCAGTCAAAAATCAATATTAAAAAAAATGAATCCAGATGACTCTGAATCATTCCTGACTGGCCTTCATACTACCTCTTTCTGGCTTTTCAGGAATAATTAAAAACAGCTGGCACTTGCACTATTTCTGTGTGTATAAAGCAAGCTGAAATTCAGAATAGAGTCGTTACATTTTCAACTGCAGAAAGTGGTAACTACACAAGCAATTTGTGTGAATTCACGCATACTTTTTTCAAGGTTTCACTGGAAAAGGCAATTGACACTACAAGGAAACCCAACAAATACAAAGTATGAAGCTATGAAAACGAAGGCTGTTGTGAAATTTAGAGAAGTGACACTGATAAGAATTTGCGTGCCTCTAAAATACTCTTCTGTTGTAGATTCCAGGATTGCCAGACTAAGCTGAAAGACAAAGCCTAGATTGATCCACTTTCTATTACAGTTGCCTACATATATATGTGAAAAACAAAACACAGAAAGCAATATTGAAGAGCTCATAAGGAAAATAACAGCCAATTAGTTAGCAAGGAGTGCAGGAACAGACTTACTTCGAAGGATTTGTTGTTTCTTTTTTTTTTCTTAATCTTTCTAAGCATTCTTTAATGAACTCCCTAATGTGACAATGATTTAGTCATAAAATTATTATTTTGTTCACTCATTCTTTTCGATCAGATGTCTCTTCAACATCATTTCTGTGAAAAAAAAAAGAAAAAGAAAAATAGTATTTAGGGTAATCAATGGGTAAGCATCCAAAAATTTAAAAGACAAAGACCACATATTTAACAAGATTATCCATGCACTGCAACGTGATGGGAGTTACAGCTGCAACAGAGATTTAACTGGGGAAGAACTTATGCAGATTTGCAGATGGAAGTCATGTCTCAAAAATGTGTTAGGCACTTTTAGAAATGAGTCAATAAGATAAGCTGTTCACCACAGTTGAGGAATTCTCTACTTGAATGCTTGAGTGCGTCTACCATTATTTCCATAAAGCTTTGGGAAGAGCAGAGACCATTAACAGAGTGAAGCTGTCATGACACAAGAGGAACAGTTTTCTTTTGCATTATTACCTTCTTCGAAGTTAGGAAAGAAAGGAAGGAGCTAATGATCAACAGTCTACAGGGAGGAAGGTTACAGCAAGGTGGCTTTAATGATATTTTCCGTATTTAGTTTCATTAAATCATTAAAATATATTTCTTCTAATGAATTCATACCAGTGGTTCAGAGTATTCCCAATGATGTCTTTTAATCTCACTGAAAGTTGGTGACATTTAGACTATCAAAATATTTTGGATAATTCTGTTTGGAAATTAAGTTTCTCCGTCTTAACAGTGCTTAATAAATACAAATTATTTTAAAACTCTGTGGTCAATAAACCACAGTTTAACTCTGTATAACTCCCTCCTCACATGGAGAAGAAAACTGAGGTAGGTCGGATAGATGATTAACGTAAAGTGCTAAAATCATGTCAAGCCACTACACTAGAAAATTGTCATTTGTACTGAACCCCCTCCTAAAATAAATTGAATTAAACATAAGCTTTTCTTGACATACTGGAAAATGTGACTAAAATATAGATACATTTCAAAAAGACATTTTTTGAAAGGAAATGGCTGAATTTTCACATTGCAATATTTTATATCTTAAAAATTACTTTAAATAGGACATCTCTACCTTAGCCAAACACTACAATTTAAATAACCTGAAGTAACATTAATTTGAAGCATTTTTTTTTCCCAAGGATGTTCAAAAACTCATCTTTTTGTTCACTCTTGGGATGGATGATATACTTCTACAAATTTTTAATCATTCCATGAACAGAGTCAAGTGAGGGGATCCTTCCCTTCTACTCAGTATTGGTGAGGCCAACCTTGAAGTGCTGGGTCCAGATCTGGGCTCCCAGTACCAGAGAGAGAGCACTTCTGAAGAGATAACAGAAGACCACTAAGATCATTAGAGACTGAACCATCTCACCTATGAGGACAGGCAAAGAGCTGAGACTGTTGAGCCTAGGGACACGCAGGCACAATAGGGTTTCCTTGAGGTCTGCAGTGAAGGTGTAAAAAAGACAAAGGCAAATTCTTCTTAGAGGTGTTCAGTGACAGGACAAGAGGAAATGGGCACGAACTGAAACACAAGAGGATCCATCTGAAGATCAGAAAATTACTGTGCAAGTGCTGGTATGGGCTGCCTACAGAGATTGTGGAGTCTCCTCCTTGGAGATATTCAAAACTTGCCTGGATGTGGTCTTGGGGACCCTCCTCCAGGTATTTCTGTATGAGGGGACTTGGAACAGATGGACACAGAGATCCCTTCCAGCCTCACCCATTCTGTGATTTTGTGAAATATTATGACAAAAAATGGAAAATGAAAGAACTGAGATTGAAGACTAAGGAAAAAATGCCTGAGCAGCTAAAGCTGTAGAATCTTGATGGTGCTGTTATTTATATTTACAACAGGTGCTTAACAAAACAGCTAGAAAAAAAAAGTAAACCAGTAGGAGGACATATGCATCCTTAGATCGCAAAAGAATCAGTAAGTTAATTTATTATGCAGATAATTACATTGGCATGCCAAGAGAAACAGGTACTGAGAAACAGAAAAATTAAAAAGGGAGGAATACAGATTAGCATTTTTTCTATTGAAGTCCAAGGAATTCTAGCACTTACTTTCCAGTATGTCACCTTTTTACTCTCATAATAATAATGGAACAAATGATATCAGAAAATAAGTATGAACCCAAGTATAGACCAAGAGCATACTGGAAAAAATCATCAATAGAATACATGTAAGCAGTCAAGACATCATGGGACAAGTTTGGCTGGCATGTAACTCTGGAGGTAGCCTAGTCCAACCTACTGCTCAAAACATTTCCAGATATGAGATTTGACCAATTCACTCAAATTGAGTTTGATCTTGAAAACCTCCAAAGACTAAAATTTGCTGAGCTATTGATTCCAGTGCTTGCATGCCATCGCTCTGGAAATGGTTTTCCTTAAATTCAGTCTGAACTTCTCTTGTTTCAACCAGTTATCTCTTCTCACTTCTCATTACTGCAAAGTGCTCAGCCCTATCTTCTTGGTAATTTCCAGCTATAAGGTCCCACAAATCCCTTTTCTTCAGGCTGAAAAAGCCTCACAAGGCAATTCCTTCAGCCCCCTGACCATCTTGGTTACCATCCACAGGGTGCCATTCTACAGGAACCCCTCCAATATACAAGTCAGTACCCTTTAGGAGCACAGTGCTACAGCAATGTCTCCACAGACAGTAGCTCCCTCAGCCCTCCCACCCCACCACAGGCTCTCTCCACAGGCTGCAGCTCTAGCCTGGGTCCTGCTCCCTGGGAGGGCTCTTCATGAGCCGAGCCTCCTCCAGGTCACATCCACTGCTACACCATGTCTGCACTGGGAAATCTGTTCCATCAGAATTCCAGCAGTCCATGGCTGCAGAGAAACAGCTTTCTCTACCATGGACAGCTTCTGTATTACAGTGGCCACCCCAATGTCTCAGAACTACACATTTACCATTGTTGCCTATTTAGGATGCTTAAAGTTCTGCCTGTAACTTCCAGATGTAGTGCTGATCTATAATAAAAACTCTTCCTGAGCATAGGACTTCTACAATAAGAGCAGCACCCTTGAAGAAGGAGGACAAGTCCAAAACAGTAACACATCAGTAGAGACCAGATAGAGACTATGACTAAGCATCCTTAGAAAACCTGTGCCAAATATGTACAAAGTGAGTAGCAGGACCACACCCACAAAGGATCAAAGACCGCCGAAGATCTCTGCACAAGTGCAGAAGACTCAGTTATGTTTTTGTAACCTTGTACTGGAGTAATGCTATGAACACATAGCAGGTAGGTGTGACTTGTGCATTAGATAAACATATATCATAAATTTTCAAATAGATACTGGAGATATGAAGTCCCAAGGAACCTGATCTTGCACCCTGCACAGAAATAAAGAAATATCTCCTCTCTAAACACTTGTCTTTTCAATGTGTTTTGGGAGATTTTCAAATCAGCAATGCTTGAAGTTTCTTGCTACCAAAACCTTGTTATGTAAGGCAAATACAATAGCCCTTACAATTGCCTATTTCACAAACGAGTTGGTAAAATTTAATCTTGTAGAACAAACATGAAATATGGAATTTTGAAAGATTTCTGTATTTATGAAAAACTTTTGCTTAGCTTGTATTCAGACCAAATTCCACTTAGGCAAATACACGACTTGCTCTTCTTAATTGGGATAGGCTCATGCATATGGTAAAGTGCTTTCCTGAAGCTGGTCAAAATTATTGTACATAGCAGAAAACCATAACAGAACTTTGTATCTGATTACAGTTTCTTTCAAAACTTTACCCACAAATGATTCACACTATCCCAAACAAAACCTTATGAACTGCAATGTAATTAAAATACTGAAACTAAAAGTAATGGAAGAATATATATCAAGCCTGGAAAGAAGCAGTGGCAGTACACAGCAGAGTTCACTCAGTGTTACTTCAGAATTCCATCTGTCACCCACGGTGACAGATAAACAGCACTTAAATTTGTAAATTATATTGGATCATTATGAATGCTAGTGAAAAGAGCAAAATACAGTGCAAAGGCATCTGAGTATATCAGAATGCATAGCCCAAGGCTGTTTGCTTTGCTGTACACAATTCCCATTAAAACAATAAGGTGAACAGAGTTCAGCTCCTGAAGAGAGAAAACAAAGGAACAAATCTAAAGCCCACTGAAGTCAAAAGGAGACATCCTTCTGACCACAGTGGGCTTTGGCTATCACCCAAAATTTTATTCATTCTGGAAAAATGCAAGCTAAAGGAAATAATCATTCAAGAAGTATCCAGGAGAGGGATGTTGAGAAAACCTGAAAATGAAAGAATACCTAGGATACTTTGTATGACATATGCTACATGACAAGAGCTTATGAACAGATACAAGATCATACCTTTTCTATAAGTTCACTAATCTAGGAAGACAGAAAATAAGAGTGGAAGAACACCCATTTCTGCAGTTAGGGAGCAGAAGGGAAATCACATTACAGCACTGACAGGTTGTACTGTATGGAATTTATGATGTGTCAAGCATCAAATATAAAAACAACAATAAAGTATGTGTGAGAAACCACTACTTTCTCAGCTACACTGCTAGATACAAGTTTGGTAGTGTTCGCAAAGATGGAATACTCAAATGGTTTGCACATAGGAATTTATGGTCAGGCTTCACTGAGAAGTTTATTACTAGGTCCCCTTCTAGTTTTGGTGATCAAGGTCAACAGAACCTCTGAAGATTCTACCTCTGCCATTATACATAAGTACATTGTACCAAAGCAAGTGTATCACTCTTCCTATGTGGTAGGAAGGATACATGCTATCATCCTCTTATATACCTCGTTGGTGTCAGACTAAGAAAATTCATAAGGAAAACTTCTATATGTACTGAGATATATGCTCAGTAGAATGACCTTATTCTCAGGATCAAACACACCCAGCATGTTCTACAAACCATCAGCAATTCTTCATCATCAACATTTACCTTGCTGAGAGCTGGATTTCAAGACACCTGTAAGCACATCCTATGCAGCAGAAAAAAATACCATAAAGGTAACTTCTTTCTGCCCACAGAAGCACCTACCTTATCACCATTTATTCAGCAAAAGAAGATAAGAATGGTTTGCATGAAGAATAATCTGGTTATACTAAAAAGCCAGACAGTTGTTTGGGCAGCAATTCAGAATGCCTTGGTCCTTTCTCCACTATCACTACCACTGAAAATCCTCTCACACATAGAAATAACAAGTCACGTGTGGCCTAGAAAACAAGATTCATAGTCTTTGCCATTTCCTGTTTCATCTGTCCAGGTGACCTCTACACACCCTTTTGCTAATAGAAAACATATAGAGAAGAGTAGAGGCAATCAAAAAATCACTGAATAAAATATTGTAATATATATTTGTAAAATGATTATGATAAAGGTTTGGTTCATTCTAGAATATATTTAAGTTTGTAGAATGCAGGTTATGTGCTATTTAGCACCATAATTTCTGATTTAAAAATCTTTCTGTTCTCAGACTTTAAAACAAGATTTATTTTTTTAGAATTGTGTGTCTCATCCTTCACAGAAAATATTGGAAAACATTTTAATTTGAAATGTTCATGCTTATGCATCATATTTTTGTACCACTCCATATATAAAGCTTGTCTGCTTTCAGTAGAAAACCATGGCTCAACGTGACTAACGCCATTAAGGAGGTCCAATGCTGTGAAATACCAAGCTCTAGCTTTTATTGATTTATTCACAATTTTCTCTGGATCTGATCTTCAGATCACAAAACGTAATAGGATGGAGTCATAAATAAAGAATTGATCCATATGGGTTTTAAAATATGAAACCTGTAAAGAAAATTCCTCAAGAACACAAATGGGAGAAGAAAAATTGTGAATAACATGGAACGAGAGAATATTTCTGAGTAGACTGCTTTTTACAAAATCTTTTCATGTTTCAGCAGGTTTGTTTAGAAAGTAGTCCTCTTCAATTTTCTTAAACTGATATTGGAAAAAAAATCAAATATCGATCCAATGTCTTGTCTGAAAGTTCAACTTTCAATTAATAAGGATGGTAAGCATTTGGGTTTTTTTTCAGATATATGAAAAGAGTGACAGGATTATAGACCACCAAATTGTTGGTATTTTAAGAATCTGATGGGCTCAGCACCATGTGCCATTCTAGCCTCTCTGTGTATCCTTTGTGGTTAAAACTCTTAAGCACTTTAAATTCTTTTGGTCAGTATTTTTTTCCTTTTAGGGCAGACAACTAGAAACACATTCCAAGTAACCACTTATGGTGTACAGAAAATTATAAGATACTAAAATCACCTCTTTGAAGGTGTTTCCAGGCTTTGCATAGTAAAACAAATATTTTATTTATACAAAAACTAAGTTGTTGTTTCTGATGTAGAATATTATTATCTATGTTCCTGTTCAAATGAAAGACATTAAAAGACAGACAGTAAAAAAAAAAAAACATGTCAAACCATAGAGCCTTTACTTGGACAAATCTCCCATCAGGTTTTGGTGGCAGCTTTGTCTAATGAAACATGACTGAGTCAGGCCTGAAATAGGCAAAAATTTGACAAGCTGTACCAGCACAACAAGCCATGAAACAATAAATGAAATGTCCTTAGTGTTTGAAAAGCAATGAAAATTTAACGAATTTTCTGTATAAAACCAGACACCTTTTGCCTCCTGCCTCCCAGTGCACTGGTCTATTGCATGAAACAGTCTGCTGGGCTACATGTCAAACTGTCCTTGCTGAGATGTAGGACATCTCAGAAATCCATTAAAATGGGAGTCCTGAAATCCATTTATGTAGACATGATAGAGTACCAAAAAGATCTTTGAAGGAACAGATGATTTTCCAGAATATTTGATACTGGCTGAAAGACATATGCAAACAAATTTTTCAAATCATCACACTTTGGCAAACAAAATTGACTGTAGCATTGCATAACTTAGTTTAGAAATGGCTCAGTCTTCTCATGTTTCTTCTTTTGTAATGAATAAGACAGAATTATGGGCCGGTCCTGGGCAGGAGACATACCTGGTTGGGAAGACACCAGCACTGGAAATAGTTTCAAACTCAGAACAGGGAGATTTAGGTTGTAAAAAAATACTTCCTTATATCCAGCAAAGTGGTGTGGCACTGGCACAGGTTGCCCAGGGAGGTAGTAGATGCTCTGTCCCTGGAGACACCCGAAGTCAGGTTGGATGGGGTTCTGAGACCTTGATAGAGCTGTAGATTTCCCCCGTTCATTGCAGGGAGTCGGACTGGATGACCTTTAAGGGTCCCTTCCAACTCAAGCAATTCAGTGATTCTATGATTGCCATGCCACAGCCAGGAAACATGCCAGCAAGCAGAGGTTGCTTGGAGCCCAACATCTCAGCAAGGACAGTTTGACATGTAGCCCAGCAGACTGTTTCATGCAATAGACCAGTGCACTGGGAGGCAGGAGGCAAAAGGAGCTGCCAACCAAATGCAGCTGGTATATCAGGTCACAGAGTAGGAGAAAGATTCTGGCACAGTGCTAGGAAAGTATGTAAGACATACCCCTGTTTGTGGGGGTGCGTTGATGCAGGAGCCAAATCTATGAGTCTCACACTCTGTGCATGAAACTTAACAGCTCAGATGGATGGGTAAAATCTGTATCACTGTATAAACTGCATGGAATAAAGGCTTTGCAGTTCTGCACAGGAATCTGGTTCTGCTCTGTACCATCTGTGCACCAATTGTATATATTGTCTGTTGAGATTTGTTTGTTTTTTATTTGAGAAAGATACAGAAGCCAGTAAAAAATGTACTGGAGATCAGTTTAATTCTTGAGCTATTATTTTTGCCCTCATTCAATTTAATTATAGGTTCAAATTACTTACAAAAAAAAGTTATGAAGATTCATACCTAAAATAAATGGCAAAGTCACCTATTATCTATAAAAGAAGTCCTTCATTGACAATACTTACAGAAGTAACCTGGAAATACTCAATAGATAAGATCTGAGGTCTGATTTTCAATGTTAGATCCTCACAGCATATACATGTTCATGTGATACATAAGTCTGGGACACAATGACAACGTGTCAGTAAAGATCTGGTATTTCCTGGTCTTGAAGTGGATGCTCCCATTAGATGCAGTCTCCAAAGATTTGCGGATATGTATGCTTATAACATCCCTGCAGACTAGACTGAACAGTTCTTAGCAACAAGTAAATGCAGCAATATTGTATTAGTTTATACATACTTTAAACATGTATATGATGGACATTCTGTGCATCATTTAATAAACATTTCAGAAAAAGATCTTAAAGCTTAATATTTACAGATCCTCCTAACACACTGCAGTACTCAGAGGGGGAGATCTGAGACTACTGAAACAAAGAAAAAAAAGCTGTGCTTAATCAGAGCTCTGCAGACTGCTGAAACCCAAAGAAGCACCTAAAATTATAATAGCAGCAAGGTGAAAAGAGGCATTGCTACTCTCTGCTTCTCCAGAAGCTTCTCTTGACTTACATTATGCTCCTGAGCAACAGACAGCAGCGGTGGAAGAGATGGACTAAGAACTGCATAAACATTGGTAAATGTCTTACAGGAACAGTTTAGAAAATCTTGATGTTCCTTTTTTTGGTTCTGGGGTTTTGGCAAGAACTTTAGTCTCTAGTCCCATTTTTGTGTACACACTTTAATGATGGGCTTGATTATGAGACAGTAATTCTCTGGACTTTTAGCCATCTTATTTATTGGCACAAACATGAACACAATGCCAAAATCAAATGGTTATGTCCCAGACAAATGGAAAATTACAGATGCAAATGCATGACAGACACTTCATTCTGAAGGCTTTGTGTATTTCTATTGTTTTTCCACTGTAGATGTTTCATAACAACCAATACTCAACCTGGTCTTGCAAGAGATAACCTTCCACCAAACAACAAGCAGTAGAATAAACGCCATCCTACATCCACCCATCAGGGAATTACACTGAGGTCCAGTTATATTTGTCCCAGTAACTCTGCCTGCCAAGTGAGCCAGTTTCCCTCAAATGAGGGATTTATAGGAAGAACACAGGTTATTTCAGAGCCAATATCTAAGACAAAACTGCTAAGGAAAACTCTAGAAAAATAATCTGTAATTAGATGTATTGCACAGTAATTCAGGACTCAAACTCAAAGTAAAACATGGTAATAACACTGTAAGACTTGCAGCTCTCCAATAGAATTCCAAACTTCCACACAAGTCAGTATGCAGGTATAAAACCTGATCTGTATTTGAAGCTCACCCTATCTCAACGATGTGCAGCTATTTCTGGGATGATGTTGTATAACAGAGATAGGGCACAAACTGAACCTAGACAGCAAAGTATAACAGAGGCAAGGTAGTGTGTTTACTGTTCAGCACTCATGAATTATTACTAACAGTAAGTATTTTAAAATATACAGAATTTAAAGACTGCAGTAGAACCCACACACTACTTTTCACAACCAAAAGGCAATGTGCAGAAATCAGTTGTGCCATCCACTGTACTAAACTAATCATAGAATGGTTTGGGTTGGCAGAGAGACCCCAAGGACACCACCCCTACCCCTCCCCCCCCACTACAGGCAGGGCTACCAACCTCCAGATCTGGTACTAGACCAGGTTGCCCAGGGTCCCAAGCAATCTGGTCTTGAACACCTCCAGGAACAGAGCATCTACAACCTTCTCTGGGCAGCCTGTCCCAGCATCCCACTATTCTCTCTGGAACAAATTACCCCCAACATCAAATCTAAACCTTCCCTCCTTGAGCTTAAAGCCATTCCCCTTTTTCCCATTCTATTATATAACTGAACTTCAGGCTATAAAGTTATAATGTGATGGAAAGTACTGCAGTAATAGCGGGGTGAAAAAGTCTTCAGCTACAGCAAATGAGAATAAACCCACATGCAGCAGCCACAGATACAGAAATGAAGAAGAGCTGCTTACCTTTAGAAGGCTTCAGGTAGGCAGGAATCTCCAGCAAGTTATGCCCTCACTTCCACTGCCAGCTCTTAAGTGAGGTTGGGAAGGGCTCCACCCCTTCTGGTTACTCAGGTACATTGCATGCACCTGAGTACCACTGTGTTGGCCCTCCCTTCACACCAGGTGCTCAATCACTGGTTCAGGCTATGACTTGCACTTTTGCTGCACAGGCTATATGACCATTTACTCCTTTCTCCCTCTGACTCACAGAAAAAATAATCCTCTCCTATGACACTGCACTCCTAAGAGAGCTCAGTCTTGAAGGAGGAAGTAGAGGTGCTTCACAGCTCTACGATATATTCTTTTAGTGGAATAAGAAATCTTTCAAGACCAACAACTTAAGATCACCTGTGCAACAACATTAAAGAAGTCGCTTCATCTGGGAGAGTTCCATGCTTTCTAAAAACCTAGTCTTCTCATAAGAAGGCCAAAATCTCACTAAGAATCTGCAGTAAGAATGATTACTGTCTTGAATATATCAGAGTCCTTGCGTGTACATTATTCTATGTTTCCATTGGTGCTTTAGAATTTTCTTTGGTTTGTTTCCCCCCAGTTTTCATCTTACTATGGAACGGTGATTTTTTTTTAATATTTGAAATGTGTTTGTCCTGATACCAGGATTTAGTTACTTCCCCCTTCACATCTCATTAAGAAGATGAAAAGTCAGCCTTCTGGTGTTTAAAATTTTTTTTATGTACATGCAATAAACAAAAATACTCTTACCAGCCACCCAGATTCATAAAAGATCACACTAGCTGACATTTCTATATACAGTGGTATATACATTTGATCCAGACAGGTACTTGCAAAGTTGGTATTTTTTCCTCTGTTTACGTATATCTTACATAACTACTTCTCAGATAACATGTGAATGTAACAAGCACCTATGCACATTAAGGATACACTCCTGACATGGAGTAAATGCATAACATTTTCCAGACATCTCCAGCATTTCCTACTGCTCCAGGCAACACAACAAATTCTTAAATAAGATGGTACTTGCAAACTCTTGCATGAACAGACCAAAATTTAGTTGCCAATGAGTGAAAAGCACTCATACATAAAAGAGGTATTTGTACTTTATTGGATTTTTTGTTAACTTATTTTTAGAAGATTTTTGGATTATGCTATAAAATTTCACTAATACAACATTTTCATCAAAGCTATCTATATGAAAAGTGTTCTTTGGTCATGCTGGATACCCAGTACTGTGATAACCATAAAGAATCAAATAATGAAATGAACTAGACATAGAAAGCCCTCAGATCAGTTCCATTATTGGGGCAAAACAGAAAACAAATATTAAATCTAAGAAATATAAATTCTGTTCCAGTTGGAGCAAGTGTAATGCAAAACCCACTGATATGGTTTGAAAAAGAAATGAGTCTCACAACTAATGCAGGAGGACATCAAACTGAGCATCTAGTACTGCAGAGGAAAAAAAAAAGGTGAAGAACAAACTGCACGAAGTTTCCTCATGATGCAGTGAATCACTGAATACTATGTTCAAATCTTGAAACCATGCATGGCTGAAAGAGAAAAGTATCAAAAACTGGCAATAAAAATGCAGTTAAGGGCACACTGTGACTTTAAAAAAAGTGTGGTTTTTTTTTAAAAAAAGAGACAGAAATGAGTGTGTGATGATGGGCATCAGCTAACAAAATGTTGGCAGTTAAGTGCCAAGAATAGTTTTGTCTGCAACACTGTTCAATAGGAATTCTTTGCAAAGCCACACAAAGAAAGCTTCATGTTTCTGATCACTACTGTAAATGTAGTAACAGAAGAAAAGGTGAGGGGTGCTCAGTTATAGTCTTCAGCTTCAGCAGAGTACCAAATTAAACAAGGAGGAGTTTGGTCTTCAGCCAATGCAGATGAAGTGAAAAAATGAAAGTGAGAGATCTCGGGGTAAAGCCTCTTTTTTGTAGAGAAAGACAGATGCTTACAATACTTTATTGCTTTGGAACAATACTGAAGATTAGAGAAAATTGAAGTCATTTGCTCAGAGTCATTTGATTGGAGAAAACTTTTTTTCAAAAAGATTTCAAAGTGAGAAAGTGTTAGTTCTTCAGACACCTGCTGAAGATGCTTAAATAAGGTAGACAGAACTTTGAAAAAGGAGAAATACAAAGAGAGAAGTGCTCTTTTTGTTTTCACTACTGTTTCCTGCTGAAGCTGAATTCAATATGGGATAAGCCTTTCATGGACAGTACTTTTTGAGAAGAGGCTGCTGGAGGTCACTGCTGCATTAGGAAGAGCTGCCAAGGCAAAGGAGAAAAGTCTATGAAATTAACTCTTTGTACTTGCTCTGCCAAGAGCAGGACAGAAAACAGCAAAACAGTAAGTTTTACAAAATATTTAACACATTTAATGCAATCTTCATATTTGCCACAGATGTTTGACAAGTGTATTTGCTCTTCCCACTACAGCCATCTCAGAGTTTCTTCCACTCAGTTCTAACATCTCTGTTTCTGCATACACAATCAGTGTTTCCTCCAGCTCTGGAAGTCTTATTAGTACATGCAAATTATACTTGTCCTGAAAATGGAAGTCTATACAACCAGCAGTAATTTGATGATGGAAATTTTCTAAAATAATCCATCCTTTTTTGTCATTCAGAGGAAAAAGTTGACAGTCCCTTACTCAACAACACTGGATTATAACACTACATTATATACAATGAGACACACCCACATTTCTGATTCATCTTGCTGCTGTCTGTATCCTAATCTCCCTCTTCTTTCTACTTGTCCCTCTCCACAATAAGCATTTACTAATTTTTATTACTCCTTCATAGGTAAAAGGTGAGAAGGATGCTGTAGGCTTTCAGAGTTAAAGATAGCAATCATTTGCCATTGTTAAGAAAACATCATCATCCACTGCTAATCGCCTTAAATACTTGACAGTTTGACACTGTGACAGATCACTGATAGTTAACGTTTTTTTCTTTGTCTCAGTCAAGAATGTAACTTAACATGTCAATATCAAAAGAGAGAAAAGATAAACAAAGTGAATGGAAAACTGTTGCAAGGTTGTCTTGCATTCTCCACAATGCCTGGTATCACATCAGTTAGAAAATGCTCATCAAGATGCTTTCTTTGTCATTCCTCTGACAAGATGTATTCTTATACCCTATGACATGACCAGTTTTCCTACACTGGTTCATCATACTCAGTAACTGAAGAAGGTTCATCTCCACCACCTCCCCAGATTTCCTCTCTTTTCTCCCAGAGAATGGGATTGTCTTCACGATTTTTAGTGACACCTGCAGTTCTCTAGGAAAAATGCAGTGAGAATTTTCTTCCTGTGGTGAAACCCCAACACAGTGCCCTCTATCTCCTTTGTCCACCACTAATAGGGTAGTGGGCACAGTCAAAAGGATGAGGCATAAAATAAGCAACTGTTCAATCAACCAACTCAGAGCATTCTTACTATCAGAGAACTTCAACACAACATTCTTCCCTTTCCCTTAAGCAGCCCCACCATACATCCTGATTTCAGCTCAACATCTACCTCTTCATTTACACAAACAATGCTTCTCAAGTTACAGGCTTTTTTTCAGTTGACACTATCAGAGACAGGATCCTCACGCAGATACAGTTCTAGAGACACACTGTACAACTATTGACTTCATGTCATATAGCCCCCTCATAGAATTTCATACCACAACACTAACAGATGTATTCTAGTGATTACTAAATATCTAGAGAAGAGTTATTAACCCACACAGGAGAGACTGAATGCTGCTTAAAAAAAAAAAAAGAAAGGAAATAAACAGGTTTCAGTGGTGTTGTTGCCTACCATAATTACTACCTGGTTTATTTAGAGGGCTTCTGAGAGACTGAGCAGACTCATTGCTATTTATCCCAAAGCACGGATGCCAGCTTGCAGCTGGAATGCAAATACACTACATTTCCAACAGCAACAAAAACTTCTAGCCAAATTTTAATTGAAACTAGATACCAAATCCATTTTCTCTTACTCTGGAGGAAAAGACAACTCTAAATACAAAACAGTAGAAGTGAATTTTGGATTTCTTTAATAAAACTAAACAATAAAAATGATTGGTTGAAAAGCATTTTGAAAGCCTGGGTGAACAAAAAAGACAAAACTATTTTCCAGAAATTATCAGGCAAGTACTCATGTATTTTCCCAATGTAAAGATACTTCATAGTTACCAATCTGATAACAACTCCTCATGACAACAATCAGACTAGTTTTTAAAACTGATAATTATGATTTCTTTTTCCCCACAGTTTAAAATTGTGTTGATATATCATGAAAGCCTTAGTATCTCCTAGAATTTCTCATCCTCAGCCATTAAACATTCACCTTTCACCATCTGTATTCTTTCACTCTTCGACCAATAGTTATCTCTAACAGGTAATGATCTGATAATTACATATTAATTCATTATCAATAGGACTTAGGCTTGGGTAGCGATGAAGAGATACAGCTGTTAAGTAATTCAGCAAAAGAAAAATATAATGCATCCAAATATGCAATTGTTTTTTTTTGTTGTTGTTGTTGTTGTTTTTTTACAAGGTTCAAGTACTGCAGTTCCCCTGGAGGAGTAGTCAGGAATCTTTAATTCTGAGGATTTTTTACCCAGAAAAGATATCTCCGTCTGTAGTTCTGGCACCTCACTAAAACCTACTAAATACTCTGGATCAAGATCATAGTTGCAGTGTTTCGTTAAAAAAAAAAGACTTTCAAAAAAGAAACCAATGAAACTAGATGATCTTTGAGGTCCTTTTCAACACAGACCATTCTATGACTTTACAATGTAGAGATCTCCAAAAGAATAGTGAAACTAGTTAATGTTTGCATAAATCCAGACATTATCATATTAAAATGTAATCAGTGGCTGAACACATAAGTCATGAAGGCTTAGATGAGATATATACATGCATGTCTTAGCCATGCCATTAAGCCATTACACAAATTCCATTATGCTTTAAATAAAAGAGCATCAGCACATACCCTGCAGAACTGTTTCCAAAAAGTTCACAGTAACACCATCATATAGAATATTAACTTAGAGCACTACCATCTATCCTTTTGAGTAATTAGAGCTGATAAGAAACAGCTCATTCTTTCTGGAACACTGGTATACTTCCTCTTAAGTACTTGAATTGCTAGATATTTCTATGCCAGAATACCCAGCTCACAAGTTACTTCAATAATCTCCTTCAGTTGCTAGATACTCATCCTAAAAACTGAATACAGGATGTATAAAAAAAAATAGGGAGATCCTAGATCTACTGTATGTTTCCTGGCTGGAAGGAAACAAATCAGACACTTAAAATGAATAACACCACCAAGGCTTACACTCTGAAGCTATGGAGGACAGACCATCTAACACTAGTAATCAGTAAAACATGGTTCTCTTTGCTACAGAAGTCTCCCAGCAAACTGGACCAGTCTAAGAATTTTTAAAAAATGGGAATGGAGTATAATTCTAGAAATGAAAGTGAAGGAATGATAAGACAGTTAGTTCTCAAAAAGCATAGCATGTAATGAAGGAGCAAGTACTCTGTGGTCATGAAAACTGCTACTGTTGAACAGACAGTGCAGTGCAAGGAAATGGGAACTTTTATGCCATGTTAAGAACAATCTGTAGTGATGTGATGTGTGGAAGACCATCTGGCCTCCATTAAAAGAAAAAATTTTTAGGAGTCAAGAACACAGAATTGAAATCCGTCAAACAGTTTGAATCTATGTTGAGAAAACAATGCAAAATAGTTCAACAGACAGCACTGGAATGATGCTGAGAAATAAGTACACCATAGACTGATGAGAAAGGAGCCTGCTATACCTCAGCAAGTTCAGGAAGCAAACACCCTTGGAGTGAAACAACTACTAATCACTGGCTACTAAGAGTTTAGACTCATTGATATGAGCTATTTTCAGCAATGAGACAGAGGTATATTTCACTACCATTCCTTCTAGCAGAGCACCAGGGACTCAACACTCCTGATTCTAGGGAGAGCTGATGTTAAACATCAAGTAGATTTCATGAAGTAGAACCACACAAGGAAAACAAAGTGAACAGTGCTGACAACTGTTATTGTAATCTTAACAATCTCAATGATGCCTTCATGGGCCTATTTTGCAAATAAATATTTAAGGCAAGTGCCAGGCTTAGAAGGGAGAACAGAAAATTGGAGACTCTTCTTCAAAGAGATTATTGGATAATAGGAAATAAAAGGAGAAAAGTCTAAGTAACTGCAGATGATTCATTTCTCCCCACAAGGTAACTACAAGTCTGTTCTTTCCATCAGACACAGTCAATATTGAATTGCTCAAATGAATTATATGCTTTATTTCTAGTTGCAAATATCACCTTTAAAAACGTGCAACATAGATTAGGAATTCAGCACTTCAACAAATAACAGTGAAAACATAACTAGCACTAGAGTTCTGGTTTCTCTACTTAATCACACACAAGAACATTCCAAATAATTTCTCATACTGCAGCACATCCAGCTACACAGTACTGTCCTATGTTCTGCTACTAGTAAGCAAAGTCAAAGCAGAAACTTCCATTAATTTCAATAATGTGAGTTCTAATCCTGCATGTAAAACTAGGCAGGGGACTCATTTTCAGGCAGTTCAGTCAAATGTCATCCTCATAAAGAGGAAACTCCTGCAAAAATCCTATGTGATTATAAAGGGTTAACCGGAGAGACTGAAAACTAAAGCACTTAGCAGTTCTTCCCTCTTCTATCCCTATTCATATCTCCTCAAAAAATAGTGAATTACTTAAACTGTTGCAGCTGGGAGAGAATGCATTTGGAATAACCATGTATTTCTGCAGCTTTTTTAAAGCCAAAGCATGCTGCTGACAAAGTTAAAGGACAGCTCAGATCCCATTCATCTCTTCCTCAAATAAAAGCTCGCTACCTTGCATGAAAAAAATTAACATGCCAAAGGAGAAAATTAAACAGTTTGGGATTTTAAAAAACCATTGGAAAAAAAGCATAAACTACATTTGACCCAACCAACAAAGAGTGATCAATTAACTGAGTATATACATGAATTTAAGTGTTTGATGAATACTAGTCAGCATAATGATTTCAGTGAAGACTAACAGCATACGGATAAAACAAGAGAAAATATTACTCATGATAAAAATTAGTCAGGACAGTCAAATCTAAAACTTTCTTCTAGCATTTGCAGAAGAATCATACCACACTGAGCAACAGGAAATAAAATTCATTAACTACAAAGACAGTATCTCTAACTCTGGAATTTCCTGAGCTACAAAATGCTGGAGCTGTGGAGTATATTCTGACAAAGTAACAATACATGATTCCCCTTTTCTAAGGCTGTTGCTTTTCCCCTCACAGCATTTTATCCTCACCAGTGCCATGTCAGGAAACTGGACTAAAGTGACCTTTAGTCTACCCGAGATCATCATTCCAGCACTTATAAAATAGATAATGGATGCATAAAAAAATCAATTAAGGCTGTGGAATACGTAAGAGAAGCACATGTAAAAAGATGATCACCATTAGCATACTAGAAGGTGGTCTTGGAGTCATTATGGATGATATTTTGAAAACAGCAGTTAAAAAGATTCAAAAATGTAAACAACACAAACAATTTGGAAAATCATAGAAAATAATTCTGATACATAGACCTGCCATGTTTCCACATCTACCAAGTAAGCAATTCTGACATCCCAGCTCAGAAAAAAAGTAAAAAAGTTTTAGTTTCTAAAATAAACTATGGATTCTACAAAAGTATAGAAAGGTATAGAAAGGATGACAAAAATAAATGCAAGTATGGAAGAACTTCCATGAAAGAGAAACAAATGCAGTAAAGCACTTCACTGCAATATAAATAAAATGGAAAATGAGATGATTGATGTCAACACCACAATTACTGATGTCACTAATGATTTTAAGAACAGCAACAGAAAATGCTATCTGCTACCTTGCAAATAATAGGGCTCACCAAACAAAACTCTCCCAAAGGAGGTGAGAGGCAATATTAAGCTAGAGAGCGCTTTGGTCTCATTTCGTGTGGCTGATCTTATGTTCTAAATGATGTGAATTAAATGAGGTTCAGAACTTATATTCAAATATCCATATGGACAGTAAACACAGTGAAAGTTCACAATCATTATAGATTAGTTATAAATATACTTCGTGGAGACAGCTAGTAAAATCTGAACCAGTCTAACAATTAGAGATCAGGAAAAGACCAAGGCCAGACCACAGCAGTTTCCTGCAAAATTCACCACCTTCTTTTGAAAGCACAAAAATAGTGGCAATCTCCAGAATCAGGATATGGGACCAGATGGAATTCCTACACTCAGATGAATGTAAAGCATGAAGCTTTGCAGTTCACAATCTCAGAATAATTTTCATTGACTAGAGACAGACATTGTTCCATTGTTCCTTTGTATTTACAAAGCCTCGTTTACTGTACTATATTGACAATGTTTCTCAAACCTATCTTCCAGGAATATTTCTTTAAGAATGCACTACTTGGCATGTCCCAGTGCCCAAGCACATCCATGTGTTTTGTTTTTTTTTTAAATTCCAAAAAGACTTAGGCACACTGAGTAAACAGATTTAATAAGCTGAACTCAATCGTGACTTCTCCAGTTACATTTTCTGGCAGAAAATGCATTTTTGAGTTTCTATTTCAGTAAGATTCACTTAATACAAGCAAAGCTGGGTATGCTTTGATCCACAATTACAAAGCTAAAATATATGGAGGAAGAATAATGTTGGGAAAATGCTCTCTCGGCAAATAAAAGCTGGAGCAAATTAATCCTACCAATTTCCCACCTTTAATGAGTTCAGATCTTGCCATTATTAATAATACTGAAATATTTAGTAAACTTTATATAAATATAATTAGGGCAGGTCTTTGGACCTGCCAGAAGGACTGTAAGCCACTGGAACATTTATCACATGAGCAAGATCAAAACCAAAGCAGCTATATTCATTTTTTTCTTCTGCGTTAAGCACCTTTCATACCCCAAAGCATCTGACTGCTGTCTTGACTTAAAGCACTTGGCTATTACCCAGAGATAGGTTAAATAAGGTTCTTTAATTCCACACACATGCACATACACACATTCTTTTAATTCACCCTCTTTGCATGCAGAGTAGGAGTGAACAAGAGCTGATGGCAGTAAACACCTCAAAACATGTTCAGCACACTGCAGTACAGGGCCTTTATCCTCATTTGCCCCCTTGTACTGCTTAGTTCTCTCTGCTAGTTCTACTATTAACATTCCCCTGAACAAGAAAACAAACACTAAAAAAGAAAGCACAATCAGCTCAACATTAAAACTGACTCCTGAAAACATCCACTCACATTAGATTGAAAGAGATCTGAAAATGCTCAGGCATAATGGATTACTTCAAAGCTGCACGATATTCACCTGATGAGTATATGCCACAGCCTACTGTCATCTTTTCTTGAAGCACTTCACAATTTACACCTATTCCTATTACTAGTCTCAAAATTTTAACTCATCAACCTGAAAAATTAAATTCCAAAAACAAAGCATTGGTCATTCTAAAATCTTCACAAAATTTTCAAGTTTGGAAAACACATCAGTAAATATTTTTGTCCCCAGCATAATGATCTACTATAGTCTGTAAGGAGATCTGCATTTTAAAACATAGCAGGACTGAATCGTCATGGGTTGTTTTACTGAAAAGTGGAGTGCAGTATACCCTACCATCCTACTCCTCAGCAGCTCAATTTGGAAAACCATCTGAACTGAAAGCTTCCTGCCCATGCAGTGGAGCTTCCTTTCAGTGCAGGTGCGATGAGGGGGATACAGGAGTGATATACACATCCATGTGGTTCTGACTGTCACTTGGGATGCATACCTGTATCCTCAAATACCGTAGCAGAATGCAATATTTAATGCAAGGAATTTCTATAAGCTTACTGGAGGTGAGGACTTTGATAAAGCATGAGCTGCTTCTAGACTTCATTTACAGATCAACTGAACTATTAAAACCCACTGCACATCATCCACAAGTGCCTGAGAAGTCAAATTTCCAATTACACTTTGACATTCCAAAACAAAAGCAACTTGAATGTTTTTGGAAGATAGCCACCAATTTGATTTGTGAGCTTATGAAGGTGCTAGGAAACACTGTTTTGCATCCAATAATGAAAATCTGTTTAAAAATATCGGACTTCACTCCTAAAGATTGCACTGCATGTAATTACATAAATAGTATGATTATTATTTCTTAAAAACTACTGTGATTAAATTGTTAATATCTTTCCCACAGAATTCTAAGAATTCAGATGGAAGATTACCATTGAACCAGAGAGTCAGTAAGGTTGGAAAATCTAAGATCATTTGGTCCAACCAGTAACCCATCAGATGTTATTAATTGGAATCTAAAGCAAAGTGTTAAACAAGTCATAGATGAACACATCTGGACTATTAGGATTACTAGGTTATTAGTTCCTAAATGCTTTAAATATTAAGTTAAAAGAAATATGTATTTGAATGTTTTAAATACTTCAAATCTTTATAAAGATCTTTGATCTCTAATTTCCATCAGCCTTTCAGTACCTTAAGGGGGTCAGCACACTACATGCGCTGATGTAAGATCACATTTAGAACCTGAAACTTCTCAGTATCGTCCTCCAGATCATTTCCCTGGAAAACCCAGTCAGTATCATTAAGTATTATGAAATATTGTTTCAGCGGCTTTATCATATAATTCTTTCACAAACAGTGCTCACAAATAAATTATATTACTTAAAGTTATAAAGCCCAGATATTCCAAATCCTCCCCTTGATCCCCACATAGGCATCCCTACCATAAAACTCTCTGCTGATTCAAGATTGCAAGCTTTGTTTTCTTTCAGGTGATTTTTCTTTTTTCTCTTTCTTATGTACAACTTCCTCGTGCATTAGTTAAACAACTGATCCTGTTTCTCTAAGTAGAAGTAGCACTGCTGTACAAAACTCAATCATTTCATAGAACAATTTTAAATAAATTAATGTCAGTCCTGCTTGTGCAAGGACTGCTACATGAGGGACTGGCCAGGAGCACAGTAAAAGCAGAATACTGTGACTAATATTGTTAATGCCTCTTTACATGAGATTACAGAGTCACATTCTCAAATCCTAAGAGGAACTGGTTTAGTAGCTCACCCTCTTTAACGTTTTTAAAGAACAGAATGTAAGGTGCTAAACAACACTGATTTGGCAGGAAAATGGTCTGAGACACTTCTTGAGGGTAGAAAAAGAAACTCACCAAGCATGGTCCAGGCATAAGAAATAGTTTGGGAAGTAACAAAGAAACTGAAGAACACTGATTAACTGTCATAAGTCATGTTTTTTATTCTCTAAAAAATATGATTTATAACAATCTATGCATTCCATGCTTCCCAAACTACATACTTAAAGCATCTTTTGAATAGTAGATTATTAAAAACACTGACATTAGGAACAATTGAAATTTAATGAAGGAACTGTTAGACGAGGGAACCCCATGCTTGTTTGTTTTTTAATCTAGTCAAAAATATTAGTAGAAATGAATTTGATCTAAAACCCAATTAAACAAGTAAACACAAGAACCCTGTAATAAGATTGATTAGTAAAATATTTCTGGAAGCATAACATTTGACTTGCATTGCTAAATCCTCTGTATACCTGACAATCTCAAACTATAAAGGAGGAGGTGGAATTTAATGTTTCCTTTTTAGAGATCTTTATGTGTCAAAGACTACATATTCAGTCTTGAAGAAAACAGAGACAGGCATATTTCTTAAGTCTCCTGACTAATTAAGTATTTACATTATTTTAGTTTTATAAAACTGTACCACTATTTTATTTAGGCAAACTGCTTATTACCCTTAAAGGAAGTGGACCTATAGCACTGTTTCCCAGTAGAGAGCTGCTATAATACAGAAAATGACACTTCCTGGAAAAGCACTTTGGCTCCTCTATTTGCTAATACTTTGGTTACAGGATATTTTGACCAAAACATTTATGACCCTCTTTATTTAGGATTTTTTATTATTATTTCACATCTGTTTGATTCAGGAACTTATTAAAATAGAAAAACAGAATGCCAAACCAATGCCATGCCAAACCAATCCACTGAGTGCTTTAGCACTACATCCTTCCAAGCATACCTGGCAACCGATGCCTCAGAGAAAGCCAATGAAGAAATATGCACCCAGAAATTGTGTCATTTACAAGCTGAACAATTCCCTTCTTGCCTCTAGAATATCTCAGTTTAAAACACTAGGCTTGAAATTTATTAGTAAATGGCTCCCAGAGCCAGATCATGATTTCTTTTTTAAGTGTTGAGCACTTACTCCTATGCATAACCCTAATTCAGAGAATAGGGCTATTATTTATTTATTTAATGGAAGCAAGCAGCCATGTTCTGCCCTTCAGGTCTTCCTGGTAATAAACTAGTTGTGTTCTCATTCTATACTACTGATAATATGCAACATTGTTTTTTAACAAAAGAAAAAATTAGGGACATTTACAGCCTTGCAACTCAAACTTTCTTTTCCTTATTTAAGATTTGTAATCTTTTTACTAGGATATAATTAGTTTCTACTTTATATCTGTGTTGAATCCAAGAGGAGCTATCCTATTCACAATGTAATTTCCGATTTATTTCATAACTACAATCACTGCTTTAAGAGTGCAAAGTGAAAGAACTGTGTGGAACTTTTTCCTCACAAATCACATTAAGTTGTACACTGAAAATTTTCATTCTAGAAAATGAACTTGTATAAGATACTGAATATGGTATTTAAATATCAAATCTTTGGTCTCTAGTTTTTTAGTAAATACATTTTCTTCTATTCATGTTATAAAAAGTCACAAGGCACTTATATTCACTCAACTAGAAATTTAATTTGGCAGATAATTTGGCTTTGTATAGACCTACCTGATAAACAGTGTACTTCACATTCACACTTTATTCAATCTGAAAAATGTTTAGGGCTCTCACACACCTGCTTTAGTCAAATCAATTCCTGGCAAGTTTGTACGGCACCTATCCAATTTGGTTTTTTTTTTTCTGAAAAGTAGTTCTTAACAGGTATCTAACCCAGACAGTAATACACGGGAGTGAACTAGTACTGAAAATTTGTATCAAAGTTAATGCAACAATACTGAAAACAGTGAAGACAGACTTCCAGATTTGTTGTCATAGCTCTGCCTCATACTGTTGGTCTGCTTTCTCTAACTGGAGATGTCAGGGTCTTTCTCTTAAGAATCGCTTCCAGATGCACAGAATAGCATCAGCAAAGAGAGAAAGAACTTATGCTTCCACCAACATAATTGAAATGCAGTGAAAAAGCAGCCTCCACAAATCCAAATCAATCTCTCTAATGCATTTGTTTCTTCTTTTCACTGTCATATATTGACTTTCTTTTCTGTTTTTAGTCAAACAGAAAAAAAAGACATTTCACATGTGCAGTTTCTTAACCAGTGCAATAGCACTCTCTTTTCAGCTCTATCCAGGGCAAATGTTATCCTTATTCATACTGAAGAGCACCTGACCCAATGAACTGAATTCAGTGAAGCCAATTGTGAAGTGGCATATTCAGCATACGAAAGATCTAATGTTCCAATCATTGCACATAGCCTGCAGTTGCACTACCAGTAACAGGGGCTGGATTGTGTGGTTATTACTGGAAATAGAGGGTGCCTCTGCTAGACTCTTGAGTTCACATTCCCCAGGCCATTAGCATTCAACAACTATTCGCACATGGCATAGCTCTCCAGTGACCTGTGCAAATTATGTGTGATGATATTTTTATTTCCTGTAATCCTCTAGAACATGCTGCCATTACAGGACCCTCCTTGCACATCTCAACAGACAGCCCAGATATTAAATGAATACATAAATTAACAGCATTGTAGGTCAGCAAAGACAAACTATCAAAGGGGCTTTGGCTCTTGTTTGGTTGTGTTATTTCTCCTACTAATTCAGTCGTGCAGAGCTAACAATTATATTTCAATTTAAAATACAGTAATAGACGATAAAGTCCACATTTATTATATAGAATAGATATTAGAAGAACTCTACTTTAAACATGCACTGAAAAAATTGCACTAGAATCCTAAGTACTAAGCCATTATGACACTACAGTGATTCACAGACAAATACAGTATTCTCAAATGTTTAAATACAAATAAAGAATTCTATTTTGAAAGTACTGCAATAGTTTGTTCCCATGCATTTCCCTCTACTTCCTTTAACTCCCTCCTTTGCCCTGGCCTTGCACAGGAGGACAACAAGCAACAGTACTGATAACATTCTTACTATGACAGATTAATGACCACAAATCTGTCTCAAACTGGCAGGCTGGAAGAGCTGATAGCAGACACCTGGTTCAACAGCTGAGAATCAATTGAGCATGCACCTAAAAAGCAACCAGTGACTAGGAGTCAGTCATTTAACCCCATAAGTAGTGAGTAGCCCAAGAGCCCCTTGTGTCTCTCCCACACAGCAGTTGGCTGCACAACAGGATCTCCCCTTGAGTAGGGACACTTCTGAAGGCTAACACCTGTGTGGGGATCCTGTACTTAACATCAAGATACTTCATTGATACAGATTCTCAGTAAATAGCTAATTGCTTTAGGCTTTGCCAGCCTTTACTGAGCTCACATCTTAAATTGACTGTAAGCTTTGTTAGCTTTATTAAGATTATATATTACATTAAGTCTGAGGGTATGTATGTGCACAAACTGATGACCAAGCCCGGGACTACAACTGAATCCAGACTACCTAAGCTCCTTCCCTCTGTGGTTCAAGGAGTATGGAAACAATGGGATCCACTCTGACTCTTATGATTCAAGAGAGTGGTCTCCTGTTTCTCCCCCAGTTCCTTCTATAGTATATAGTTACTATTATCCCTTTGTTGTATTTCTCATTGCTTAGTTTATCCACAGAACACAAAGGATAGGCAGTGATTGAAACATTTCTGTATTTCTCATTGACAAGACTCAACTTTCAGAGAACAAACTGTAGAAGAAAAAAGACAGGACAGTCTTCATTGGTAATTCAAGCACTGCTAAAAAAAATTACTAGTCAGTGCTTTCCATCATTAGCTATGCTTTGAGGGGACTGGAAACATACTGTTAATTCATTACAGTTTTGTGATCTGCCTGCACCCTATATTTAGTCACAAGCAACGTAAACCAAAAGTAAAACAATGATTCAGAAGCAACAAGCTTCATAGCTCACTACTAGCTACTGAATAGCACCTTTCATCCCTAATAATATCTGATCACTTCACTGGAGATTTTTAAATTAACTCTGCTCATAACAGGGTTATATCTGACCCTCAGCGGGGCACTGCTTATATTACTAGGAGTTTCACTGAAACATGAAAAATAGCTGTTGTCTCATCAGAAAGGTTCATTTGTCAGTTAAAATTCACAACAACATAAATGTAGCTACAGAACGATAATTATGTTTCTCACACTGGGAACCCACTGCAATTCATACCATTATAGCAAACAGCACTTGAGGGGATTGTAAAACCAAGATGACAGGACAATGACTTGTCTCCGTGCACACAAACTGTGCAGATCAAGTATCTCCTTTGCTCAAAGTGTAGACCTCAGGGAAAGAAAAGCAAACACTTTGTAATATAAACTGAATGCTAAGAAAATAAATACTGCATTTGTATGTTTTTACTTTTTCTTTCAGTTTTTAAATACCAATCACATGAAAAATAAATATTTACTTCAAGTGGTTTGAACAGACTAACAGAAAAACAGTTTGGCACAACAAGAGCAGATCCAGCTGTGGATTAAATGCACTTACAAAGCAGAAGCAATTTGCAGAAATTCATACCAAAGTTAGTATAGCCAATCTTCAGTATATTTCAGGTTATATTTTGTGGTGTATTAAGCATTAACACTTAATGTACAGATCCATATACTAAAACACGTTTGATAACTACCTAAGCTAAAAAGAAGAGTAATGAAAGCACTGTTCAGTTAACTATGCTGTCCCCTAATTGGAACTGCTACACAAGGGAACTGGTCTTCAAAAGAAAAATCACGACAGTAAAAACACCAAGATGTTAAACCCCACTTGCTCTGACTGTTGTTTCCAGGAACCACTACACATGAAAAGAGAGTTGCATCTAAATAGGCCTTTTCTGTCTCCTGCTTCACCTTGCATTCACATGGGGCATACATGAATAATGAGTATCATAACCTCTTCATTCCCCAAATATATTATGAAATATTTTGATGAATTTTCTGATGTGCCAAATATTAACAAAAAGATTCTGAATCACAGGAATTTAGCATAGATAATGGAAGCATCCAGACTTCCAGAAGATGTGCAAAAGGTTTATTTTTTGTAAACTCTGCCTTTGCAAAAAGTAAGTAAACTGAATTTCACTCTAGACTGCTCCCTTTTAGAGTGCAACTTTGTGAAAAACAATGCTTTGAACTGAGTTTATTCTTACACAAACTTTGCCTCACCTTCCCTTAAGCTATACATGAGATATTTGAAATACCAAACTTAAAGGACATTTTATGCACTTGTGGATACCAGATCTAGGCATGCTCACCATGAGAGTTAGATTTCAGTGTAGACTTTAGTAGATTTACTGTAGACTAAAAACCTACCAGTAACCTTGACACACAAAAATGATGAGCCTATGAAAGAGCTGCCATATCTGAACAGAACCACAGAGGCTTGATGGTCCAATTGCAAGAAATCAGATATACACCCTGTTTCACAGTCACACGAAAATATACATTGTGCAGCTGATTCTGGTCATGTAATTATCATTGGATCATACACAGCATTTGGTTATTTCTTGTTATGTTGCATAAAACTAAATTCTGAATGTATTAATACTGATGTGGGTTACATCCCATGTTCTCAGCACAAGCAAACTCACTCACCCTGGTGTAGATTGAGACGTGCTAACACATACTGCCACTAGAGGATAGTGTTGTCATATTACTATGCATCCATATTAAATATATGAAATTCCTATAAAGTTCAGGTTATTTTTTGCTGGTATCAGGAAATAATTATATTGCAATTAATATATTTTCTACTGAAAAATCTTGGACTTTTTTTTCCAACCAAAAATCAGAAAAATCACATGGCATAATTGTTTATTATTAGTTTGCAACAATATTTAGTATGCTATTTGTTTTCAGTAAGAGAAAAGGACTTACCTCAGGCTAAGTGTGTTACATGGGAATCTCACAGAAGGATATAGTCTTGTGCACTAGTCTGGTATATGACAGTTTTATTTTTATTGTAGTGGTGCCAAAACTACATGTCCTGCTCTTGGGGTACCTATGAGACATGACAGACCACAGAAGTCTCAGGTGGTTCAATAGCTTGCACACTCCCACTCATTCTGTGCTGGTCCCTTCAAATACATGCTTGGGTAGATTTTCCACCATTTCTTCTCTCCAAAGTGAGTGGCCATGATCAAGCTGAGCTCTCAGCAGAGAGGAAGTGAAGGAATATTCTGCCCCAGTGCATGTGGGTGCCTAGAATTAAACTAAACTCTTTTGTAACCAGATATCAGATAACTACTCCTACATTTAAAAGTATCTACTCTAACTACAGCAGCAGAATTACTTTAATCAGATTATATACATTTTTTACTGAGTTAGAAAATGATTTACATTAATGTCATCTCCAAATGCAGATATAATACCTTTGACAGGGTCAAGTGCCATAACAGATAGTAAAGAAGCCTGCCTGCTCCCCAGAAGGTTTAATATAATTTTTAAAACACTTGCTATTTAACATCTGTTTTCATTATTTTTGAAGTCTTTGCTCTTATTTTTAGAATGTGCACATTTGATAACCCTAAAATAAAATCATTTCCTTTATGAAAAGTTCAGCTATTGGTGAGAGTTACAGTTGTCAGCCTTAAAACTCTTTCCTAAAAGTGACTGATGGGCTGCTGAGGACTAGGAACCAGTTTAGAAGAAGATCAGGCACATTCACTTGAGGAAATAACAGGGAATAAGAAGCTCACTCCTGTAAGCATACTGGTTCCTTCTCTTAGTCAAAGCTCAGAGGAATGAGCCATGGACCTTGCTCACTTCAAGTACACAAACAGAACATAGAAAATGACTTACACAAGCTTCAGGAGTATTAAATACAGTAATTTGCTCTCAACAGTAAAAAGAAAGAAAAAGGGGAGAAACTATCCCAGTCATCCCCAGGAGTTCTATCGGATGCAGCAGATAGGTAAGTTTTTCCATGTTCAGAATTAAAACATGGATTTCTGGATTAAACAAAACCTAAATTTAGTCTTATTGTGATGTGAGGGTTTTTTTTTTTTTAAACAGAAGGGGTGGACATATTTTTGGCACTTTTCAGCAGTTGAACACAGTCAATTCTTTGAGATCTGTGCCTGATACTAAACACCACGTTCTCTGTTCACTGAACTCTGTTTCTTTGTTCAGAAACAGCATTTTTTCCTTTATCTCCTTTTATGTTCATAATTTTATATTATTAATTCTGCAGTATTTTAATGCATATATTTACTCACCTATTTTGCACTGTTTGATTTTTAAAAAGTCAGTTGGTCTAGCAATAGGCCGCAGATATTTACAGACAAACTCTATCCAGAGCAAAAAAGCAAACACTACAAGTGGCTTAGAAAATGAGACCTTAAAGAAGGACCTGAAAGAGTGCAGGTCTTGATAGTCCTTGTTACATCAAAGATGTAAGAAGATGATCCTGTACTGTTCTATCTATCCACTAGAACAAGGCCTAGAGGAGGCACGGGAAAAAATAAATCTTGCATTCAGAAGAAATACAATATATAATATGAAATTCAAACTGTAACGGACGTGAAGCCAAGCAGCAGGCTCACTTAAGAAGGCCGCAAAAGCTTCCCTCCCATGAGTCTTTAAAGAAATTGTAATGTACTTTTCCTACACTGTCAATAAAAGAAACTGACAGAAGTAATACTGAATTTGTGAAATAAAAAATACTGATTTAAATCTTAAAGGCACAGGAGCA
>VXAB01004356.1:0-58630 GCA_013399175.1 Odontophorus gujanensis
AGGCCTCACTAGGGCAGAGAAGATGGAGTGGATCACCTCTCTCAACCTGCTGGCCACGCTNATGGAGTGGATCACCTCTCTCAACCTGCTGGCCACGCTGTTTTTAATGCATCCTGGGATCCCCTTGGCCTTCTTGGCCACGAGAGCACTACTGGCTCATGGCCAGCCTGTAATCCACCAGGGCACCCAGGTCCTTCTCCTCAGAGCTCCTCTCCAGCAGGTCATCCCCGACCTGTACCAATCCATGCAGTTATTCCTCCCTAGGTGCAAGACTCTATACTTGCTTTTGTTAAACCTTATCTGGTTTATTGCTACCCAACTCTCCAACCTGTCCACGTCTCGCTAAATGACAGCAAAGTCTTCTGGCATGACAGCCATTCCTCCCAGCTTTGTATTGTCAGCAAACTTGCTGAGGGTGGACTCTATCCCCTTATCAAGGTCATTGATGAAGATGTTGAACAGGACTGGACCCAGCAATGAACTTTTAAATCAAGTTCCTGTCAAGGCTTTGTGTCGTTTGACAATGTCATGCCATGAATATATTAACGTATAGCTTGTATAGAAATTTATAACATCTTAAATCATTGGCTTGTCCAAACCTTTAATTGAATAAAGCATCTTGACTAGGAGGAAGTGTAACTTAGTGTGTAGTAGAATGAATGATAACCTTCCTTTTGTATTTCCGTTTGTAATATTCTAGTGTGTTTCACTTCATGTTGGTTCTCAAACACATTTGTTCTCAAAATATGCGGATCATAAAATTTAGTGGTTTTATTTCCTAAGCACTCTAATATATGTGTCATCGTGTGGGCAGCTGAAACCACAACTGTGCTGAACTAAACGCTTGTGAAACATAGCTGCACTTCTTGCAACTGCAGCCCAACATCCAGCAGTAGTAGAAATAATCCTTCAACGGGAGATACCCAAGTGTGCAGGCAGCCCTGGTTGGTGTCATCACAATGGTTTTCTCCCTCATCATCCAAAGAATGTGACAATCATGACATTCCTGATGTCTGTAAAAAGTGAAATGTCATGCTGCCTTTAAAGAAGGGCAAGAAAAGAAGTGTAGGGCAGCTGAACCTCAGTCTGTGGGAAGCTTGTGGGGCAAACCCTTGTGGGGCAGAGTCACTTCTAGGCATGTGAAGGGCAAGGAGGTTATTGGGGTCACCTATAGGAGGTTTACTACTGGCAAATGGTATGTGACTGCCTTCTCAAGATGTCTGGCTGTGTGGGAGAGGGGAAAGATGTAGAGGGTTTCTTTTGCTGTTTTGTTTAGTTTTGTTTTGTTTTAACTTGAATCTAGCTAAGTCTTCAGCGTAGTGTCCTATAATATTATTACATGTTGATGACATCTGGACTGGATGTGTGGATGATAAGGTGGCTGAGAGAATTATCTAGGGAGCCTGACTCACAGGGTGGGTATCCATAGTAAAAAGCCTAGCTGGCAGTTCCTAACAGGCTGTTGATCAACCCATTGGTCCTGGGATCAGTACCTTGTATTTTTACTAACGATGTGCAGGATGAGGTATAAAGTGTGTTTTTAGTGAGTTGGGAGATGATACCGAGCTGGGGAGGTAGTTGGCAAACTAGGGGACGGGGATGATACTCAGAGACCTAAACAACATGGATAAATGGATTAACAGTAACTAAATGGAATTCAGTGAAGGGAAGTAAAATCTGCTAGCCCTCTGTGGTGGAGCAATGGACGAAGGAATGGCAGCTGCCTGGATGTATGCAGGGTCTTTGAGGTGGTCCCACACCATGTCCTTATCTCTAAATTGGAGAAATGTGGGTTTGAAATCTGGACTCTTCGGTGGATAAAGAGCTGGTTGGACGGTCGCAGCCAGAGGACTGTGGCCAGTGGCTCTTTGTCCAGATGGAGGCTGTTTATGAGTGGTGTCCCCCAGGGATCTGTCTTGGGATGGGTGCTCTTCCAAATCTGTATCAGTGATATGGACAGGGGATCTGAGTTCACCCTCAGCAAATTTGGTGATGACACCAGGCTGAATGGTGCAGTTGACACAACAGAAGAAAGGAACAACATCCAAAGGGATGTGAACAAACCAGAGAAGGGGTCCCATGCGAACCTAATGAAGTTTAACAAGGACAAGTGCGAGGTATTGTGCTTGGGTCAAGTCAGTCCCAAGTACATGTAGAAACTGGGAGAACAACTAATTGAGGGAAGCCCTGTGGAGGTGAATGAAAAGCTTGACATGAGCCAGCAGTGTGCACTTTCACCCTGAATGGCCAACAGTATCCTGGGCTGCGTTAGAAGGGTGGCCAGCAGGAAGAGGGAGGGAATTGTCACCTCTACTCCGCCTTTTGAAGCCCCATCTGGAGTATTATGTCCAAGCCTGGGGCCCCCAGGAAAATGATGAGAAAGTCACAGAAGTTATCAAGGGGCTGAGGCAGCTCTCCTGTGAAGGAAGACTGAAGGAACTGGGCTTCTTTGGACTTGAGAAGGCTCCAGTGAGACGTTGCTGCAGCCTTCTAGTACTTAGAAGGAGCCTATAATGAGAAGGGAGACCAACTTTTTACATGGGCAGATGGTGATAGGACAAGGGGGAATGATCTTAAACTAAAAGGGGGGACATTTAGATTACATTTTGTGGAAATTTTTTTTACTGAGAGGGTGGTAAGAGTATGAAACAGGTTGCCCTCAGAAGTTGTGGATGCTCCATCCCTGGATGCATTCAGGACCAGGTTGGGTGGGGCCTAAGGCAACCTGATGTAGTGGTTGGCAACCCTACCCATGGCAGGGGAATTGAAAATGGATGTTCTTCAAAGGCCATTCCAACCCATGCCATTCTAGAACTTTATAATATTGTTGAGTGTTTGTGGAATAGCGAGAAGGTTGGAACTAGCAAACTCCCACCATAGCAGCCTGCAGAGAAATTCAACAGTAGACCAACAAATAAAAGAATTTCAGTAGGATTAGTGTCTAATATTTTAAATTTGGGGGCAGTTTCGTAGAACGAAATAAATTTTTCAGATGGGATAGATTTATCTTCAAATTAATGACTGTGCTACTGCTGAAAGGTGTTTTCAATAGTGGCATGAAAATAAAGTAAAATATAAAGGTCTAGATTTATTAAATTAAAGAAATAAATCATTTCAATTCGCCTCTAAAACAGGAACATATACATGTCACAGAGTTCACAACTTCATTCACAACAATTTTTTCTTCCCTTTATGACAAGGACTGTTTAGACTGCCCTAGAAAAATAAAGTTAAAACATGTTACAGATAATCTGAAATGATTACTATTTATAATGAGTTGTTGGAGAAGGAATTGGTTCAGAACTTCCTTTATTTACTTGGAAACATTTTGTTTTCCAACATTTTTCATTCTCAGTCATCTCCAGTTACAGCAGATCGCAGATTGGGATCCAGCTGTTGAGGTTACTCTTGTGCTGGGTGGTGATAGCAGAATGAGGAATAAACTATTCACTGTGACCAAAGGCAGACATGTAATTACTTGAATATAATGATAATTGACCTTAATAATGTAACAAACTCTCTTGAGTTTGCACATCCAATCTCTGCAGGCTGGATCAATTTTCTTGTTTACAAAATCAGCTTGCTTTCATTAGCACCAAAATTATCAAATAACAGAATGGTGTATGAGCTGGTCAGCCTCACTGCAGAGGAAGGGAAAAAAATGCTCTACACAATTAGATATGGGTTTGAATAGCTTTCTATGCATGGCTGTAGTGTGTAGGGACAGAGGGCTGAGTGGAAAAAGTTTTTTTTTTTTCCCCATTATTAAGAAGACTGTTTGGGGGATTTGTTGTCTTATTTCTCAGTTTAGTTAGTGAATCCTGAACTCGGGATGCGAAGGGCTAGAATAAACAGCTTAGCAACAACTACCATCAAGCCTGTATTGCTTAGTTGTTCATGAAGTTCACTTAGTTTTTTTGTAAATACAGCATCTTTCAGGATGGAAGGATTCGTTTTGTCAGCCTGAAGGGAACATTCTAAAATACAGGTGCCCTACCCCTTCTTTTCATATTATGACTTTTTTTCCTCCTCATATATATTGAGATCCTTGGGTCTCTCAGCATCAGTTATTCCCAGTGCTTATTGTTCAGCACCCTGATAGGAGAACAGATGAGACAGTTATTCTTGTTGTTGCTGGTTTGCTATTACAGCTGCTTCCTCTTCACGTGATTTAATTTGAAGTTTCAGCCCACTAGGGCGCTAATTGTCCCCACCCTATACAGCTTTAAAACCTCACTGTTTTTTTCCACTAGAATGTTATTTCCATTCTAGCCAGATGAAAGCTTAAAAGTGAGGTTTACTCTATTTCAGTAGAAAAACATCAAGTGAATTACTGTTCTGTAGCGTTGTGATGGCTATGGGAAGCTGATATAAAAAACACAACAGGATGTTAGCCGTCGTTTATATCATTTATGTTGCTCTTATTTCTAAAATGTAGCAGATCCGTAATTCACTTGTTGCTTTTTTTCCAGTAACTCAGGAAAATGTAGGGCAGGCAAATCTCAGAATATATTTTGTAATATTGTACCGTTAGTTGCAAATGCAATTCTAAAACAATCAGCAACTACAATGGGACCCAAGGTGTGATTGTTATGTGTGGGCAAGTTCTGTGTAGCTGATCGGACACTGGGCAGCCCTACTCAAATGTGGCTACAAAGCTTTGATGAAAAGCTGGATAACCAGAGAGCACTGCTTCGGGAATGCCTGTCACTAGGCTCCTACATCAGCAGAGCTATGCATCTGTCTTTTCTATTCTTAAACCTTAAAAACTTTAGAAGCGATGAGTTTCTCAGTTTACCTTTAATTTGTAAGTATTTTTTGTTGTATTTAATGAATCATCTTGAGAATTTTTCTACCCAAACAGAATTACCTTTGCTTGACATAGCTGCTGTCCACCTGTATCATCCATCTCCTGTAAGAGTTCCCATTTCTGTAAAATTTTTGGTTTTCTGATTTTTTTTTCTTTGTATTTTCCTCATCTGAAAATTATTTTTATAGTATAAGCATTCATATTTTGTGATACTTTCTCTACTTGTCCAGAGAGTGCCTTGATGCTTCATGATTGCTTTGAGGAATGGCACAGCTTATGGTGTTCAGATGGTTTTGATTACTGGTTCATTGTTTTTATTAGAATTCTAGCTCTTCAGTGAGTTAATGCTACCTTCCTCTCAGCCACCCTATTTTTGATGGCTTTTTTCTCACTGTGAACCAGTGAGGGTGAGGAGATAGACTGCATTATAAAAAGGATGGGAACTGGGCAGACTGATGGAAGTGGCTGCATGAAACCTCATTGCTTTCCGCCACTATTAAAGTATGGTACAACCTTTTCCCTCTGAGCAAGAGGATATTGCCAAATTTCAGTTTTTGAGGTTGACACTCTTTGTAATACAAATAAAATATCCTTCTTCCTAAGGCCTTGACTGGTGGCAAATAAAGCATTAGTAGCCAAGAGACAGGCTTTTGAACACTCTCACTTAGTCAAGTAGAGATGACTAACTTTTTTAATACAACCTTAGGATTGTATTTTCTCATTTAAAGAATTTTAGCGGTTATTCTAAGAGGACTGTTAGTTGTTGTTCTTTAGAGCTGTTTTTGTTTATTGGAAGCTTACCAGTTAATAAGTTGACTGCTAGTAACAGCCATTTGTGCAAACTCTTTGCTTGGGTAATGTTGCTTGCAGTGTTTAATGAATTAGGTTCAAAAAATTGAGCAGAGTACTAGACGTGACTGACTTGCTGTAGAGGCAACACAGAATTAGTCATTGGCTGTGAATGTTAATCACTCCACAGCAATGATAATTTACCACATTGTTGTAGCACTCTTGCGCTCATAAAATGAACTTAATAACCCACTGCTACCCGTGGGATAAGCCTTCCTTCCTTCCCTCCCCCTTACAATTGAAAACCGAGTCTGGCTGCATAATGGCCTTGTGAAATCCTGCATTCAAAAGAGTGAGCAGCTGTATGATAAAATAAACAGCTCTAAAACAGATCTGTTAATTATCTCCACCTTTTATTCACAGAGGGTGTTTGTGAGATATGGCTGACCAGTGAAGACACGGGGGCTTATGGCAGAGACATTGGCACAGACCTCCCTACACTTCTGTGGAAGCTGGTTGAAGCTATTCCTGAGGGAGCTATGCTGAGGCTTGGCATGACAAATCCTCCCTATATTTTAGAGCATCTGGAGGTAAGGAAGGAAAGAAAATTATTTATACATTAAACATTTATTGATTGAGTCAGTGTGGAACCTTGTATATAGTACATTTTGTTTTAAGTGGTAGCTTAAAAAAAATTACAGACTGCAAGTGAATTTATAGAATTGCATTAATAGGATTAAGCCATTTGCCTGACACAGCACGTTATCTAGATAATAAGATATTCAAATAATTTTGAAATGATAATATTGCTGAGGTCCATGACCTATGGAGCTTCATTATAGTGATGCTTGGCTTCTGTATGTCTACTATTTTCAAGAACTAAAGCAAATGTACATTAGAAGGCAATGGACTCTGGGATTAAAGTTGTCTTCCTGCTACATCTCAGATGAATGTTTCCAGAAACACTGTGAGGAGGCCTTGTTTAACAATATATTCATGTTTCTATGTCAGATGCTATTCTGGGTGTATGGAGAGCTTCTGTGCTTAAAAAATGGAATTTTCAAGTATACATCTGTGTAAGAAAAATGCACAACAAAACATTTCCGTGAGATCGGAGATGACAATGTGAACAACAATGTGATTTTGAGAGAGTCTTGCATATGTGAAGCACAAAGTGAGCTTTGTCTCAAAGATGGGTCGGTTTGGTTAGATTCTGTCACAAGACAGATTGTAGTTTAAGGTAAATTTTGTAGCCTTATGTGTCAGCTGTGTCCAGATAAATAGCTATTGTTTGTGCTGCTTTTCTTAAGATGCTATAAAATTTAAAAGTTGCATTTAGGTGTTCTTAAGCATAATGTCCTTGACATCTTTCAACAGAATGGCATAACTACCTCCTCTTGTACTGTGATAGTAATACTGTGCTTTTCCCTTTCAAAGCAAGGAATCTTATCTTGGTAGGAATATGCAGTTTTTCATTTCACAAGATAAAGAATACAATCCTCAAAAAACTCCCAAGCAACTTTTCATCTCTTATTTTATTCTTTAGCTTAACATGCACTTCAGTTAGAGCCTTAAAAACACACTGAATTAATATCTTCAGGAAGTTGTTCGTTTGTACAGCTTTGTATTCTTCAAAAAGCATCTTACGTAAAAGCAAACAAGGCTTCTGTTAATTTTTACTCTTTGTTTTCATTTTAACTCCTGTTATATTAAGTGTTTTGGTATAGACTGCTGCTATTGTCCCTGATGCTCAACTTGTGAGAACTCCCAGAGGGATTTGCTTTTCTTATTTCCAGCAACTGATTAAAACAACTGCCCTCCCATCTAAGGGGTACTACATTCATCTTAATTTTGATAAAAACTGAGCAAGGCAGAAGGTGTGTTACATAGGTCGTTATGAAAGTAATACCTCATAGTTATTTTGTTGGAAACAATAGGTACACTGTTAGATAGAGCAAATTCTCATCTGTAAAACAGTAATCGCCACCATTAGCTACGCATTTTTGCCTGCCTTGAGCAGGAGCCTGCATGCTGTACCCATAGGTCTGCACTAGTGGAGGTGACCGGTCTGTCACCACTGCTGAAACACACCAGCACTGCCTCACTGTGCCCACATCCACTGTTTGGTCTCCTATCAACATTCAGCAAGTGTCAGTGAATAACAGTGAGTGTAATGTGGTCTGCATGGATGATTTCAGCTATACCCCTTTGCTTCATATGCACTTCCGTGTCAGACACCATTTTCTCAGACTGCCCCTCTGCTACCATTTGTCACATGGAACAAAATGTAATGGAACATTGTCGTCAAGGTTCAACCTCTGCTGCCATACCACCAACATCTGCTTCAGATATTGTGGGCCAACATAATAAAATGAGAGGCATTACTTTCAGAGAAGCCCTGATAAATTTCTTCAGTTGTCTTAATATGAGCATTTCACTAATATGAATTAATTGATTTATCATCTGTAATGGTTTTCACATTTTTCTACAAAGTGCATTAGTTCAGATATGTCTTGATCTTGCTTATGTTTAGAAAAGAACTCTAATTTCTTTAAAAGTGGATCTAAAGGGATTCAGAAAGGCATACTCAAAACGTACATCTTTAATGTGCATTGTATGTGTGTAGTACTGACTTTATGTATGATGACAACATCTGCCATTGCTTGTCCTCTTCAGTTACATGCAATTTCAGATTTATATGGTGTTTTTGAAGAGTGTTTTAATCTTATTTATGTGTTCAATGTATGTCCAAGAATTCTGGAGCTTGTAATTTGGTGAAATACTTCTGGTAATTTGTCAAACTGAATTTGTAAAACTTGTTTTACCTTCTGCTTTCCTGTCTACTCCCATTTTCAGAACTTGTATCTATCAAAGATCACTCTGGAATGTTGGGCAGTCTCCTGTATACATTTTTACCAGACAAAATAAACCTTTTATGGGGAATGTGCTTTTAAGTTTCCACTTAAGGAAAGAGTAAGGCTATGATTTATTTAAAAAACAAAATAATTAAACGAGAAGTTCATTAGCCTTCATGTCGTTTGATTGGGATAAAACCCAGATGTAGCTCTGTTATCTCCTAAGAAAGCTATCAGCTATTCTATGGGTTGTAAACATCTTCCATTAACTGTTTTTAAAAGATGCTGTATTTGATTTAATTTATTTTGTTAGATAGCATGTTGCTAACTACGCTTGGCTCTCTGGAAAAAAAAAAATATATGTGGGAAAATGTACTTACAGTGTATCCAATGAAGGGAAAAAGTTGTTCCAGTCCTGTGAATCCCCTTTAAAAATTAGAAATTTGCAGCATTTGTGCACAACTGTACATATGCAACTGCTATTTAAGAGTTTATTTAACTTTGTTAAAGAACATATCTGATAAGTGGTATAGGGCAGCAGTAGTCATAAAAAAATAAATTAATTTTAAGATCTGGACTGAGCTTCCCTAGAGATGCAGCCTAACAGCAACAGTTTTGCTTCACTTACAATCTGTGACAAATTCGTTGAATGTTACCTGCTAACAAGATGTTTCTCCAA
This sequence comes from Odontophorus gujanensis, assembly GCA_013399175.1. Taxonomy (NCBI): domain Eukaryota; kingdom Metazoa; phylum Chordata; class Aves; order Galliformes; family Odontophoridae; genus Odontophorus; species Odontophorus gujanensis. The sequence continues at coordinate 9,134 of VXAB01004356.1, forward strand.
CTTTGTCTCTATTATTCTTGAAACCTCCTAAACTAACAAAGTTTGTATGACTTTTTTTTGTCCAATGACACTCTGAATCTTAAGTGTTTTAAAACTACTAGTTTTCAAAGGCTTTATATACATTTTTAACTGCTAATTTGTAATATTTCATGAATTCCATTGTCATTATAATTGTTTTTTTGTTTGTTTGTTTTTGGTTTTGGGTTTTTTTGTCGGTCTTTTTTTACTTGAATGTCAATTTAAAGATAATTCATGTATAGCTATTTCCCTTCTATTTTCCTTCAAATAGCCATGGATTTTAATCTCAGATAACTGAAACATCAGGTCAGTGACTTAATTGTGTGCTTGGAGTTCATAGGTGGTTTCTTCTAGTCTTTGCTAGAGTCCCTGTCTTTTCACTTGTCTTCATGGGAGGAAATGGTAAATAAAAGGAACAGAGATGCGTAGATGCATATGGAGTTGTAGATGGTGTAGCTGCAATAGAAACAAAAATTCATCATGTAACAGTGGCAATAATAACATACTCAGTGAATAAGGAAGAAGTTTTTTGTGTGAACAAAAAGACTGACAACAGACTAAAAGGCTAAAAATTAATAATGTGTCACTTCATATGCAGCTGAAGCATAAGTTGCCCTTACTATTCTAGTACCTTAAAAATAGAAGTGTGGGGAGATATTTTGAGTGGGGGTGTTTTGGCTGACCTTGTCTCACACCTTGATCCTTTGGAAAATGCGCTGCTTATATTGTTTATGTTGTGAACTTAGATGTGGGAGACCTCAGCTACTCATTAAGAGGTGTCTTGGTGGCAATCAAGAAAGTAGTTTGTATCTTCTGACTAAAATAATAGGAGTTTTTTGTACTATATTTAATTTTCTGCAGGTAGTTGGAATAGTATGTGCCTTCAACTGAATGAGTCTTAGTTTGCTTTTTGGTAAGCTGCTTTGTAAGCTATTTAGAGAAGGAACTTTATTTGCAAGTGTCAAAAAGTGACTATGAGTTCTTCATTTCCCACCACCATGCCAAAAAAGGAAAATTATTTCATAAACATCTTTTTAAATCTTGTCTACCTGAAAACCATACAGTGGATGGGGCTATGATAAGAGTCCTGCTGAAGCTGTTGGCAGAGTCCCCAAAGCGCTGTATGCCCAAGTTCGTGGCTGGGCTTTGGCCCTATGAGTCTTGATTCGTTAGTGTAGTGCTCACACTTATTCATGGGCTGCCCAGGGCAGAGTAGAGTCATGTTCCCCATTGGTATGTTCAGAAAACATTTAATGTTGTACAAAGAGTCATGGTTTAGTGGTGAAATACTGATCATAGGTGAGTGGTTGGACTGGATGATCTTGGAGATCTTTTCCAACCTTGGTGATTCTGTATGATACTATGATTTAAAACACTGTGCATACCCAGTACCTTCAGATATTACTGTCAGGGAAGTGCATCTCTGTCCTTGAAGATGTTTGTCACTTCACGAAACGACAAGATGTTTGCTGTTATTTGTTATGTTTAAAACAAGTTAAGGGAACTGAGACCGTTCTGAGAAACGTTGTTTCTTTTGCCTGTGGTTCTAAGGCAGTAAGAAGGAAGTTGGTGGAGTTTGCAGTTGAGGTGCAGAGGCCATGCTTGATTTTCTTCCTTTGGCCTACCAAGATTTTGAGATTTGTCTCCTATTCGAGTGTCTGCCCTCACCTAAGGTGCTTGACATAGAGAAAAACTTAGTATCTTACTTTTGTAGCAGAAAATTTTAGTTAGTTTGCATGACTTTCGGTTAGGGAAATACGTCTTATCTTGGAAGAGTTTTGATTTTAAAAAATAAATAAATAAACATAAGGAGTGAATTAAAATGGTAGTATGAGGAACTACTTTATGGTTCTTGCAAATCCTGTAATGAGTGCACAGGTGTGGAGTTACCCTGTGTGTACTGTAAGCCATATGTATTTGCACAGGGCTACTGCTGAAGTACACAGACTGCCAGATGGAGATGTTATCATCCTCTTATATCAGTGCATACCAAAACTGGCATAAGGTTGCACAGCCCACTTTACAAATAACCTCCAGGCATTTATTCCACAATCGTGGTATGGAGTTACTGACTAGCACTCCAGTGAGACAGTGTTTTAAGTTTACCTACAGTGATGGATGGAACAAGAGGATTAGGAAAAATCTCTTAAAACAGTAGTATTAGATAAAAGGTGGATGGGAGTCAGTCTGAAAAGTCAAAAAGTAGTCCAAATGTATATTTGGTTGAAATTAATTAATGTTTGTAGAATAGTGCTAGAGACTGATTTCTGTCTCACATATACTTCTTCTCCTTTTTCTTTTTTTCTTTTATTTTCTATACTTAATCTTCTGATTCAGTATCTGAGATTCTGGTCATATTAGGAGGGAGTGTGGATCATCCAGATTGAGAGGGCAGAGGCTTGCATCTCAGCCTTTTCTTACTTCCCTTGCAGATTTAATGCCATATCTGCTTCCAGATTTGTCTATGATTTTACTACAGTGCTTTCTTTGAGTGATGGGATGCTTCCAAATCTGCATAAAGGAGGCACTTCACACCTGCCATTCCCATAAGTGCTTAATTTCACATAATGAGATGAGTAGTCTTCTTTGTCACCTGTCAAAATGAGTCTATCTCAAAGTATACCATATGCCATCTGTGGACTTCATCTCCATTATTAATTCAGAACGATTTAGTGATACACCAGCCATAGAGATGGAGTCTGCATGGTGGCACTGTCTTCAAATGCTTAAGGAATGCTGAGTGTGCCATGAGTAATAATTCTTTGCTCTTTTGCTTTGATTTTTCATGTCATCTCAGTGTTTATGATCCTTAACCTCATTGAAGCTGATACCAGACAGCTGGCTTTCTCAAATGTGCCTTGACACAGCACATAGATATGTATTACAGTAAAATAACTGAATTCTTATTTTTTTTTTCCATATTGTTCTTTTTTTTTTTTTTTTTTCTCCAGGAGCACTCTAAACATTTTTGAGTGTTTTGTGTGAGGTGAAGTTTTCAAAAAGCTGAAGTGTAAGCTGTTTTGAAGTGTGTTTTGAAAGGAAACAAAATACAGACATTCTTCAACAGCCAATAAAAGGGCATCATGATTTCAGGAATTAAAGGCCTGTAGGGTGTGTATTTATTTGCCTTGTTTCTGGTATTTTTGTTATTTTCATAGACTGTTGCCTTTGAAAGCACCAATTAAAATATATTGATGTGACTAAGAAAAATGAAAACTGTGGCATACATTTAAATAAATGAATAGTTAAGTCTCTGACCTCTTACTGCCATGCATTTTGTAGTGTTTTGTATTTGGTGGACCGTGCAACTGTCCCTTGCTGTAATTACATGGTTGTCTACATCAAAACTGTGTTAGTCTTGCTGGCAGTAAAACTGAAAGAAATCTAAGCTATTAAGGGAAGGGGGAGCAGAGAGGTTGCATCTGGACTTCTGAGGAAGGAGGGGGAAAAAAGCTGTCTTGTAGCTTCCTTTGTTATATTGATAAATACTTATTTGTATTATGGAGGCTGTGTGTACATCTTTGTTTAACTTGTATATTCCAGATCGTTCTTCATCTTTGAGATTTCCAAATACAGTTTATTTCCTTGCAATTACTTCTTAAAACCCAGTGTAATGTAACTGTGATGAATTCACCACAGAATTAATGTGTTTTTGAATATTATGAGATTAGTAATGAGTGATCTCTGCTGTGCTTTGAGTTAGGTTGTACCATTTTGTCCAGTCTGAAGTTTTAAGATCTCAGACTCAGTGGCTTCTAATGGAAATAAATGAGTGGTGATGTGTTTGTTGTGAACTGGTAGAATGATTTGGTTTAATAAACGTCAGACAGGAACCCATCTTAATCTTGTTGAAGTTTTTATGTTGTATTTGTAAATCTTGAGTGCTCTTAAAATCTTCATGAAATATTGTATTGGGAACTTTGATAAACAATAAAACTTTGCTTTAATACAGTGTAGAAAGGGGCATTTGTGGTGGTGGGAATTAAGTTCTTCTTTGTAACCTTAATGGAAAAAAATATTTTGAAAAACATATCAGAAAGAACTGGTTTACTTGTGCAAGAGTCATTTCTCAATCAAAACAGGATATTTTATGCATGCTGCTAATGCTTTGCAGAATTTAATAATTTGTGCATAAAAATTCATGTTTGTGAGAGGAGTTAACGTTAAATAGCACTTTGCTTGACCAGTTAAAGCTGTGGATATTAGCTGTACATTAAGTAAGATTTGTTCATATGGTTGCTTCTCTTTTCAGATAGCATAACGGTGAAGTGTATTCAAATGTAGACTGATCCACTCTGTTTTGTGTTGTCAGGTTGCCTATCAATTACTTGTAATGCTGCTTTGTAGTAGTACTTTGGAGCTGAGTTTTATTTCAGGTGGATTACTAGCAGAAAATCAAAATCACCATTAAAGGAGCTGTTTGTTCAAAGGCCGGATATCATATGTGTGGAATGAGAATTTTAGCTGTTACAATACATTGTAGGGCAGTGGGGTAGAAATTGATGTCAAAAATATAGCTCATGGCAAATTGTACCATCTTTTCTTAGTATTTGTGCTTACATTGAAAACCAAATAAGATCTTACTTTCCCAGTTATTTTTATTATAATAAGTAAAGATCTACAAACTTGCCTAGTTCCACAAGCTTCTGTTTAGTTTAGATGAACAACCCCCTTAGTTTTCTTCGACAGTTGTCACACTCACTGTACTCTGCAACATCGTCTGCATAATCGCCAGCAAGGCTGCTTGCTTTATTAAGCTTTGTTATTTGTTTTAACAAGTTTGATTTTTTTGAAGTGATTATTCTTTAATTTAAAAATGAGAAAAAGGAAATGTATTCTAGAAACTTGGAATAAAACCGCACAAAACTATTGGTTTTGTCTTTCTGTGCTATTCTGAATAGAGGAAATTATAAAATCTCTTCTACCCAGTCTTTTAATTCAATTAATTTAGGTATGTTATGAGGAGGAGCTTCTGAAGAGCTTAAATTCTGCAATATCAATCTTACAATTATGATTTTGAATATTTGATACTACTTTGCCATGAAATTTAACTCAACTTGTTTGGTATCTGAAGAAGAAGCTGATAGTAGCTTCTTAAAAATTCAGGTTTTGATTATAACCTTCCATTATTTTCCTTTCACTGTAGCCTACTGAAGCAGTTGCTTTTTGAGGTAATGTGCATGATCATTTTAAATAGAGAGAATCAACGGGGAAGCTTCCTGATACTGATCTGTCTCAGTGCACTGGAGCTAGAGTGTGGTGCCCCATCCATTTTGTGACTTCTGAGCAGAAACCATCAATTCTTTGTCTGACAAGGAAGTGTGGATAAAATTGGTGATCCATGTCACTGATCCAGGTTTCTGAAAACAATAAGTTATTGCAGTAGTCCTTTTTGCCTATTGTACATGTGTGCCTCTATTTACATTTTAACTATTTGTCAAGGTTTTGTTAAACAGCATAACATATGATTGAGATGAAAAGTTATTTAAAGCAGCACTGTGCTATTGCAATAAATCACCTTGTTATGGAACTTCGTCATGTGTATATTGCAAAAAGGAACATTAATTTACCTCAGGAAGAAAATATTTCATTAGCGTAGTGTTTAATGATGAGAAATTATAGAGCAACTTGGAGAAAATGAAAAAGATATGTACTTTCTTGCAAATCAGAATTAATCATTTCGCAAGGAATTAACGTTAACTGTTTGGTTGACTGGTTATAAGTCATTAAGCCATTGCTCCAGCAGTTAAGTGAACATTTTACCTTAAAGTGAATCAATTTACTGAAGCTGGACAAACAGCACTTAAGCTACAACAAGTCTTTCTGTGATTGTAGCGATGGCTTTAAAAGTTGTCATCTTTTTAAAGACAGAACCGTTTATTTACTGCTTGTTTCCAACCACACAACTTGCATCAGCTCAGGTGGGAAGCTGAAGGTCCTCAATACTTTGAAGAAATCAGTGTCGTGATGTTAATGGCAATGTCTCACTGGATCAGCTGAATTTTGGAGACACAACTACGGAGACTCTAGTATGGTACTTGGGCGTAACCGTTCAGGAGATTTGAGTAAAAAGCAGCCCTATGCAAAGCAGAAAAAGTGCCTTCATTTTAATCCAAAGTAATGTCAGTCCCATTTTAATGCCAGAACATAGGTTGGGATAGGGATGCCAATTTTCGTATCATGAAGTATTTCAGGCAAAGCAAATTTTTGCTTTTTGTCTTGCAACCCACAGATTTTACGTTAAGGTTCAAGTTACATCAGTTGGAGCTGTGTGAGGCAGTGGGCCATTTGGGATGGGCCTGTATGTCGTATCATTACCTGGGACAGAGGCTACTACTCAGCTTGTCCAACATTCAGCATCGTTATGTTCCTTCATTATTGGGGAGGTGTGTCCTACATCCCATAAGTTCTTGGATTTTCACAATCTCATTCCTTGGAGGTGAAAAGGGAAGCATGAGGGGCTCCCTGTTCAGATTTTAACAAAAACATTTCAGGCTTTCTGTTCACAATAAGTGTCATCATTGCTATGCCTCCATCACTAGATCAAATCAGTTCTTGGATTTCACTGTAGAGGATTTATGAAGTGGTCTACAGTCACTTGGTTTTTGGCCAGGCTGTACTGGGGCTGGCACCACTGGACTCTAAATGGTAACTGCTAGCAGAGAGCCCTCATCGCACATGTCACATTAACATGTGACACAAGGGAAAGAAGTTTTGAGGGAGTGCCATTTTGTCACATTTCCATATGGATGAGCATTTCATTGGACTTTGCTTTTGGCAGAGGACAAAATTTTTTTCTCTAGGAAGCAAGTTGTTCATAGCACTGTAACTTGAACATGAGGCAGAATTCAAACAGTGGACTTCTGCTTGCTTTGGGGGAAAGTGACATGTAGATGCATGGATATTGATATATAGTGGTTCTGATTCCCTATGGTTCTGTGTGGTGTCATTGCAATCACCTTTCTGGTTAGATGGTTAAGTTCTTGTAGATGCTGGGATGAAATGCACTGACTAGATAAAAACCTTTCTGGCCTTGTGTTCAGATGTACTCCAGCTGCTAAGCTCTGGAAAAAATTATTTCCTACATGATCAGTATCCCAGAGGGTCTCTCACACACATTGTTAAATTCCAAACCTAGACAATTTTTCTTTTTGTTAAGTCAGCTTAAAATAAGTTGCAGTACTTTCTTTTTTTTTTCCTATGTGGAATGTCTACTTCATGTAGGTAGTAGTAGATTCCAATTGGGGGGAATGGAGGGTGCAAGGCAATCAGCTGTTTCAGTCATGATAAAAGACAGAAATTTTCTTTCACGGTTTTATGATTTCAGAAAATCTTTCCTTTATTATTTCCAGATGTAAATAAAATTAAATATCACATTTTTTTCCTAATACCTGAAGTATGTAATTATATCTAGTAATGCAAAACACTTTATTTGGAAAATGCGTATGTATAACAACGGGAAACAGATGTTAAGCATAGAATGTTGAAACACCATAAAGTGCAATTATACATGATGTCCTTCAAGCCCCCCGTGGGATATTAACTAATAGTTTTATTAAGTGATAAAATCTAGTATTTTGTGTAATCTGTGGTGTGGGAAAATCTGTCAGGATTCACTGAGTATGACTGTCCAACACAAAACAGTATTTAATCATACTTCTGTTGTAAACTACTTCCATGTAATTTTAGGTGTAGGGAGGATAAATGGTAAGACTAGAATGATCTTACTTTACAGTTTTGGGGTTTATTTGGTTTGTACACTGTTGAATCTACCAAGTTACTACTAGTTATGCTCTTGGAAAAGCAGTTTATCAGTCAGGCCTTTAATTCAGAGCTTCACCTGAAAATACAGGAATATACTCAATAGAACTTCACTGGGTAAAGTACATGCAGCATATGTTGTGTAGCTGTACATACAGTTGGAAGACATTTACAGTCTTCTATTGCGTAGAAGAAGCTTTGTGATCCAGAATGTGCTTAAAACCCGTGACTGCACTGACTAGACTGTATGACGGCTCCTGGATATCTAACATGGATTGTACACACATTTCTGATACATGGGAGAAACAATTTTCTTTCTAAATAATGTTGTCTTTGATCATAAGGAACCAATGTGCATCTTTCTAAGACAAAACAATGTAGTAGAATTGTCAGTAATTTCACTTAGTGTATAAATGGCCATCTTAGCAGTTTTACCTTTTAAGATTTTTACATTTTTGATGCATGGAGGGACTTGGAGTTACGGTTGAAATTTTCCATTTATTAATACTGACCATTTTGTGTCCTGGACATTAGTACAGAACCTAGTGAAATGATTTGCAATGAGAGCAGTCTTAATCCTACAAGATTTGCATCACTGTAATTGCAAGACTTGCAGAAGCTACATGATTATTTATTAATGGGAGAAAACTAAAAGAAGCAGTTTTGGCTAGAGCTGTGTTTAAGTACGCATTTAATTTTTACAAGAAGCATTACCTGAAGTTCCCTTTTGGCACTTAACTAGATCAAATGTGAGAATATCAGGTTTGTGCCAGTTCTTGTAAGACAAGTAACTAGTGGGTTGGGATCGTTCTCAAACCTGTTCTCTGGATAGGAGAACACACTTTTGTTTTCAGGATTTGTTCGTCACTTTTCATATTTTGCAGCAAAAAATAATTTTTCTAAGGCAAAGAAGAGAGGAAGAAATTGAATTGAGATGCTTTTTTAAAAAACACTTAGAGAAATTCCTCATTTCTGAAATCAAAACAATGAAATGAAATGTGTGGTAAGACAAGGTAGTTTCTCATTCTTTTTATTATAGCGTTTATAACATAGACAAATCCAAGTTATTTATGCTGTTTTACTTCCTGCTGTCCTACAATATGTTGCTAGTTTTGCAGCAACAGAAAAGCTGCTGCTATCGTCGAAAAAAAACAATCTGTGTTTTAAGTTTAAATAAAGAAAATTAAAAATGTGTTGTTTAGTATGAATGCAGAGGAACAAGAGGAAAAAGAATTTTTAAACATAATACTCCCAAGTTTTGTTGGGGATAGAAATCCACTGCTTTTGTATCAAATGATTCTCAGCCTTACACAAGCTGACATGAAATAATGCTTTTGTAGCTAGAAATCCGAAGAGGTGATTATTTTCAAAAAGAATTCATGAAGTGAATAAGGCAATGGAGAGGCTGTTACTCAGAAGATGGCGAATTTGTGAGGAGCGAGAATTAATTCTACATTATAGTTACTTCTATGTACTTAGCAGATTCAAAAACATACTATGAAATCTGAATTTCATTGTTTTCTTGCATCTTACATGTGCTTTTGAAGATGAAGTGTTTTGAAGTAAGAGTAAAGCAGTAGTGGTGTGATATATAACTTTATTCCAGTCCTTTCGCTATTTCTGGTATTTTAAAAACACACTGCTAATAAGCAGAAAAATCACAGAGGACTGGTAAAAGCTTTTTGTAAACTTGTATTGACTTTTCTAAAGCTTAGATTATCAAAAAGAAAAGTTTCTCATTTTGTGAAATTATTTTACAGAAATTGTTCTGTGCTGTTTTATTTGAACAGTGTGTTCTAGCTGAGTGTCTGATATTAAGGACAAAAGCAAATGGTTCATTTAAAATAGATGCATAAAATTTGTGTGGGTGTTCAGTGGCCTCTTGTTTACTTCTGTCTTCCACTGAGAGCCAGCTGTGCACACCTTTGCTCTGTACCAAATCATGCACCCGCCGTTATCGATGTAAGCTTAACTTCAATATTTAGGTTATATGTCTGGGATAGAGTAGGTAGTCCACTGAATAATGCAGCCATTTCTTATAAGCACTTCTGTAATAGGAAAGTGATTTGAGAGTTTTTAGGTTTTGTGTGCATGTTTGTCAAATGAAATGTTGGGAGAGTATTAGTTCATGCTCTAAGAATCAGTGGTATTAAGAGGTAGGTACCTGAAGGAGAAAAGGCACAAGGGTGCTTATCTTCTCTTTGAACAATTTAGGCCAACCTTATATCAGTGCTGAAAGAAAGTGTAGATGCATGACAGTATTGCTGATTAATGACCTGGAAAGAATTTGTCAATACTTGCAACTGAACAACTAAACCTGGCAGCAGTATTTGTTATCAAACAGAACATCTGTGCTGCCAAAGAAAGGAGAGATGGTCTGAGTAAGCCTGGCTGGAGCATGCTGAACACACGTGGCATGGGAGCAGACAGTGCAGTGCTTGACCCCAGGCTGCATCCGGCATATGTACTGTGCAGGAGGAAAGTGAAAACCTTCAGTGAAAGCTTACTTCTTTGTTGTGTGCATACGTTTTGTTTGTTTGTTTATTTTATCCAAGTTGGCTTGTTTTTTGCAGGATAAAGATTAACAGGTTATATTTTACCATGTTGCTCACTGTCTTACCTTTATTTTCTATTTATCTTTTTGTACGTGATGTATAACATCCTCTGCCTCTCTCAAGCCATTCCTTTGCTTTTAGCAGCCCCCTGATGAGTTCTATCCTTTCTATACCCAAGTGCTTTTACTTCCCACATCTATAATAACATAGTTAAGAGATTTCAGACTAGTTTTGGAGCAGTCTTGCAAATGATCAGATGTACTTCAAGTTAGCAAATTGCCTGCTCTAAGGGTACTCCAATTAGAGACATTCAGGTATTGGTGTATGAGAACTCTTTGACAAGAAAGCAGATCTTTAAATCTTCTGAAACTGAAAACAGCATGTTTTAACCTGACTGAAAGCACTGACTTTCACAGTAATTTTCTTCTAAGGTTTTCTCTTAAATGAATAACCAGTACTACTTTGGGAATGTCCTATCTCAAAGGAAATACAACCCTATAGCTTTCTTCTTTCCTTTAAAACAAAACTGCTTCCATATGTTTTCACCTGCCCCTACTCTCTCCAGCTGGGCCACTGCAGTTTGTTGTTTATGTTTCGGAAGTATTACTGCTGGTATTTAACAAATATGAGTGTAAAGATGTATATATTGGTTTCAGAATACTTGAAAACTTTTTTTTTTTTTTCTTTCTTTCTTTCTTTTTGAATAACTGTTAGGAAATGGCAAAGATTCTTAATCATCCAAGGGTGTATGCTTTTCTGCACATACCAGTCCAGTCAGCCTCTGACAGTGTGCTCATGGACATGAAAAGAGAATATTGCGTGGCAGACTTCAGACGAGTAGTGGATTTCCTTAAAGAAAAGTAAGTCTATTAATATTTCAGGAAAATGACAGTAGTTAGAGTTTGTTTTGTTTTGGTAGTGATGGTGGGCTGTTGGTTTTAGTTTTTTGGGTTTTTTTTCTTTGATTGTTTTTGGTTGTTTTGATGTGTGTTTTTTTGTTTGTTTTTTTTTGTTTTTTTTTGTTTTTGCAACATCAGGAACATGTGGTTGAAAAAACAATTACTTGCAGCTTTTTACTGAGGTACGAAAACGAATGAGCTTCTCTAAGCTTCGAAGTCTTTGATTTTTCTCCCTTTATGTGGTTTGCTCCTTTGCTTAAGAATCTTAAATCTCTACATGGCATGCTTTTAATCTGTCAATGTATTTCTAATCTTTTTCAAGTACTGCATATAGACTTCTTGAAGTAAAAATTATTGAAGTCTTATTTAATGTGGCTTTTAAGCATTGTCTGCTTTTTATACTGAAGATTATCTAACTCCAGCTAATATGAATTAGTATTTTTTTGTTTTTAAGTAAATATTTTACATTCTTCAGCTGGTGTACATTTAAATCAATATAGTAATACTCTCATCTTGCTTATGGGGTTGATGATTTATGGGATGATTTAAAAATTATCTTCCTTAAGAACAATAATTTTGGAGAAATATGTATAATAATGTACTTATACCAACCTGAAGAGAAGAGTTACATTTACCTTTAAAGGTCTTATAACAACTTGTTTGGCTACACTTCTTCAATCTTACTTCGTGTGTTAATTTTAATGAAATAAGTGGGGAGTTGTACCTTTGAATCTAAAATTGCATTCAAGTCTTTGCACATAAAATAATCATTTTTTTCATAATCATATTTATAATCAATTTTTCACGATCATTGAAAAATTCGTCAGTCTAGTATACGTAAAGTATGCCATGTAAGAGCTACATGAGAATTGCTGTTTGCTTTTCTTTCTCACGTATCACAGTGGAATAGTGTGTTTTGTAAACTTTGTGAATTTATAGGATGTTGCTGTACATTTATATAAATATATATAGGATATTTCCTGAACAGTCTCCATCTCTGGAGGTGTTTAAGGCAAGGCTGGATGAGGCCCTTGGCAATCTGATCTAGTATTTGATGTACTAGACTGGTAACCCTGCCTGTGGCAGTGGAGTTGGAACATGATGATGCTTGAGTTCCCTTCCAACCTAAGTCATTCTGTGGTTTAGGATAAGTGTCTGAAATGGCGCTGCTTATGAAAATATGGGTTCACTATTTATTAACTTGATATATGTATTGGACATTAATTTTGCACCCTAAACAATGCATGTGATTCTTCATAGTAGTTTTTGTGTGGCTTTGGGTAATTTTCTTTTTAATTAACAGCTGTACTGTATTCCCACGCATTGTAAGTGAGAAGTCTGTCAGTTTATATCTTAGTCGACTTCAAGTGGATTCATTATTCTCTTCAGTAGTTCTAACATTGGCAGCTATTATTGCAACAGCAGCTGGATTTTCAATAACCTATTATAGCTGGCACATGTTAGGGCATATGGGAATTTATTATATCATTCTGCTCTTGCAAATAGAGAATGGTGAATTACTTAATATCCAAATTTAAAACAGCTGGTCACTGAACATAAGGAAATCTATGACATATGTCTTTTTCCACAGAGTTTCTGTAGTAAACTTTACAAGGAAAAACTAATTGTTTTGATGTCTTATTTTTTTTTAATAATAGTAAACTTTATTTATCCTGCTCATTAGGAAGCTACCAAATTATCTAGTTGCTCCTGTTAGAAAACAGATTCTGAATACTAAAGTGGAAAATTTCTTTGTGCCATATGGTGTTAGGAAGGGGAACCTATGGAAGGAGGAGAAAGTGTTTTGGATATTTGAACATGTGCACATCTGTAAAACAAATACATTTTTTCTTCTGTGCCTGAGAGTGTGGTGTCTTCATTTGTATTCTCTCCTCCTATGCTAGCAACCAGCTGCCTTACATTCCATATAGATATTCCCCTAAATATCTCAGCACAAAGATGGCCAGGACTTAACATTGCTGCAGACACCTCCAGATCCTACAGCCAAAGTAGCTAAAATTAAATACATATATGTACTACTTTAATGGTCAAAAGGGATCATTTCCTTCTTCTGTTTGTCAAAAATGAAAAATAAAACAGAAGTAGAACACCCTGTATCTTCTTCCCTATTCCTAGGGTCATAAATTCATCTTAGAAATTTCCTACACAAAATGTACAGGGTCTTATCAGTAAACTCCAAATGACACCTTCATTTCTAAAATGTGACACCTACCCTGATAGTATCTTCCCTTAAACCTCTATTAAACCAATAATCCTACAGGCTGACCTGCTGAAGAAGTAAGGCCACACTTTGAGGAATAACATGGTTATCAGTTAAGTGCTTAATAACTTGATTTCAGATATCTAAGCAAATAAACATGAAATATGGCAACTAAAAATGAAGTAAAGAAGGAAATAGATGAGCCATACAGTCTATTTGGTTTTTGAACCTCAAAGGCATTAGGGACGCCTGCATATTTCTTTTCCCCATCAGACAAAGAACTCTGGGGCTTTCTCCCAGAGAAAATTGCAAAACGTTTTCTTTCCTCTGGAGAGCCAAGAGTTGATTGCAGAGGTATCTCCTAGTGAAGATGGGAATTTGTTCACAGCCTGACAAGCACAGAATGCATTATAGAGAAGGTAGAGTTCACAAAAACAGATTTTCTGTTAGAACTCTTTCTAGAAGAATGGAACATTCTAGACACTGAAATTGTGAACTTTATCATCACTTCACTGTGGGCTTTTAGTTTAGTTTTGTTTATTTTTCTTTGAGGTTTTCTTCTGGCAAAAATCCTAGAGTTGTCCTTTAGAAACAAAAACTGATATTCTGTTGCAGTCATTTGATATGCAACACCTGTTTTCAGACCCCCTCCACCCAGCTGGTGAATTTTCTTTTTTTAGTACTCAGATCAATAATAAATATTGTTGTATAGTATAGAATATAAAACTAGAAACTGAAACCCACCAGGCTGAATAATTGAGCTTGAGAAACCATAATTTATGCTTAGAAATATCTTTATATATATATATATTTGCCATACTTTCTGTGCTTAAATACCCACAAATTCTAACATTCAGAAAAATTTTGTTGTGTAATCGTTAAGTCAGTAGCTCATCTACTGATGTAACATGCATATACATCTTACTAATGAAATTATCATTTGTAAACTATTCTAGAGGGCAACAATGTAAAATAAAGGAGAATCTGCTGATTAATTTAGCTGTTAGTCTTTTGTGACTTATACTTTGAGGTTCCTTGCAGTATTCCCACGTATTTTCTGGTCGGTACCCATGGAGGGGCTGTTCTCAAAACTGGTTGATATGGAGGAGATGCTAATTTGGATGATATATTAATTTCAGTATATTTGCAAAATATATTGGGAAAGATTTTTATGAGCTACTGCTTGATAAATTTAATTCAGGGACAAACTTTGCTTACATGAAAAATCTTTTAGCTGGATTTTTATTGTTTCAAAATGTGTGTTGTTTTTCAAACAGTCTCAACTTTAAAGATTCATCATAGATTGTATTTCTGAAGGATGATGTTTTCAGTTTCAAAAAGCAAGACTGCTTTAATTATCTCAGTTCTGAAACTTAATCCTGTGAAATTTACTTTTGCTTATAAAAGCAAACAATTGGAATATATTTTCAAGAACCTAAATGTCATATTCTTTAATTACTTTAATATTCAGAGACGATATGAATATATACCCATTAAAAATCCATAGTCTAGTAATTTGTTTTCAAATTTCTTGTTTGCTGTCATTGACCTTCCTGCATTTTCTTACCTTTCTGATTTATAAAGCACTTGCAATATTGATCAAAGCCTTTATTAATCTTTCCCTATCATTGACCATTTGTAGACATAAGACAACAAAATAGTAAAATCAAAATCCAAACAAATGAAAGGTTTGGAGAGGGTGGGTAAAAAAAGTATGAAGATTGATAGGCAGGGGAAAATGCTATATCTTTATTTTGGAAAGTAGCAAGAAACTAAGGAAAAGCGTTCAGCATCACAGTCTTTCTCATGCGGGCATCAACAATTAATATTATACTTCTGTCCACTTGAGATTGTCTCATAATTCATACTGGAAATAGCTGCTCTTTCCAGTGTGATCAGAAAGTCAGCAAACTTGGGCTGCCGGAGGGAAGAGTCGAAACCTTTTCAGGCTGAGCATGCTCTTCTTTTTTGCACTTTCTACTCCGTTAGATTCAGAGGACTACTAGCAAACCTGTCCTAGTCTCACTTACTTCTAATGGTAATGAAGAATTGATTTTTCAGCATATGTAGGTGCACAGTTAGGAGCAATAGTAAATGAATGCCATGGAAAACAAATTGAAAATTTGGAAGTAGATTGATCGCTTATATGTAAACTAAGATCTTAGTTGTATGGCAAATAATGGATTTTTGTTGAAGGTCTTAAGAAACTCAAGTTACTGTCCAACATGAGAGAAGGTGTTACCTGGTACTTGGAAACAGCTGTGCTCAGGAAGGCTCCCTGCTACCATGTTTCCTTACAAGGAGCTGAGCCAATGAACTGTAGCTTCAACAGCTTTGTAGCCCATCTCTTAATTTTGCTTTTAACAATTTTAGAGGATTCAGCAGTGACATCTCATTTGACCTACCCGGACATTCCTCAGTTTCGTTGCAGCAGCAGCCACTGACTGGGGAGAGATGAACATTAGTCAGTGAAGGACAGGATCCACCTGAGCATACTGAGGGAGCTGGTGGAAGTGATTGGCTGCTGAGCTGCTTTCCATCATTCATCAGCAGGCTTGGTTAACTGGGTGGTTGACCAGGCAGTTGGAGACTTGCTAGTGTGATAACCATCTACAACAAGCTCTGGAAGAAGGACCCAGGGACCTACAGTCCTGTAAGTCTGGTGTCAAGGAAGGTTATGGAGCAGATCATCTTGAGTGCCATCATGCGGCACACACAGAACAAGCAAGTAGTCAGGCCTAGTCAGCGTAGGTTTGTAAATGCAAGTTCTGCCTGACTAACCTGGTCTCCTTCTATGACAAGGTGACCTGCTTTGTGGGTGAGGGAAATGCTGTGGTTGTTTGTCTAACTAGGCTTTTGTAAAGCTCTTGACATTGTTTTGTACAGCATTCTGGAGAAACTGGCGGCTTATGGCTTATACAAGCATATGCTTAGCTGGTTAAGAGACCGGCTGAATGGCCAGGCACAAATTGCTGTAGTGAATCCAGTTAAATCCAGATGGAGGACAGTCACAAGTGGTGTCCCCCAGGGCTCAGTACTGAGGCCAGTTATCTTTATTTTCTTTATCAATGATCTGGATGAGGGATTGAGTGCCTCTTCAGTAAGTTTGCAGTTGACACTAAGTTAAGTAACAGTTAGGCAGTAGGAAGCTCTACAGAGGAATCTGGGTCAATGGGTCAATGCCAACTGTGTGAGGTTCAACATGACTAAATGCTGGGTTCTTCAGTTGGATCACAAAACCCCATGCAATGTTACAGGCTAGGGGAAGAATGTCTGGAAAGGTACTGTGCGGAAAAGGACCCAGAGTACTGGCTGAATGTGTGCTGGCAGTGTGCCCAGGCTACCAAGAAGGTCAACAGCATCCTTATGTCAGAAATAGCGTAGTCAGCAGGTCTAGGGAGGTGATCATCCCTTTCTATTCAGCAGTGATGTGGCTGCATTTCAAGTACTGTCTTCAGTTTTGGACCCCTCACTACAAAAAGGAGATGAAGTTGTTGAAATGTGTTCAAAGAGCAGTGAGCCTGGGGAAGGGATGAGGAAACAAGGCGTACGAGGAGTGACTGAAGGAACTGAAGCTGTCTGGGGAAGAGGAGGCTGAGGGAAGGCCTCATTACTCTCTGCAACTGCAGCACAGGAGGCTGCAGTGAGGAGTGTGCTGGTCTCCTTTCTCAGGTGACAAGTGTTAGAATGTGAGGCAGTGGTCTCACAGTGCACCAGTGAAGATTTAAAGTCAGTACTGAGAAGGATTTGTTCTTGTAAGGTATGGTTAAGCACTGGAACAGGCTACCCAAGGAAGTAGTGGAGTCACTGTCCCTGGAGATATTTAAGAAGCATTTGGGTTTAGTGCTTAGAGATGTGGTTTAGTGGTGGACTCAACAGTGCTGGATTAACAGTTGAACTTGATTTTCTTACAGGTCTTTTCCATCTAAAACGATTATTATTCACAAAGGCAATCCTTCAGTTTTGGCTCGTACGGCACTTCTTTGCCTTTTCCTTAATAATTGCTACTACATCCTTTTTCTATCAACGAAATACACTGAAAATGCTTTCTGGAGGGGGATAAAGGAAGGTTGCTTATGAGTGTGTATCTTATGTATATTTTATCTTCAATGTTCGTCATACTGTTTAATCAGTTTTCAGCCAACTCAGAGAGAGAGACCACTAGAGCTCTTGCTGCCACAATTTGATTATATCTTTTGCCTCTTTATAAATTGCTAACCACCAATTTCTAGCATCATTTTTCTTGCCAAATGTATTAAGGATATTGGGGGATTATGGCCTCTTAGTTATTCTGTTTGTATGTCAGAACTGCAGCTGCTGGAAGCACATGGTTCTTATTTCACTTCTGGTTCTCATATGCTTTGTAAATTGTGACTGTTAGACTCTTTCTGTGACACTGCTGAGGGGAAAACATCCTTTGCTGGACTTGTTGCTCCTGAAACTGGGATAATGTGGAGATCGCTTTAGATGTATTCTATTTGTTACATTTAAAACTTTATTATAGGCATATTGGGGGAAAAAATTGAGTGAGGTATAGCTCATCTTTACTGAACAGCATAAACATATGTCAAGTTCACTTTACGATCTTCAGTTTCTTACATGCATGTATAAATAAGGAAATTAATAAATTAATCTGTGTCTGTGACTGAATAAAAAAACCTACTTTGTCTAAGTTAATTATAGCTTGAGAGAAGTCTTTGAAAACATATATGGCATAGAAAAGTTTAAATGACAGTGATCACTAGAAATTAAGGTCTTTTTCTTGGAATTGCAAACAGTAACAAAAGCCTTTGCCTTGAAATAGTGTGACTATAAAGTGGCTCCCCCCGGAGGCACTGTTTTCCATCTTATTAAATAGGATACTATTTACTCTAAAGAGTATGGAAAGAACAGTGTAATGGGTTATCTGAAGTTTGATGAATGTTCTCATAAAACTGTTACTTACGTTTTTACTTACTCATGTACCCACAAGATGAGTTGGGAGTAAAGTCTGTCCAGTATTTTTATGCTAGATTTAAATTAATATAAAAGGCAAGCTTTTTATTGCCACAGATTATTCTTTTCAAACATGAATATATGGTTTTACACTATTACACTTATCCTTGTGCATGCTTTTTCCATCCAATTGCTCCCAACTAAATGAATACTGTTTTAAATGAGAATGTGAAGTGTGTGACACTAGAACTGTTCTGTGAAGAACAGGAGTAACAGTCAGGTTAGAGGACTCTAGGCCACATTGTAGTATGGGTATAAACTAATTAGAGGTAGCATAGAAATGAGAAATATGGAACTGGATTTAAAAATCTCTTTGAGATGTGTGGTAAAATAATGATAAAAGCCCATGGGAGTATTCGTTGATGGTTCACATTGCTCATTTTACTGAAGCAATCTTTCTTAACGAGGATTAGATAGTGTGTTTGAGTTAGAGACTTGGAATGTTTATGCCTGATGTGTTAACAGTGTGCTTTGTAGTAAAACAGAAATTGTTTCCTGTATACATATACGCATACTCTATAGCTACAGTGTGGTACAGTTCTGCATACTCTCCCTTTTAAACAGGACGTGCCGAATCTGTTCTTACAGAATTTGATAATACATTTTATGTTTTGTCTGGAGGTAAAGAAACACTTTGAGAGTGGTCTTTTTTCTGTCTGTCCTGCTGTTTTTCCAGTCTTGTAGATATGCACAAGAAACAAGTACACAGCCTGGGAAGTAAATAAATGTGTGGCCATAGTGGGCACTTTGTGCATTCACACACTCTGCATGCTTTTGTCACAACATTGTAGTGTTCGGCTTCAGCCCAAGTGTTTGGAGGAGTAATTTTTGCTGTCTTTTCTGAATAGAGAATGTATGCTCCTTTTTTGAAGTGTAAAAAATACTTATTATTATTATTATACTTGTTGTAGAAGCTGCCTTAACTTTTTACTGAACACAATCAGTGAAGTTATTCGGGATGCTACTTTATTTATGTTCTAGTGGCTCAGCTTTCCTTTTGCTGGCAAGTCTTATCTGCAGTTTTCTTCTGCAAAATCCAAATTGGAATATTCACAGACAATAGAATGGGAATAAGTAATGTGCATTGAATTCCCAGTTTCTTAAGTCTAGCAAGATGGTATCTCTTATCTTATTCTTCTCTTGAGGATAGTTCTTTGGAAGTAATGATATAACATCTGTAGTGAGGTTAAAAGGAAGGAATTATAATAATCACTAGGTATTGGAAATGAGTGTTCTTAAAATATCTATTTAACATTTTATGATTTTTCAATGCTTTGTTTTAATTATTGTGATACTATTATGACTGTAGTATTTTAAAACAGAACCTGAAAGCACTTGGTGTTTTTTCCTGCATAAATATTGTAGTTGTTTAACATCAGGATCAGAAATCAAAATGGAATGGAAAGGTCTAATTTGTTTTTTAAATAATGATTTTAATTCATGTTTGCTTAATACTATTAATTTGATTCATTGATTAAGTCTCAGTTTTAATTTGCTCTTGTGGTTTTAAGCATACCCAAACATATGTTAAGATACCTAAGTATTTGTTATGGTAGCATATTAGTACATATATAAATCCAGTATGGATGGTGTGTACACCTTAGAGTGTTTAGATTTGCAAATTCAGATGTTGGTATTAAATACATTTGATACATGAAAAATATTTATTGATTTGAGTGTGTACATTTTGATATTTGACATACTATTAGGTAATAAATGAATTTTGTAAGCCATGTTGTTTTCATCATACAGAATGCTTTTGCACAGAAGGATTTTTGATGAAGTTGTTGGCAAGCTGATAAATACTGACTGCATTTACACTCATTTCTAGTTACTTCCAGCATTTGAAAGAATCGCTGAAGAAATAGCAGCTGATCAATACTTTTAGTAGGTACCTTTTGAACCCTAAATTGTGTAACTGAAGAAAAGTAGTAGGTGTAAATATGCAAAACTTGTTAAACCTCTTCAGAAATGTTGTTCTACAATTAAAACATTGTTGCATTTGAAAGACATAATTGTTCTGCTATGGTAGAGTTTTCTGTATGCATTCATCTGTGGTCTGTGGTGGAGATTACCTAGCGGGATGCTCGATTTTTTCTTTCATGTGCATCTTATACTGGTCTGTAAATTGCATGTACTATTTATGAGTTTGAGTCACCTCTCTATAAAGAGGATACATTTATGCGTGGCAAAGTACACACAAACCTCTTAAAATGTTTGTGATTAAGGTAGTGGCTAGAGCAGATGAAGATACGTATTTTTTCCAACTGAATTATTTAACTCTTGCTTTTAAAATATTTTCGTCTGTGTAATTTGCTTTGCATCTTGAAGAGCTCTCATTTTGCTTAGTAGGAGGGAGTGCCACAGTGCAGCTATTAGATGACTAGGTAACAGGAAGACAACATTGCAAATATGGCAGTATGTAAACAGACAAGAAGTGATGTAAATTCATCTTAATCCATTTACCAGAAAAATGTGATTCAGGTGCTAGTTTAAGCTGGAAAATAGGTTACTGTATTCAGATACCTTCTGCATGGGAGGACATGAAGCCAGAGTGTCTCGTTTTCTCCTTAAGGAAGGAGAAATTATTTATTGGCAAAACCTAGGGATCATAGAAATTAATTGTCTTCTGGCTTGCTGTGTCCAGATGCCTCTCTGCTTGGCCTTGGAAGAGCTGTGATTGCTGCTGGAGTGAGATAGCCCGTTTGTACAGACTTGCAGCCAGCTCTGGGATAATAACTTTTGAACATTGCTAACCCCAACAGATTTGAATCAGTGTCCTATGGAAAGCTTCATATAACAGAAAAAGAAAAAAAACAAAGTTCCCAAGAAACGGAAAAAAAAAATAAATTCTTTTCAATTTCTATTTAATCTCCATTGCAGGAGTTTGTACAGAGTCAACTTTCAGGAAAAGCACTGGACAGCCTTCAACAACTTCTTTACAGACAGAAATGATAAATGAGTTGTGTGGTCATTTGTAGCACGGCAGCTGTGACTCTCTGAGTGTGTGTGTCCTGCAGCAGCTAGTCGCAATTGTTTTTAGTACAGTATCAACTACTGGATTCAGCATATAAACTTGAGTCTGGTGCCTTTGCTTTCACAGCAATTTTTTATGGTCTTATGTGTTAATTAATATAGATGAGAGGACATACAAAAAGGAAGATTGGAATTTAAATAAGCCAAGTCAGTGTGGAAAAATGCAGAATTTTTATTTGTTTATTTATTTATTTATTTGTTGTGTCTGCATTTAGTAAGTGCAATAAGTATGTCTTAATTTTGTGTCAGAATATAAAACAGAGTGGTTACAGTAGTGAACTGTAAAATAACTGTTGTGGGAGAGTTTGCTGTAACTTGTATGAATTCCAATAGGAATGTTTAGAAATATTTTTAAATGAAGCCTTGTAGAGTAATGAACTAATCTAAATTTTGTACATGATTTTGAGACTTGGTGAGGTACTTAAGCATATACAGTGTCATGGATTCACATCTGAAGTTAGCTTAACCAGTATACAAAATAAGAGTTGCCAACAGAAGCAGGGAAGTGATTATCCCTCTGTATTCAGCATTGATGAGGCTGCACCTCGAGTACTGTGTTCAGTTTTGGGCCCCTCACTATAAGAAAGACACTGAGGCCGTGGAGTGTGTTCAGAGAGTGGCAATGAAGCTGTGAGGGGTCTGGAGCACGGGTCTTATGAGGAACAGCTGAGGGAGCTGAGATTGTTTAGTCTGAAGAAGAGGAGGATCAGGAGTGACTTTATCACTCTGCAAATCCCTGAAGGGAGTTTGTGGCAAGGAGGGGGTTGACTTCTTCTGCTGTGTAACTAGTGATAGGATGACAGAGAATGTCCTCAAGCTGTGCTAGGGGAGGTTCAAGTTGGATGCTAGGAAGAGTTTAATCTCCGAAAGAGTGGTCAGGCACTGGAACAGACTGCCTGAGAGTTGGTGGACATTAATTTTGAAATTAGCATGTAGCAATTGTGCTTCCCCTGGAGAATCATATTTAGCACAAATTTAGGATGAAAGAAACTGAGGAGTTATGTTACTGCCAGTTGTTCAAAGTGTCCTTTGCCTCTTTATGTTGGTAAATGATCATCAAATCCTCATTAAACCTCCTTAATAAAACTGATATGAGATTTGTTGATGTTTTTTGAATGTTAACAACTTCCTAACGTTTTTGCAAAATTTAACTATTTTTGAATCTAAGTTTCTTAATATTATCCACTCAGCACACAGCGTCTAAACAGAAAATAGATTAAACTTCATTGTTTTATTTCCCATATGTTTTCTCTGTCTTAGTAACAGGACAGACGTAGATCTGAATACAAGCAGTTTTAGAAGCCAAGATATTGTTCTATTAAGAATGTATCTCAATATCAGCCTATCTGCTCAAAAAATGAGAAGAGGTCATGCTTACTAGCTAAGTAGTATTGTATCAATTTTTATGTGGATTAGATTTAAGCTGTAACTTAGTGGGATGGCTGTGTATCAGTAAAGCTGGGGGGAAAAATAGGAGTTATTGGCATTAAGACAATTCCTATGGGGTGAAGCTATTTCAAAACTACATCTTCACAATAAAAATAAGAAATACAGATATACATAAAATGTTGCACATACAAGAGAGAACCTTACACACGTGGCTTAATTCAAAATCCAGTGGCCACAATAAATAAAAGTTTTAACAAATGATGTAATTTTAGCCTTTTCAGATCACTGTAGGTTTATAACATTGTGTGTCCTGTCTGTAGAAGGAACTCTTTGTTGCCATTTGTTGTAACCTGCTTTGCGCTTTTGGCGAACAGAATAATTAATGCCTTGCGAGAGTATTTCAGAGTGCTGTGAAAAGAGAATGTCTGAGTGTCTGGTTTTTATGTTGTCAAACTTGATATAGGGTTGGACTGATGATTGTGTTAAGACTTGCATTCATGATTGGTTTCCATCTTAAATATTCTGAGTTACATGCTAATGACTCATAACATGGTTTTATGCTGCTGCCTACCTAGGATCATACTTTTTTCAAATTCATTTGAAGTATATTCGGAACAGCAGAAGCTGAAGTTAGCCTTTTAAAATTTGTTCCCAAAATATGTCTTTTGTTTTACAGTATTAAAGTGAAGTACAGTAATCACCACATTAAGCAAGACAATCTTTTTGTGTTTTCATTAATAATGCTAATAAACATTCCTCCCTTGGAAAAAAAGAAAAAAAAATCATTTCATTGATTTTATTAAACGTGCACTGAAATTATGATTCTGTTTATGAAACATTAATGACTGGAAATTTTCTATTGTTTTTTAATATAACATCTGTAGGGGCGACACCAATCTTCCTATCCCCTGTGCACAGTTCGCACAGAAATTAATTGTTTTGTCAACTTCCCTTGACTTGTGGCTAAGGTAAAACATCTTGCTTGATAATTCTGTCACAAAAACTTGTTTCACATTCACTTTATATCCTCATGTAATACCTTTGATTAATTCTTACTCTTTTTTCAAGTTCTATCCTGAGATTTGTCCTGTAACATCCTGAGGATTTTTCCTCTAAAGAAGAATGTAATTTCTGACCCAAAGTATCTTCACACATATTTGTTTCCTGAATTTAGAGAGGGGTTTTTGTTTGTTTGTTTGTTGTATTTTGTGAAGGAAATCAGTCACAGTCCAGTCTCTGAAGTATTCAAGGTGACCCCAACTTTCATTCCACAGAAACACAATTTCAGGGCTTTTTCAAGGAGCAACCCTCAGGGACAGGAGCTTGTGTTCTCTTTCTACATCCTTCTGTTAAATTCCTGAGACTAAGGAAGAGCCCAAAGAAATGTTTTAACTGTGGGAAATGTTATCTTTGCAAGTTTGATAGATACTCTCAACCCATGGTGACCCCATTGTTAGACACTACAGACTGCCTGAGGTGATGCAAAACTGAGTCTTTAACCTAAAGAAGTTTGTTCTGGAATTACTAGTCAAGATTCTGGTTATGTTAATTAATAATTTCTGTGGATATTCTGCATTATAGATTTCTGCTTTAAAAAGTGTCTTTATCTCCCAACCACATGAGTTCTCATAGTGCCGTCGCATAGTTGCAGCTTTGCATTAGTTGATCAATATTCTCTGTATAACAAACAAGTGCTTATTTCTGTTTTTCACTTAATCCTTAATTTTCCCCTTTGCTATATTTCTAATCAGTAATTAATTTTAATGATCACTGTCTGGAGATTGATGCCTGTCATTATAGTATGACGTAAAATCTCTTCAAGGTACGGCTTACTTTTTTCCCTCGGTGATCCTAATTTTCTGCTTCCCTTTGTTCCCCATTTACAATGTGTTTTCTATTTCTTTTGTTTGTTTGTTTGTTTGTTTTGGATTTTGAAGATCAGTGTTCGTGTTAGGTCTGACAGAGTAAACTAAGGCACTTGATTTCAGCTTGAGAATTTAGTGTTGAAGTTGTGATTAGCTCATCTTACTGCCTACGAATTCTTCATGTCTCATGGATAGCCATAAAGCTACATTTGTGTGTGACAGGCATGTGACAGACTTTCCAGGTTCCAGGTATTCAGCAGACTGTAATGAGGAGAGATCATAACTATTAACATTGCAACTGACCTTCATCTTACAAAATCAAGTATATATAACCACCTCATCCATTCTTTTGAACTATTTTTTTGATTTTTCAGTATTGGTTTAATTTTGCAGCTTAAGTCTGTTCCAACAGTAACAAGTGAGCGGGGACATCACTGATATCCTCTGATATTTTTAGGAGGTTCTGTTCTGTTCTATCTGTTGTGTAAAGTTTCATCAGTATTATAATGCTTTGTTTTTTGTGTTCGTTTTTTTGTTTTGCTTTCCTGACTCCTACCAACTCCTACGGGATTTCCTAAACTTTAGTATTTTTCACAGTATAGGATGGATTGCAGTTCTTGAGCAGTCGCCTTCTTCTGCTGGTTCTTGTTTCGTTTTTAATAGTATTCCTGCTGCCTAATGTTCTAAGCGTGGAAGTCTCAGGAGCTGTCTGGATTCTTTGTGTGCCGGGTCATCTTCTCTTACCAATGCCTTTTCAAGACCAAGGAAACCTGTTTCCCTTAATCTTCAGATACTACTTCTGCACTTTGAATCAAGTTGGTATACCCAACTGACAGCTGTGTTCTCTCTTGTCAAGTTGCATATATTCATTCAGTGACATTGAAGAGAGAGGAGGGTTTTTTCATCTTTGCCTAGCAACTAGCTCTATCCCTCCAGACTACTCAGAAACTTAAAACTCCAGCTGCTAACTTGAGGTAAAAAAGCAAGTTCATTTGTATTAGCCAGTCTTGATCTAGAATGTATTGTCTTTGCTTTACAGCTCCCACTCACACCCCTCCCCTACTTTGTTTTTTCCTCTTAGAGAAGTGTTTTGCCCTTTCAGAGGCTTCACCAATGTTTCTGAAACATATCAGCTAGCCATGTTTCAAGGGATGCAAGTGCATCAGGAAAACTGATGTAGTATCCCCTAGCTTCAAGATCTGTTTTGATCTTTTATTGTTTACTTATGATGGCTGCTTTGAGAAAAGTACCTATTTCTAAGGTATTGCAAGGCATTGAATCCTCTGGGGATATAAAAAGATTTTTATTGTTGTTACCTTTCTTGCTGATTTAGAATATGAGCAAGCATACAATAACTAAATAAAAATATTTTTACTTAGTGCTGTTACATTTATCCATCCTAAGCACAATTTTAAGAAGTGCTTCAGTTTAACCTTTCTCCATCTTAACAGTCATCACTGAGAACTTAAAAAAAGAATCTGCTGTTTCTTAAATCAGTGAAGATGCTTTGTATTACTTGTCTATATTTTTGTTATTCTTCCAACTGACTGTGAACTGTGCTTGCTAATGAGTTTGATACTTGCTGCGATATTTCTTTTTAATTCAGATTGCTATCAGAACATGTCATGACTTAAATGAGAGAGTGGTCTCCAGACAATATTTGTTGCATGTTATCACTCCGGTGATATGCCCGTTGACTTACTTCTTTCAGTATATCATTCTAATTAGTTTTTAAATGAATGAATAATTCTTTGCACACACTTACCTTGGAAAATTTGCTTAATAATTTCTTGAAAGTTGTTGTTGCGAGATGGATCACTAGGAAACAGAGAATCTAAGTTATATTGTGTTGTGTTCACTGGGAACATAATTTGCATTACTTTATCACACCTTCATTAGTAAAGCACACTGGATTTCTTTGAAGTTAAGCTCATGGGTTTTGACTTAATGAGAAAATAGCGTTGTTTCTGAATCTGAAGTGTTATCTCTGAAATTTTAATTCCAGAGCTATGTGCAGCTATGTTTCAAGCACATCACAAAGCTCATGTCTCACTTTGCTCTGAAAACTTAAGACTAGATTGTCACCTTTGCCAGAGTAGCATGAAGTAAAACTGAAAAACATTGAGGTTATGCAGTAGAAGCTTTGAATCTTTATGTACATGGGGAGGGTGTCTGTGGGATTTTGAGCAAAGTACTACACTTATGGTAGTGAAAAATGTATTTATTATTATTCACAATTGCTTTTTATGCCACTTACAGAAACAGTAATTCCCTATGCAACCTTTTTTTATATGGTAATACACAAATAATTGCTTTTTAAGGAAGAGCTGCTAGAACGTGATAGTACAAAATGTTGATCTAATAGATCTTCCTTTTATAAGGCCATACATCTTAAGTCTTTCAGAGGCTTTGCCCCCCTACATTCTCTTTGTAGATGTTAGTCCTGAAAACTAACTGGAACTCAGGTCTGCAATTATGAACACCTCTGCACAGGGACACAGAGTTCTAGCCATTGTAATGTTGCTATCCAAAATGTTGTTGCTTTGATATTTTTCTAATATTTGTTTACTTTCAAGAACTTTCATCTTAAACATTAAATTGACTTTATACACCACTGATGTTTGTTCCCATATTCAGACACTTGAAGCCTGTCATCTTCAGAAGCAGTGATGTCGTACACCTGCATGTTGATGATAGCATCCCTGAAAACCAGACTGCTAGTGTTTCTTGTGGGATGCTACCTCTGAAAACTTGAGAACACTTAGCAGTGCACAAAAACAACTATCTGGTGTAAAACTGCTGAGCTTTTTAGTTAGGGTATATTAATTGTGTTCTAAATTTATTTAACTAGCCTGCCTCTCTGTTAAATCTGGGGTTCTGGTATTAACAATATATTTTCTAAGAATTTTCTTGGTAAATATGTAGCATATAAGTAGCTGTGTTTTGTCTGACTTACTGGTGTGGTGTAAATTGTATTTCATTAGGTACTTCGAGCATGGAGCAGAATAGTATGTTAAATTTAGTGCATACTGTGCATGTGTTAACTGCTGTTCACTTCACAGCCTTGATCCTTCCCATGTAGATGTTTGCAAGCGGAAAACATTTTATATAATGATTTCTCACAAAGTAATAGGCAGAAAAATATCCAACCGAAATGTTTGTGTAGCTTGTGATGTGGGAATTATGTCTCTCTAAATCTGTCAGCTGTTTTGAGTAACTCTCTTGAGCTGAGTATATTTTCCTCAAAATCTGCTTTGCTTTAATGTTTATCTTGCTGGGCACCATTCTTCTATTTTTCACTGTACTGCTGAAGTTCTTAATATAAATGATTTTGAAGTGAAATTTTGGAGTAAACCATTGACACAATAGCAACTTTCGTTCTTAATTTTCTTTCTTTATCCATCAGTGATTCTGCTTCAGATGAAGATTTGAAATTCTTCTGTTTTTCTTCTGTTTCCCTCCTCGCCATGTTGCTGACTTTAGCCTGTCTTGGAAACCTATTTAACATTTTGGTGGCTGTTCTGGTTTATTTATTTTATAAGAGTCCACCTATCCCAGTGCATTTTGCTAAAAGTGTTCCACTTTCAGCTGATTCATTACTTAGAGGGAAGTAGTTTAATAAGGGGAGGGCTATTGCTCCCCATTTACTTAATATCCAACTAAAGTCAGCTGGTCAGTCTTTTTTTTTCAGACAGTCTGCGCTCAGTTTTATTCTTGTGATGACATGTTCATCAGTCTTTTTTAATGACAATTATTGTGTTTGTTTGTTTGTTTTAATTTCTCTTTGATAATAGCTCAGAAAGAGGCAAAAACTGATATTGATTTGAAGATGATGTGGATATGCAGATAATCCCAGGCTTCTCACATGAAGCAGTCAGAATGAGGATCACCATGATGTCTGTATTGCAGTAGAGTAGAAAATTTATTTTCTCTATGTTCTGTTTGGAAGTTTCTGTTTTTTGATGGCGCCTAGTAGTAGTCTGAGTTCTGTTTTCCTGAATTTTAACTGATGGTACTGGAAAAGGATTTCAACCAGACCATTGTCTCTGGTGCAGATTCTGGTCTCAAAGTTCATTTTGAAATATGGCAGTATATATTAGTGAAGTTTGGGGTGTAATATTTCTCTAGATACAGAATACTTAATGATTCTTTATTTGCATTTTACTTACAATTAAGCAACTTACTGAAGTTTCTCTCTTGTTCCTTGCCTCCTGTAAGTTCCATTACCTTTTGCTACCTGCATAATAGGAAAAAAAAATAAATGAACCTACACCTGAAAGAAGAATGAAAACAGCAGCCCATTTGTCTTAATTTTAGAAATACTTCCAGAGATTTTTATCTTCTCATGCCTGTATTGCTGAATGCTGCCAACACCCCTCTCAAAAATGTTACAGTGCGAAATGATATCATGAAGACTAACAGAGATATCAGAGGTACAAGTGATCTGTCGCACAAAGGAAATTATGGACTCTTCAGACTGAAAAAGCAGAACAACTGGGAAGAACTAGAACAGAAGTCAATAAAATCATGAGTAAGTGATGAGAAAGTGAATAGAGTTATTTCTTGTCTTTCCCAATCTTAAGAATTAGAAGGCCTCAAATAGGCTTAGCAAGTGGCAGGCTTAGAACAAACAAGGTTTGTTTTTCACAGGAAACATGTATGAGCTGGAGGGTTTGAGATTCAAGGGCAGACTGAACAAGTTAATGGAGGAGTAGTCCATCACAGGCTGCTGGTTATAAAACCACCTGACAAAATCCCATTGTTGGATGAAGGAAGGGATTCTGGGGGACCATCTTGCACGCTTCTCTGGGCTTCTGCTGGTGGCGGTTGCAATTAGCAGATGCCTGGGCTTAGGTGGACCTTTGATCTGATCTACTTTATCTTCGAAGTCCCTGAACCATTAATAGATAGTAGATTCTAGTGGGAGGAAAAAGAGTTCAGAAGGATTTTTCTTCTTTAATTAGCATTTGTTAATGGAGCACAGCTTGCAGTCTTTCTGTGTGGATTTAATCATGCCAAAAAGGCATGTTAATCATTTTGGTTTATATGCCTGATTTCTGTGTCAAAGTGAAGAGCTAAATGGCTGTCACTGTAGCAGACATGGATGGGTCCTCAGAGCCCAAGACTTTCAGGATGGGTGATAAGCATTGTGTCAGACAGAGAAAAAATTTATAATGTTCTCAGCTAGTCATGACTGAGATCCTATTATTTCTAGCCGTGCCTGACAGCTCTAATGTTAAACAGTGAAGGGTCATAGAAAGTTAGTGCAGCAAGCACTAAGTACATTCCCCAAAACAGGTCCCTGGTGCATCCCTTAGTGAATTCAAACTTTATTTTTAGTAATGACCTTTAGTAATGTGAGCCTTGATCCACTGAGATGCTGTTCACTTTCGATGCATCTCCAAATCCCTTTTTTACGCATTTTAAATGAACGCATGCTTTTCCTGAATTTATGCATGTGGATAGATGGAGAGATGTAATTTAAACACATCTGTTCAAATATGCATTTCAGATCAACTTGGTGCCGGTTCTCATAATACGGCTGAGTTTTTGACGGGTATTATATCCCTTAAGTACACAGCAGATGGTATTTATTAGAGTTTGAATGGAAATGAACTTTTAGGATGTTAGGCTTTTTGTATTATGTCATTCTTTTTTTTTTTATCATAAAACAATAATGATCTGAGGTAATAAATCTGTAATGGCATTATGCAAAATGGTTCATTTTATGGGAAAGGTAAAACACTCTATAGCTGAATAAAGTTAGTCCAACTCTGAACTATTATGTGGGTTTTGGTTTATTTTTGTTTTGTTCATTTGTGGGGTTTTTTATGAGAGAATTGACAATGGGAAGTGTTACAGTACTTCTTAAGAAATATTTTGACTGTATCTGATAGGGACA
Source organism: Odontophorus gujanensis (assembly GCA_013399175.1). Lineage (NCBI taxonomy): Eukaryota > Metazoa > Chordata > Aves > Galliformes > Odontophoridae > Odontophorus > Odontophorus gujanensis. The sequence goes on from VXAB01004356.1 coordinate 39,775, forward strand.
CTAACAACCCTCTCTAAAATTGTTTAGAGAGTAAAACTGGGAGTACTCTTTCGTCCTCATCCGGTGAACCATGTCAGTTAAGAAATGTATTTTATCCAGGTCAGTATTCCCCAGCACTAAGTCCCACCTCTTATGGGATCCTCCCTGTCTATACCTCCTCAGGTTCATTTCTGGAAATGAATTCTCCTGTTTGCCTCATGGTGTCATTCAGGCCCAGTTTCTGAACAAGCTCTTTTGGGGGGCGCGAGGTGGGCTTGGTAAAGAGCAGTGACAAAAAATGCTCCTTCTTGCTGTCAGTGTGTGTTGATCACATACACTGTTGTGCATACTTTCCAAGGTGCACTTGCATCAAATCTGTTAATGGCTCCACAGTTTAAAAAGCACCTTGTAAGCTGCATTTGTGGATCAGTCTGAAGCTGCTACAGATCACAAAGCTCAGGTGCAACTGATTTTCCCTTGTGGAAATCACTTTCAGTGCTTTGTAAAATGTAGAATACAAAAACCAGACTGCACACAATGATTCTCTAGTTGTAAGGCTGGGCTTAATATGTAGTTTCTGCTACCCTGGAAATCTGAAGTGTCTCACTATGAACCGCCTCTGAATTATGTGCTAGTATTTGTGGCCTTCCCTATTATTCTCTATATATTTACATATGTACACTTCAGGATAGTCTGCAGGCATACACTGAGCCTTGCTCTGAGGTCATATCTAGGCTTTGTTTTGTGTGTTTGTTGTATTTTTTTTTTAATAGAAGAAAGAAGATCACACTATAAATACAGTATGGCATTACAGTTTCTTTTCTTGATCTGTTGTGTCTGAGACATCATCCAGATACAGATCCAAGCTGTGAAAGCAATACCTTAAGATTTTCTTCTTACTTATACATTATACATATATATATATGCAACATAGAACCTACTTGAAACAATAAACATTAGTCAATGTTTACTGCTATGTGAAAGTAGACTATGAGTCTACTTGTAAATGAACCCTTTATAGACTTCTACTAACAGTAACAACAAAAAGATATCTTCACTGTGAGACGTCCAAACTATGAGGTGGAGGAAAGCTGGTTTGTTAGGCAGCCTAGAGTTGTGTTAGGTGGTAATAGAGAACATTTTAAAATATTTGAGATAATATAACTGCTTTGCAGTTGGAACACATACATGAGTGAAAGATACTAGCAGGTGCCCTGCCAGGGTGGAATCTCATGCTATTGTGTTTAATAGAAATATGCACCCTGTAAACAGGTTGAAATTTGCTGAAATTGACAAAACAGAAGGTCTGAATAACTAATTTCTAACCCAGTTTAAAAATAATGAAGTTGAAGCATGATATTCTATTTAATGAGCTTCTGGATTTTTCTTGCACTGAATAGTAGCAGCTTTTGGTTTTAGAGGGTAAGACCACAGATTTCACACATTCCTCTCAGTACGTGGTTGTGTTTGACACTACTGGATATAGTGTATATTTTTTCCCAATATGCATTTATTGCACAATGCAGTATCTTGCCATCTCCGTGTTCCTTTATTTTATGTTGTAATTATATTGCTGTCTGAAAATTTGCCGTCTTGCCATTTTTAGTTTCATTGCTTAATTTTATAGTAGTGTTTTTAAAATACTGAAAAGAAATAACATTCTAATCTTCCCTACTGTTTACCCTGTAAGAATTCAGCTTTTTCTTTCTAACACTTTTTTTAGTGTGAGCTTCTAAGCTGTGAATTGGAAGTTGCTTGGTCATCACATATTTGGTTTTGGTTTAAGTCACTTTAGACTTCCCAGGCAGTTCTTATAACCTTTCTCTAAGAATGTGATGTGTTTCAAATTTATTCATATAACTATTTATTCTAATCCATTACTTTGTATGGTGGGAGGGAGGGCTGGAGGATCTTGTTTAAGGACTAGTTAGAAGCTTTACGTCACAGTTGGATTTCAATGTTAATTGTGGGAAAGGAAATGGAAAGAATATGCAATCATGCAAAAGAATTTCAGGTGATCATTTGAAAAATTGATTTCCTAAATCAATCTATCAGGGGATTTGTTTCACATTTTATTCCTAATTCACATTCTGTCAAGAGTTCTCCAGCTCTGTTCTCTGTTCTCTGGTGGTGAATTCATTTATGGTAGCTCGCTGTAATAGCTGCTGTACTTCTGTTGCTGCTAGTCCAGTTTCTGTTTTCTCTAACAGCAGCAGCTGAGTCCCCTGAGCAGAAAATACCAGGAAGCTCATCACCATGAGGGTTAGTCTGAACTGCCAGCTGATCAGCAGTGTGCAACAGAGGTACCTCAGCAAGCAGAGCTTCAGGAACTGCAGACATGTAGTAGCACACAGCTTTTCTGAACCACACTTACTCTCCTGGACTTATTTGGGGCTCCCTCATATACCTGTGAGCTGCGAGGCAGCAACTCTCGTGGCAGCAGTGACATATTGTGTTCATAGACAGACAGTGCTCTCATTTGGAAGGTAGAACACATTTTTTCTCTGACCCAGGAGGATTGCTTGGCTTGGCTTCTTCAGATAGAGGGTAAGATGTATTTCTCTGCCATTTCTAGAGGCCTTGGGCATTATGACCTCCTAGCAATTGTTTATGATTGTTTCTAAGTGTGCTGGACCATGCAGCTTTGGACTCTACTGTAACATGAATTCATTCTCATTTTTGAATATTTAGAACTGCCCAAAATGATGATGATTGTATGGCTGGTCTTGTTTAGGGTCAGAACATAACTTTCCTTGTGATAATGGAAGGGATTTATCTCTGTGAAGGGACAAAAATGAGAGAATATGCTGAGGAACCCCAACCATTAGGACTGTACTATCTTATAGATGGTATTGATTATTGCTCAAATTCAGTTGTTTTTTTTTTCCTCTGAAATACCATAATTGTATTGTAAAATGCTCCAACTGAGAGTTGAGTTTGGACACTTTTCCTCTCATTTTCCCAAGCTGAATGGAGACAGTAGTATGTCTTCGGAGAAAAGGTTTTGCAAAACTTTGATTGCTAGTTAAAATGGTCATACACATTCTTTCTAGGGATTGGTCAGGATTATGAGGGCTTTATAGGACTGGCAAAGTTTAAGTATTCTTTTCTCAAAAATACTGAAACAGACTAACCACCTCCATCATCAAGGCTCTACAGAGTACCTAGCCTTCTAGACTTTTTTAGCAACAACAACAAAAAAAAAATAATCAGAATTAATTTATGTTTCATAAGAATCACCGTGTTCTTGATTCACTATACAGTGTAGTATGGAGCTTCTTTACTGACCTTAGAGAAAAATGTGCTGCGAGTGGATTTTTCTGACACTTTTCTTTGTATGTAATAATTCCATCCAGAAAGAAATTTAATTACTAAGATAATTAACACCTTATCAGCAAATGGATTTCAGACATTTGTATCATTTATGAATTTTTAAAATATGTAATTTCCTTTTAACTGAGTGACAACTGGTGTTGTGGGGAAGAAGAGCATATTTTATTGTATCTAGCTTGATTGGACCTTATAATTCATGTTGCTATAGAAACAACCAAGCCTTTATAAACGATGGTATTACAACTACTGTTGGTAATAAATGCTTTGACTGTTTCTGATAATGTCATTAAAATGGTTAAAATAACTACATTATAATGATTTTGTGAAATGTAATGAATGTTCCGTGCATGCTCTGAGAAATGGCAGCTGATGTTACATGAGACTGATTTATGAAGTAATGTACTTTTATTTTTTCCGTAAGCTTACCGTTACCACACAAAACATCTGTAATGTTTACAAAATCATGTTGCAGATTCTTTTATCTTGCAGTGTTGCAACCTTAAGAATCCTGTGACAATTGAAGCAGTGTAACCAACAGTTTGGGACTTTTTGCTATTCTGTGTAATATTCAGCTCGTTTCCCACCCACTTAGAGTTACTGGACTAACTCCTTGAAAATGTCCAGTATATTTCAGGTTTTGGTTTGATATTCAAATTCATTGTTTAACTTAAATCTCAAAAAATTGACTGTTAAGGAATTGAATTTGGTTTGTATCTTTTGTGAGCATTTTTCATAATGAAAAGATGAAAGAAGATTCTAACAAGAGATTACCTAATAAATTCCTGTGCAGTTAACTATATATGCTGGCACATGTGAAATGAGGCCGACTTCTACTTTAGTATAAAGTCATTGTCAATACTTACATACAAATTATTTTCTTTTGTTCTGTTAAATTTAAATAACCACAAAAGATATTTACCACTATATACTGTTTATACTAAAAATGTTGGGGTGAATATAACTGCCTGCTCTAATTTTGCACCTAATGAAATTACTAAGAAAAATACTCTACTCTTCCCCTTTCCTGGGTCTTTTGTCAATAGATTCTCCTGTTGCACTAGACATCGATGTTGCAGGAAGGTTTTCTTTTAGCCATGCCAATTCAAGTTTCGCTGCCCACAATAACCACAGCATTGTTTTTTCTATGGTGGTACACTTTAATAAGATACCTCTAAGAAAATTTGTCTCAGATGTTCCTTTGCTGTAGCCTACCTGCATTCTGCAGAGTTATTTAGATTGGAAGGGATCTCTAGAAAGGATCTCATTTATTCCCCCTACTTGAAACAAGACCAACTTTTAGTCGGATACTACCAGTATCTGTATGGGGACTTGCTTTTCTTAGTAAACTGTATTTTCTTCACTTTATCAGTCCAGAAACTAACTCTTCTGGAACCACAGCCTTGTCTGTGTCATTAGGGAGCACTGCGAGAGCTGTGCATTTCTGCTTCTCAGCAGAAGAGGTTTTCCCACTTCAGAAAAAAGCTGGCTGAGATGCAAAGCAATGCAGAGGTTTCCCAGCTTCTCTTAAGACAGTGGTCATCCAACTGGCTATCATCACGTTTGGAAAACTGCATCGATATCTCCAGGGTCCCATACAGTGCTCTGTAAATACCATGCAGTAATCTCTTGGTTGAAGAATTCATTTTTCTGGCCGTGTGCTTAAGGGTTCTGCATCTTCAGTCCAAGTGCAACAGTTAGGAACTGTTGAACTTGATAGGAGATCTCAGTGGCTGTAAACTGAACTATTTTGTTTTCCTTTTAGTGCAAATAGTAGTCAGCTTTTATGGAGTGCTGAGATAAGAATGTCATTGTGACTAAAAGATGCCTTATTGGCATTTTGTTCATAATTTCTAGGCTGCCTTTTTTGGATATCCTGATCTCTTTCAAAAGCAATGTTAAGAATTCTAGTGGTGAAGTCTCAGGTGTTACAAATGTTATGAATTAGGTGATCAGACTTTAAGAAATCTGTGATCACTTAGAATTTCTGGTGAAGGAAGAGTTAGTCTAAGCGTTTTCACTCCTGTATTGTGATACTGATCCATTATTTGCTGCATTGTCTTCTATATTGCTTGTGCTGTCTGCTGAGTACCAAATGCATTTTTCACTCTGAACGATCATTTTATTTATTTACTTATTTATTTCTCCAAAGATCATTGTATGTTTCAATTTCTGTGGATAAATTTAAGGAGTTTTAAGTCTAAGTTCAGTGCTTCTTTCTTCTTTCTTTACAGAGTGCCTGGAATAACAATTGCTACAGACATCATCTGTGGTTTTCCAGGAGAGACAGATGAAGATTTTCAAGAAACTATGAAACTTGTAGAACTGTACAAGTTTCCAAGCTTATTTATTAATCAATTTTACCCACGCCCAGGAACTCCTGCTGCAAAAATGCATCAAGTTCCAGCTGCAGTGGTAAGACATTCTCTTCCACCACTGTACACTGCACACTCAGATATTTTAAAATGCATAAAGCATGTCCATGAAAATGTAGTTTTGCTACAAAGCTATGCTAAAGTTCAATTAAAGATTTATGTAACTACTTGAATTTCATTTAGAGATTTGCTAGATCACTAGGCACTTTGTCATATATTAATTATTGTTTAGATTGCTAGGAAGAGTAAAATAGTAGTTATACTGAAGTCATGTCTTTTCTATCAAGTTTTGATTGAATAAATGCTAAGAATGGTAGCTAATTGATTACAGTTTCTTTCTCCCCATTTTATGACTTCTGTGACTCCAACAATCGTAAGCCTGTACTGAATAATTGTGGAAGGTTTTGATAATAGAGCAGTAGTAATCTCTGATTCATTTGTCAGATATTAAATTTGCACACAGTAATTCCACAAGACCACCTTATACCCTGCTTACAAATCAGTCCTCCTTCAGCTCGTACTCTAAAGGCCACTGAAGAAATTTGCAGTTGGTCTTTCAGTTTTGAGTTGTTTTCTTTCTTCCTGCTTTTACCTTAAAACTGGAACCCTTCCTAATAACTCAGCATTCTCATCTCAGAGTCATATGAGGGAAAAAAAAATACTATTTTACTATAGAAAGCAGCTGGCTATTGAGGATATTTTGATTGATTACAAATAGTTTTTTGTAAGTAATAATAGCAATCATATAGAAATGAATGTATTAATTTTTAATTGAATTTATTACTCTGCAGATTTTTGTAATCTGAATTTCCAAACAAAGTGTAGAAGACTACCAGTGCAGTAATTTAGATCATTATTGTCTTACTATTACTGGCATAAGTAACGCTTATATTTCCTAACAGTGTAGGAATGAAAGTTGACCAACAGTTTTTGTGTTTTTCCATTTGCTTATCATGGTACTCTAATACAAAGTCAAACCTACGTATCTGTACTTGTACTCCTCCACTTGTATGTCTGAAACTGAAGAGTCTCTACTTACTCTCAGTGTATGCCACGAATTCTGTAAGATGTCAGCTACAGAAGGCAGAAAATGAGAGTATATCTGGCCTCTGCAATTTATTATTCAGAGAAGTACCTCTGGAGTAATTATTGTTCATTTATTGTAGACTATCTCATAATAGAAAATACTGGGTTTTCAGATAAAAACAGCTGTTGTTGAAATATTGTACTTAGTGTAAGAAACTGACAATTGAATTATTTTTATTAGTTTAGAATGTTTTCTGTAAGGTCATATAAATGAAAAATATGCAGAAATGTCATTTTTTGGAAGTTAGGCAACTTAAGAACTGAAAAAGGATTTTTTTGTTTGTTTGTTTTAATATTCTTCCGTACACTGGTTTGTAGGGGCACTATTGTCTCAAGAGGTGCAAGAGCTTAGGTTGTTTTGCCCTCTTCTGTTTAGCTGTGTGCCGTGGGAAGACATTGTATGAAGAGCTGATTTATCATAATAGTATTAGCTATTCTGTGGTTGGGTTGGTTAGGGTTGGGGTGGAAAGTGGTAATATCATTTTAATCCAATTTCCCTTTTTTTTTTTTTATTACTTCTAGCATTAGCTTGGGGTTAGAATTGAGTAAGAATACTCAAAAAGGTGAAACCTCTAGAGCTGATGGAAAATCTGTATTTAATTAGATTTTTTTTCTTCTGTATTTCTTTAAAAAATCCTATGAGATCATATAATCACAGAGTGGGTTGGGTTGGAAGGAACCTTAAAGATCATCTAGTTCCAACTCTACTGCCATAGGTTGCTACCTACTAAATGAGGTGCTTGATCTGGTTGCCCAGCACCCCATCCAACCTCACCTTGAACGCCTGCAGATCCCTTATTCTTTCATCTTTCTAGAATGAGAAAATGACCAGTCAAAGAGAAAGGAAAGAGATGGTGCTGTCTTATGCTTTACATTTACAAAACCTATAGATAGAAGCTAGTCGTCTCTCTTGCATTAGCAAGAATGTAGTGGCATTTCATTTCTTTTTCCTTGTCTACAGTAACTTATCATGTATGTTTCTTTGCTAGAAGAAGCCAATGTGCATGCTATGTACACTTCATCCTTTAACAAAATATTATTCATGTCATCTTTCTGTTTTTGTTTTTTTTTTTTAATCACTTTTGAATAGGGATAGCAATAGTACATAAATGATTTTGAAATAGTAGGTGCAAGGGACTGGGTATACGTTTATGTAGTGGATTATACCACCAGTCTAAATGCATGCTAATAACAGTATTCTCTGCAGTGAAACTGTTGGTAGGATCTCAGTCTTTGAAAATAATTTTGTCTGTATTATTTAACCAGAAATGCTGAACCAGTGAACGTAGTATTTGATAATTGTCATTCTTTATTTTTTCCTAAAGTCTGGGTTCATTTGCTGTTATTTCAGTTTTGCAGTATTTCTACAGTGGAGAGATCTACTGCTATGAGAAACTGTTCCACTTCAGTGTAGTCCAGTTCTCTAACTTTAGTTCAGGACAGCTTCAGTGGTTCTGCACATGTGTCACAGCCGTAGTAATAACATACTTACCTTGTCAGTTCCTTTTAAGTTAGCTTTTTCCAGGATGACTGTATGACTTTTGGGGACAGTTGGTGGAGTACTGAGCATAGTAACATTTAATGCTTTTAAATCTCTAGTGGATAGTTTTGATAAAAGTTGTAAGTACAGTTGCTTTTCTGGATAAAAATCTCACTTGGACTTTTTGGTAAGACTGAAGAGAAACAAAATAAAATTGGTAGATCTACATGGATTCTTTCCTTCACATAGATGATTTATCTTTGAAAGCCTTACAGGCACTGATCTTTTTCTAAAAGGGCAGATGACACTAATCAAGATGGACAAGTCTGCCACCATAAATTCAGAAAAGACAGCTAAGGCTGCAAGCTTTTCTTGTTCCTCATGGAGAAAAAAATGTCCGTGGAGAATCAGACATCTCTCTGAATGGTCTCATCACTTCATAACAATCAAGTAGGCTATTCTTACTGCTCTCTCCAGTCTTGAGAAAGGCCCAGTTAAATGAAAGTAAGAATGATTTTTATTTGTAAGCAATTGCAGGGATTTGCTGAGTCATGCATATGAAAAATGAGTCAAGATGGTGTTCAAAACTTAAGTGCCTTTACCCCCATTTCATCCACTTACTGCTAATTTGTTTCAGGCATGAGTCCAGTTTTTCATTACCTCTGATGGGCTCTCTGTCAAACAAATAAATAAATAAGTCTTTAAAAGGGTAAACTACAGAATTCTATTATGTAGGTTGTTATTGCTTTCTGTAACTATATATAGTATTTGCAGATAGGATCTGTGTTTTTTCACTTTCCTATTGCATTTATTCATAAAATTGATAGTGCTGATAGTTGTACACTTCAGATTACAGGTTCTAGTCAGGTGTTTATGCTAGTGAGTAATGTAAGAGAGCAGGACTTAGGGGGATCTGGTAATGTTTTTTATTTAGCTGCATTACAAAGGATCTAACTACTTTGATTCTCAATGTAAAACAAAAATACTGTTTCTCTCAAGCATCTCTAACATCTTTTGGTTTTGATAATTTTAATTTCTCTGTACTTTATTTTTCAAGGTAGCTGTTATTTCTCTGGAGATTTGGAGGGAAAGAGTTCTCTCTTTGTCCTTGAGATTTGCTCTGTCACCATTTCTGTGGGCATTAGGAACATTGTCATCTTATGATCAGCTTGATTTCTGTCACAGGGAAACAAATTGAAATAGCCTTTTTGCAAATAGGTGTCATTGTAAGGAATAATTGAGTTCACCTGTACTGAGAACCAGAGGTGGCAGCTTTTTTGAGAGCAGTGATGTGACTGTAGCTTCATGATTATGCTGTCCTCAGCTGCAGCATGACTGGATTCCAGCCTTTCTCCATGTATTTTCAGTAGGGTAAGCTTTTCTGTTTTTAGGGTACACATTAGATTTCTTTCAAAAAAGTATTGTGATGTCTAGATAGAAGACTAGGTATTCCATTTCTTCGCCATCTCTATTTTTTCTCTCCTTATAGATATCATAAAATAATTACCTTGTCCCAGCTAGAAAATTTAACGTCAATTGCTACGCCATTCCTTTAATTCCTCTGAAGATTGTCTCCTTGATTTTTTTGCTGTATTTAGTTCTGTTAAGTACTGTGGTTACTAGATTGAGATGAATGGCTATGTTACAAACTTCATACCTAAGCTACTGTGTGATTTCAAAAATCATTTGCCTCAGAAATGGAGGTGGGTACAGGATATTATTTCATTATATTATATAGCAGAAGAATTTGACTGCTGTACTGCTTGCTTCCTCAGCAGCTCTATTCTATTTATGGCTTGCTACTCTGTCTGAGTGAGGACTTTTACAGCAAGTTTAGGACCAGACTTAAAAATATGAAGGCTGGAGGGGGAGGTGACGATGAAAAAAAGTCAATGTATAATCCTTATTTGTCAGTGAGCTATCGAGGTATTCCAAGTTAACCTTTTCCAGCAAGTTTTGTGCTTGCTTTCTAGTAGTTTTATTTAGACCGTGTTTCCTTACAGTTTTTATGAGAATTATGTGATGCACTGTAGCAAGCCTTACTCACCATCAAGAGAGCTATGCTTTCTTATTTAAAAGAGTATTAGTTCTATGATGGAATTCATTTTGATTGATACAACTGGTGGTTACTGGGGAGAAATCTGTCTTTTCTCTTTGTTTTGTTTTGCTTCCTGGATGCTTATGAATAGTTTTGTATCTTTTCCTCCTCATTTTCCCAAGAGTTATATAAACTGAATGATCTGTGAGAGCCTGGTTCCTTTTTTTTGTTTTCAAGATGATAAAAATATTTTTGCTTCCTTTAGACTGCTATATCTTTAAATCTACCCCAATGCTCACCATTAACTATGTAGCCAAAACTGGGCATTTATGTGATGAAGTCAAAGGAAGGTAATTACCTGTAAATAGTTTTTGTGATTAAAGCTACTAAATTGAATTTTACAGAAGTTTAAAAACATTTTTGAGCTAGATGCAACCTAAGTTCAAATTCCTTAAATTCTTTTGACATGGTGCTGAAATGAAAATCTGATTTTGTTGTGGGAGACTGTTGAGCTTGTGTGTCACTTGGTAGGTACTGAGCAATTGCTTGTGCATCCCTTGTTATATACCTACATATTTATATAAATATTTGTCATAACTATTGTCCTTTTTCTTTTCTCTATCTTAGTAAATAGTTTTATTTCAACCCATGAGTTCTGTAGGTTTTGTTTTTTTTTTGTTTTTTTTTTTTTTTGCAATTCCTCTCCTATTCCACTGGAAGGGAGGGAATAAGCAAATGACCGTTTGCCACTGAGCTGCTTCTGTATAAGACCACAACACAGATTCGGCATGACTACTAGGCTCCAGAGTTTATCAGTCCTTGGAAAGCTTTTGTGTGCTTTTTTTTCAATATCTAACATTCCTGGCTTTAGCCTAATGTTTTCTGTTATGCTGCCATGATAGTCATGGATGCCTATAGAACAGTTGCAATACAAAGAAACATACATATTTCTATTTTCTGTTTTCTTTCTTTCCTTTCTCTTCAGTGACGCTTAAGTAAGCAGAAAAAACATGGAAGTTTCTGTCATTTGTACACGTATTTTAGTTCGGTAAGAGCAGAATTTTTTTTTTTTTTTTCAGTTGAAAATTATAGTATGTTTATGAACCAGTCTGCTTAGAGCTGGAAACAGTGCAAGCAGCTGTTGGAATTAGTGAATATTATCCATCATCATGAAAATGAATATATGTATCAGAACATAAAAAATCTGTATGTTTTCAAGAAACAAAACAAAAAAACAACAAAACAATGCCTTGGCTTTGTCAATTCTGGACTTTCCCAAACAAGAGCATAGTTTCGTTTTAATGGTTTGGACTTGACACAGAGAGCAAATTAATAGTCTCTCCAAGTCCGATATTAATTATGTCTTTAAAATGACTTGAGCTTTACTCCTTATTAGCGTTGCTGTATAGCATAAATGGGTTCTGGTTGAGTGTATTAATTTTTGTGTCTCTCTATAACTGTTATTTTAGACTCCAGGAAAAGGATTTACTTGTGACAAATGGCAGTTTAAAATATGTTTCTAAAAACAACATTACAGATTTACCAATGTAATAGTCATTTTTAAACCTGCAGCTCCCCTTTGCTATCTGATTTTTCTATACTGTTTGACAGTCCATAAAATCTGCTGTGGAAGGATGCTGAAATGTCCTTAGGTGGGTTCTTGGTGACCCTTTCTTGAACCTCATCTGTCTTTGATAATCTAAACGCACTCCTTCAGAGCCATCACAGTCAGTCAGGTCACTGAGTGTTTTGGAACTTGTATCTTCTACTGCATTGGTACCTGCACCCCCATTGAGCGGGCTGAAAATGTGTGGAATATGGAATTACTGAATAACTGAAAACAGAGTAAAAGACTGAATAATAGATTGAGATGAAACAGGGAGTGGAGACATGGGGCAATTTTTGCATTTCCAATCAATATATGTGTCTGTAGGTATGCAAGTGGTTTCTTCCACACAGCAAGCATTTGAGCATCCTTTACTGCTCTCTATTCCATAACTCAGTTTATCTTATCAGCTGCCATCCTTCTGCTCTTCTTGTTTCTGGGATGCTGGAAAGCTGGGTGTTTTCTAAGCAGCTGTTGTGCACAAGAGGACATGGATTTCTCACCACATTATGAAAAGAATGTACTTTAGACAGATCAGTAGTCCTGGACTTATTTATAAACCCATGCATATCCTAAGCTTAATACATATATAAATATCATTTCATGACTAAAGAATAGTTTGTGAATCATTCTGCTTTTTTTTTTTGGTTTTTGTTTTTTTTTTTTTTTGGTAGACATAAGCGCAGTTCCAAATCACTTTATCCCTTGTGACCAGTAAGTTTATTTCTGATTCAAGGTCAGTCTTATTCAAAATATGGCTGATGCATCAAGCCAAATTTCTGCCAGACACCTTTCATCTGTGAGATGTGTTTGAGCTAAAGAATATCCCTACCTGAGTTACAGTGACACCTTTAGAATATACTCACCTTAAATAGATTGAGGTACATGATTAAAATTTGAGTTTTTCGAAGATATCTGATGCATCCACTCAGAACTAGTAAGAAAGGAGATTTTGGTTGAGGTGGTCAACCAAGTGCAACCTAATTGTTGGCCTGCATGAAGGGGTAGGGAGAATCCTCAGCAAATTTGATGATGATACAAAGCTGGGAGGATTGGCTGACACATAGAAGGCTGTGCTGCCATTCAGAGAGAACTGAACAGGTTGGAGAGCTGGATGGAGAGGAATCTGGTGAGTTTCAACAAGGGCAAGTGCAGAGTCCTACAGGTGGGATGGGATGACAGCACATATCAGTACAGGTTATAGGGGCTGACCTGCTGAAAAGGAGCTCTGTGCAGAAGGGCCTGGATGTCCTGGTGGACAGCAGCTTGGCCATGAAGCCAGCCTTACTGGCCAAGAAGGCTGATGGTATACTTGGGTGCATTGAAAAGACCATGAGCAGCATACTGAGGGAAGTGATCTTCCCCCTCTACTCTGCCCTAGTAAGGCCTCATCTAGAGTATACCTCCAGTTCATGGCTTCCTCATTCAAGAAAGAGAGAGAATTTCTAGAGAAAGTCCAGCGGAGGGCCACAAAGGTGATTAGGGGACTGGAGCATCACCCATATGGTGATAGGTTGAAAGACCTGGGACTGTTCAGCCTGGAGAAGAGAGGATCTCATCCATGCTTAGAAATATATAAAGGGTGGGAGTCAAGAGGGATAGGGCCAAGCTCTTTCTAATGGTGCCCAGCAATGGGACAATAGACAGAAAGCACAAAACAGAACCCAAGAAGTTCCATTTGAAGTATTACTTTCAGAATGACACAACACTGGTACAAGCTGCCCAGAGGTTATAGTCTCGTATAGGGAGATTAAAATTCCTCCTGGATGCTTTCCTGAACAAGCTACTGTACAGAACCTACTTTAGCAGGGTGTTTGGACTAGATAGTCCCCAGAGGTCCCTTCCAACTCCTGTGATTCTGAGATTCTGTGTTGTCATTCCTACCCTTTCATACATTGAGGAACACAGACACAAAAACATAATGAACACCAGTTTTATCACAAAATCTGACTTAGTCATGACATTTTTTTTTCAGGCTTACCCAAAGGCAACACACTGAATAACTCAAGGTCAAAGGTTAATTAATTTCTGATCACTTCTTAAAATTGTTATGCAGAACAAAAGACAATCTGTAAACTTGAGTTACTTGGCAGTTTCAGTGACTTGGTTCTTTTCTGTGTTGTGGTTTTGGTACGGAGTTCTAAAGATTTATAGACTGAATTTCCCAGCAAGGCATTTAATTATATCTTCATAACAGTAGATGCTACATCTTTGTTATTTTGTCAAATTGCTCTTTGAAGATTTAAATTAGACCAGTCAGTGTCTTTTCATAGGATGCTTCTAACTCAATTCTTTTATAAAATTCTGAGGATTAGAACTACCTAAGCCCTTTGTAATTTTGTGATCACTGAATTACAGAGCAGGGGGAGGATACAGCTTTTTTGCTGTTCTGAACAAGTATGTTACTGAAATTAAATTCCGTAACACAAAGTGCATTGGTTATGCTGTTTCAGAAAAGACAGTTGCTACCTCCATGCTTGCTCTTGGAAAAGAAGTGTCTGTTACACTGTGATACTGGGGAAGGTGCTTGCAAAGTGACTTCCTTCTTCTGAAGTCTATCGAAGTGTTTTTTACCTTGTTGCCTATAAAATACAGAACTGTGTGGATTATGTATACAAGAGTACTGTTTGTATACAACATTTTATGCTGTAGAACTGGATTATGATACTTTATTCTCCCCAGTAGCATTTTGTAACCTGGCTCCCACTTTTTTGTTCTTCATCTCTTGCTGTCTTTTGAGTCTTGGACCATTAACTGGGATTCCACAAATAATAAATTAAAAGAAGTATTTATGCAAAACTTTTCATGGGTATTTAATTTATATTATAGTTAAATTCTGCCTTGGCTCACTAAGTTTAATGTGGTTTCATCTCTAAATTAGCTAATCCATTATGAAGTATACAAGCAAGTGGTGTGGTTTTCTAGACTTGTTTGAAGAAAAAAAAAAATGTTGCTATTGTTTGGTAGCATGCTGTAGTGTGTGAGATGCTTTATGAGGTCTAAATCAAGTCAGGTTCCTGAGGCAAAATTATATTTTGTTTCAATTCTGGCCAGTACTGTGAAAAAAAAGAGGGATTGTAAGTGATGGAAGCAGGAAGATAAATTAAAAAAAAAAAGAGAGAATTTTGTAGGTGACATAATTGAAGCTAACATCTTCAATGAAATCGGTGGAATGTGCTGATCTCTAGTGATGTTTGACAGGAATTATTATGAATCTTGAAGGTGATAACAGACATATTAAAACTTAATGTTGAACTTAAAGGAAACCAATGCCACACTCATTTCATGTCAGGTAGTAATCTTGAAATTCTTTGTTACTAGGTGAAAAACTGAGAATATTCCAGTTGTTTGCTGCTTCTAAGTAATCTGTAATAGAAGTATCTTAGCAGTACTGTAATTCTCCTTCACACTAAACATTATAGACCTGTGCTACTTAAACGAAAGCAAACAATGTACAGGTTACATTAATACCATCTGAAAGCAGGTAATTATCAACCAAGTAAGGAAAGAACATAAACAGAAAAGTCTAATATACTTGTGCAAGTCCATGGTGTTTAGTACTCAGTACAGTTAATTCTTTTCCCAGCTTATTAAACAAGTATTTTCTGTTTACAAAAATACGTTGTTAAGGTACCCCTACCTTTACCCTGTTTGCACAGTATTATATGGAAAAGAAGTTTTAAATTTAGTTTTATCTTTCCAAAGTAGTCAATACAAAGTTTCATGTCAGTAGCTGTTATGTAGAAAATGCTTTATGGTTTTCCAAAAAAAAAATCCAAAACATGCTATTTGTTATTTAAGTTATAAGTTCCTCAGTGTAGTCTTTTTCAAGCATTATAAAATATTTCATTGTTGCCACAAATCACTGCACAGGGAGGAAAAGTAAAACCTCAAGAAGCTCAGTAAATTTTGGCTTTATTGTTTTATAATTCTGAAAGGAATTAAAAGGATCCTTTACTGTTACTACATTTTAAGCATATAATATCCATCTCAAGTCACTAGCGTCCCTTTAAAATCTTTAAAGTTATGAATAAGAACTCAGAAAATCTCAGGCCCAGAAAATAAGTCAGAGAAAGACAATATTTACATTAAGGTATATGTTATTTCCATGTATACTAACAAGGAAAATAATCACATAATTATAATAGAATCACTAAAGTTGGAAAAGACCACGAAGACCATCCAGTCCAACTGTCCACCTGTCACCAAAATTTCACACTAAGCCATGTCCCTCAGTATAGCATCTGTTCCAGTGCCTGACCACTCTGTCCAAGAGGTGTTTCCTTATGTCCAACCTGAATCTCCCATGGCACAACTTGAGGCCATTCCTTCTAGTTACATGGGAGAAGAGGTTGACCCCCGCCTCACCACAGCCTCACTTCAGGTGATTTTAGAGTGATAAGGTACCCCTGAGCCTTCTGTTCTCCACCCTGAACAATCCCAGCTGCTTCAGCCACTCCTCTTAAGGCTTATACTCCAGAACCTTCACCAGCTTCATTGCCCTTCTCTATACATGCCTCAATGTCTTTCTCATAGTTAGGGGACCAATATTAAACACAGTACTCAAGGTGCAGCCTCACCAGGGCTGTGTACATCGGGATGGTCGCTTCCCTGCTCTGGCTGGCTCCACTATTTCTGATACAAGCCAGGATTCCATTGGCCATCGTGGCCACCTGGGCACACTGCTGGCTCATGTTCAGCCAAGCTGGGTATGCTTCCTCTATAGAGTCTTCCAGCCACTCTGTCCCAAGCCTGTATTATTGCCTGGGGTTACCATGGCCAAAGTGCAGGACCAGGCAGTAGGTCCTGTTTGGTTTCATCCCGTTGGCCTCAGCCCAGTGATCAATTCTGTCCAGATCCCTCTGTAGGGCCTTCCTACCCACAAGCAGATTGACGCTTCCTGTTAACTTGGTGTCATCTGCCAACTTAGTGAGGGTGCTCTCAATGTCCTCATTCCAGTCATCAGTGAAGATACTGAACAGGACAAGTTGCAGTATCGACCCCTGGGGAGCACCACTTGTGACCGGTTGCCATCTGGATGTAACTCCATTTACCACCACTCTCTCAGCCCTGCTCTCCTGTCAGTTCCTTACCCAGCAAAGTGTATCTGTCCAAGTCACGGGCTGCCAGCTTCTTCAGGAAGATACTGCGGGAGACAGTGTCAAAGGTTTTGCTTAAGTCTAGGTAGACTACGTCAACAGCCTTTCCCTTGTCCACTAGGTGGGTCACTTGATCATAGGAGATCAGATTGGTTAAGCAGGACCTGTCTTTCATGAACCCACTGTGGCTAGGCCTGATCCCCTGGTTACCATGTGATTTCTTTCAAGATGCTCTGCTCTATAAACTTCCCTGGCACTGAGCTTAGGCTGACAAGTTCCTTGGATCCTCCTTTGACCTTTCTTGTAGATGGGAGTCACATTGGCAGCCTTCAGTCCTCTGGGACCTCTCTCATTGACCACAAGTGCTGATAGATGATGGAAGGTGTCTTGACTATCACCTCCACCAGCTCCCTTAGCACCCTCAAGTAGATCCCATCTGACCCCAGGGACTTGTGGCAGTCCAGGTGGAATAGTGGGTCTCTGACTGAATCATGGGGGAGTTATTCTGCTCTCCATCCCAGACTTCTAGGTCAGGGGATAGAACACCCCAAGGATAAGTGGTCTGACTTTTAAAGACAGGTGTAAAGAATGCATTGAGAACCTCAGCCTTTTCCATATCCTTATAGCAGTGTGTTGTTTTCTTGATACTGACATTATCTATGTATATTGTTTTAAGAAATATCATTAGTTGATGTTGACTTCTGTTTTTTTATTTTATAATTGCATGTTGACCACTACCTGTCTTATGAGAAGTGCTTGATTACTTACGTGTATTTTAGTAAAAAGCTTGAAATAATTCATTTACAGTAGCTGTGCTTTACTTGAGGAGGGCCTTCCATCATGGCCTTTTATAAAATATATGCTTGTACAGTATTAAACTCAGTCCTGCAAGTCCACTTTCATGTATTCTTCATCATTCTTTTACTTACCCCTTCAGCAAACAGTGAAAAGTATGTGTTGTATTTCCTGTTATAATTTAACATTTTAAGAATGTACTGAAGTAGAGAAGTGAAAAAAAAATGTCTGCATAGACACATACTCTTTTTATTTTTACTGATTAGTATTTTTACTGATTAGTATAAAAGGGAACTTGGATTAATAGTGAGCAGAGAGACATAGGACTCAAGCTGCAACAAGGGAAGTTGTGAGGAGATGTTTATCAATAGGCTTGAGCTAAATGGAAGACAGAAGGTTTAGTGTCTGGAATAGTGCCCTAGAGGCATTATTAGAAGAAAGGACCTTGTCTCCTTATTTTCCTGTCATGTCTAGATGTGGATAGGCGTGATTTGCTGCAGCTCCTGTGCTTTTCTCTTCTGGAGGTGTGCTCCTTCAAATAGGAGTAAGTTTTTTGGCTTTTTAGTGGCAACAACTGAAGCAGAGTTAGTGACCTCACAGAAGTAGCAAAATTAGTCTGATACTTTAATAAGTTGGAATTATTCAGCTGTCATAAATTTGTACTAGTGACTAAAGTTACTGCTTCTAAAGCTAAGTGCATCTGAATGTTTCTAAGAAAATAAAAATGTAAGGAAAGAAAATACATCGTCAAAAATTACTGTATTGTCCTATAGTTTCCAGAAATGCAGTCATTCAGCTGTCTATTTAGTTAACAGCATGCTGGAAACGTGACCAGAGTCTACCAGTTAGTTGGAAAGTTGCTTTCTTTGATATGATGGCTAAAACAAGACAGCAGGATAGACTGCAAGCAGAGAGTTCTTGTCTTCTCTTTACAGTTTCCAACATGAAGTGCGCTGCCTTCCAGAGCTATGAATTAAGTTCACATAGATTTTGACATAACGAAACTCTGAACTTATATGTGACTCATCTCTGTATTCAAGATGAAGTGTTTTTTTTTTCCCTTTTCCC
>VXAB01004356.1:58771-178945 GCA_013399175.1 Odontophorus gujanensis
TTTTTTTTTTTTTTTTCCCCTCTCCCCCCCCCCCCCCCCCCCCCCCGAATGCAGCTTAGAGATTTCTGTTTAACATCTGCTGAAATCACAGAAAGGTCTTTCATTGATTTCAGTTGAAACTGGATTAAGCAGGTTTTGTCTTTGAACTTTGTTCTTAACAGAAATAACCTCTTTCCCTTTGACTTGGCATTACATGGCATACTATCTATTAATTTTCAACAATCAAGGCAATGAGAGTATTAGCATCAAAAGAGGTAGAGAAATAATGTATGATTTGTCTTTAAACTGTCTTCCTTTAAACTCAAACTGCTGAAAAGCAGGAGTGCAAGTAAATGCTAGAATAACAGACAAGTCTTTGCAAGATTGGAACCTAATCTTCAAACTTTATATTCTAAAACATTATTTATGTTGTATTGTTCAGAAACTAATACAAATATGGATTGTTTACACATTCCTATGATGTTCTATATATTATTGTTTTTATGAAGAATATGTTCTTAGCATTGTTAATATATATGCTGTGATTTTTGGTATCCTTAATCTACATACATTACTCTTCATACTTACAGTTCCAATAACAAAGTGGGAATAGAATTTGTACCTGCATGTAACTTCTTAAATCCACAATCTCTTTCTTTTCCTTTACTTTTTCTAATGCAGTTTATTTATTAATATTACTTTTCAGAAAAAACAAAGAACAAAGAATCTGTCCCAGCTGTTTCATTCATACAATCCATATGATCATAAGGTAAGAAAAAATATGCTATCTACATTTGTTATTAAGAGTAATTCCAAACATCCATGGTAACTGTACTTTATGTTTAATGGAAAGATAAGGGCAAATTGAAAATTGAAGGCAGTAGTGTATTTATGTTACTTAAATTATGCTATCATATAAATGTTTCTTCAACCCAAGCTTGAAAAGCTGCCTTTTCTGATTTCTGGAATCAATGACTTGCTTTAACCTCTTAGAAGTATAATTTATAGGTTGTCAATAAATTGTGCGAAGTGACCATTTGTGTTATCTGATTCCTTTCTTTTTTTTCCTCTATTCAAAAACTATGTTACTCCTGAATATGATATTTAGAATGCTGTGTCAATTAGGCCTAGAGATGCATGATGCTAATGAATTATCTATTGATTCTGAAGCCATCATTGGACGATGCTGTTCTGCTAATAACCTCCTGCTTGTTTGGGAGAAAAGAAAAAATAGTCACTGTCACTATAATTTAATCCTTGATTGTAAAGACCATGAACCCTGAAAGACTGGAACCCTTGTTTGCTATATTACATATCACAGGGGTAAGAAGGCAAGATCACTTCCCAAAGAATCTTGCAATGTGAAGTAATGAACTAAAGCTGTTACAAGGAGATTTTGGAGTACCAGGAGATAGAGACAATAAAATGAGGTTGAAAGGCAGCTGTTACAGCATTTGTTTGCTGTCAATACTCGTAATGCTTTTGTATAGACACTGTAAGAAAAAATGCATTAAGCGGTTTCAAGAGATTTTTTTTTTTTGTTTGAAATATTTTCAAGGAGTTTGTCCAATCCTGGATCCGTCTGTGGGGATACATTTTTAGGCAAGTACACTAGATTCTTTAACAATTTGTCAGCTGTGTGACATCACTGTCTTTGCTTCTGTTTTGCAAAGTACGTGTCATTTTGCAAGTATACATGTGTAGCTATACAGTGGAAAAAAAGAGCTGAGTTGTACATTTGGGGGAAGAAGATAGCAAAAGAGTGTATGTATGCCTGGTGATCTGTGTATATGAACACATGCAAAGTGTGCGTGTAGCTATACAAGCATCTATGAGAAATAAATACATTCTCTTTATATCAGTGGATTAAATACATCAGACAGGTTGCTGCTATTAGAGTTCTGGTTACCACCTACTTCAGCACTTACAGTTTCAAAAAAAAAAAACAAACCTTCTCAAACTGTAGGTTTTCTGTAATTTTATTAACTATATATCATTTCAAGTTAAATCCATCACTTTGAAGTATTTTTTATAGATCAGCTTTGATTGTCTTTGAGATTTCGAATGGGATTGTTTTTTTTTTTTGTTTGTTTTTTTGAGTTGAAGATTTTTAAGTTACATGTAATAGTAAAGAAATTAAGGAGAGGCAACTGATGAAGCAGAAGCTTTGATATTCTTCTCCATGTTGAAATTCTTCTGTGTCTAACACTTGTTATTCATAGAACAAGGAAATTCCATTATTCTTTTATTATCACTTTTAATGGACCTTAGCCATTTGTAACTCTTACTGCCTTCCTGCTCATATCCTTTGTGGCATCATATCAAAGTATCCTCAGATGATTTTGGCTTCAGTTGTGAAGACTTTTGCACTCATTACAAATTAGTCATCAGGTAATGTGGAATTGAATATAAATGCCTGGATATATTCCCTTTTGATCTTTGTTTTAGGACATATAATGAATTATTAAAAATAACACAATTGTCTGGTGAGTGGTGTTTGACACTCCCTTCTTTTGCTGTTTCCAATCATATTCCACATATACATCTGAGAACAAAAGAAGAAAAAAAAAAAAATAAGCAGAACAAATGCAATCATAAAAAAAAAAATCCTAATTTTCCATTTGACAGGAGAGGTTTTCCTTCTTCTAACTGCTTCCTATTTGCAGTGGTCATGATGACTTATTTCAGGCTTCTTGCTTTGTGCTGTTCATTTTCACCTTAGTTGCTCACTTCTCAATTGTGGGAAGGGCAGCAGTAATCAGTGTTAGCAGTAATCAACATTAGTTGAAAATATGCTCATTTCAAGTAGAGATCTGTTTTACTAGTTTTGCTGAAAGTCTGTTTTATCTGAATAAATATCACACAAAGGATTGAGGTTTGGGTGTGTTGTTATTTTGTAGATTACTTTCAGTAAGTCTAAGGAGGAGATTTTGCTTTGTGCAAGTATTAGTAATACAGGATCGTGACATGCATTAATTGAATTAGTGATTTTCATTTTTCTCGACTGGTTAAAAGCCTTTTCTCTGTGTCCCTTTCTGGAGTAGAAAAGGGATACACTTAAAGATAAATTGTGGCTTGGTTATAGTAGTTAAAACAGATGAAATACAATGATTGGAACAGAACATTCTACCAAGCGTTGAGAGCATTTCATGCTTTTGTGATGGGATATCACATAGGAAAGGGAAAAAGTAATCAGAAAAAAGTTCATTCTTCCAAGTTCATGCTTCACTCACTAAACCAGAAAATGATGTTTTGATGGAGTGTCTACAGTAACTTTACTTACCTTACTTTATGCTTGGTCAGGAGAATGATAGAGATAGCAGCTATTTCTTGAAATTCTTCATCCATGTATATTTGCCTTTATAGTGCAAGTTATGGTATCTTAAAAGGCAGTTTAAAGGTCTGTGGTTGTGCAGTCTCAGGTGAAAAGCCAGGTCTTCTATTGAGAGGGAAAGCAAGGATTTCCTTTTTGTGGCGGGGAGACCGTGTGGAGACCAGGGACTCCAGTCAAGGAGTCAGAGAGATAGAAAGGTGTTTTTTTGTTTTTTTTTTATTGTGAATAAGGACACTCCTTATACATTTCTGCCCACAGACAGTACTTTTCCACTAAGAGTTCATTGGTTAACTATCCCGGTAAACAACAGTGTTTTGAGAATTCATATCACTATACCCATAACAAAGCATTGCCAACCGTGAGGCGCCCAGTGATCCTTCACCACATCCCTTGTTTCTTCTTCTCTTGGTTATCTCACACAGAGTTTCATGACCAGCAGTATGATGTTTNACACTTCTTATACATTTCTGCCCACAGACAGTACTTTTCCACTAAGAGTTCATTGGTTAACTATCCCGGTAAACAACAGTGTTTTGAGAATTCATATCACTATACCCATAACAAAGCATTGCCAACCGTGAGGCGCCCAGTGATCCTTCACCACATCCCTTGTTTCTTCTTCTCTTGGTTATCTCACACAGAGTTTCATGACCAGCAGTATGATGTTTTCACCAGCCTTGGGACTTGCTAAGTCACTGGGCTGCATTCCCACACCTTTTCCTTCCATCTCCTCTGTGGAGTCTTGTTACATACCTAGTTGAGGCCTCAATTAAACAGCGAAGGGGGCAGGGACTTTAAGTTCTACCTTGCCAAATACATGGAAATGTTGGAGAAATTCTGCCCCTGCTGATAACAGAGGAGGAGTAGTTAAGGTCCTGTGTTATTTAATTATTTGTCATTGTTTAGATGAAATCATACAATAGCAAACCTTAAAAAGTGCCTTTGAGTTGTATTCTTATCCAGGGGGATATGGTCTTGTTCTGTTCCACCTGGTGTCAGTGTGATGTTACAGAGCCAGCAGGTCTTCTAAATACCGTGCTCTCAACACTGCCCTCAACGGAACTCCTTGTAGCATCAGTATGGAATGGGTGGGAAACGTCTAGAACTCTCGATGTAAAACATATGAAAAACTCCCTTTTCTTCTAAAATATATACTTTCTAAAGCTCAGTAATTATTTTGAAAATGCTGATATATATCTTGGTTATTAAGTCATTCCAGGTAGATGGTGGACATTTGTTCAGTCTTATTTCAGTATGTATAGTAACACTGTATTCTGTTTGTAGACAATGCCATTCCTTACTCTGAAATACTTCTTCCTGTGTTTATGTAGAGTAGAAATATCAACATACTCACTCTAAGAGTCAAGTTCTGGCTGCTATCTAATTGCTGTAATTATCATTAGAACAACTCTTCTGATAACATGTACAGCTTATCCTTCTCTAAGCACAATCAAAAGGTAAGATAAAAATGAGACCCTTATAAAGTGTACCAACCATGGCTTTAGTGAATTACATTTAAAAGAGAGTTATATGTGAGAAATGTTCTTTTTTACCTTTAGCTGTTATTTGGGTAGTTGTCTAATAACTTGTTCAGAGTAAAGTTGTTTGCACACAAGTAAGTCATTTCAACTGAACCTTTCTTGTGTGCATACTGAGAACTTCTGTGCTGAACACCGTAAGAATTTTATTCTGTCTTCTTTGGATGTTTAAATTCCATAGATACTGTGAAATGGATACTTCCTTCCAAATGGTGTAGACCTTTTAAACTTGACCCTGTTTTGATAGTAAGCTACTTGGTCAGCACAACAGGCTTGAGGATCTTAATATGAGCTTCTGGATCCAGTACATGGAAAGCATCCAAATTCACCATCATAGACCCTAGTTCATTTTTTGTTTCTTTTGGATGAGTAAGTATTCAGTCTAGCCCTGGAGCAGATGTTTAGAATGATAACCATCAATTTCTGCTCTGCAGAAAACTGTTTATACTTAGATAAAGCAGAATATAGCAGAACTGCTGTTCATTTTGTTGTTCTGCCTTCTTCAGACAATAGTCAGGAATAGAGACCTCACAGCACATCTTTGCACTATGTTCCTACAGTGAGAAATCCTTCCTGAACTGTGCTTAAAACTCAGCTCTTGGTTTGTTTCTTTTTGCAGTCTGAATCCCTTGCTCAGGAACAGGACATGAGCTCTGGAAGAATAAGATCATGTAATATATATAGTGCTAATGGGCTATTATAGCATGCTCTGTATCCAACCAAATAAGAAATAGTCCATGTTTGTATCATTTAAAAGGAGTTTTTTGAGAGAATTTTTTCCCTGCCAAAATTGCTCAGGATTAAAAAAAAAATGATTGCTTCAGGAGATGAGCTCTAATAGATGTAATGCTAATCAAATAATTGTAAAATCTTAAAGCTTCACACTTTTAAAATGTTCTATATTAATGTGTTACAGAAATGTTGAAACTAGAGCTAGAACTTCACAGACAATGCCTGTGTGATTGGCAAGTTACATAAACTATTGTATTGTGGCAAACAATTAAGAGAGAAAAAGCTTTCTCTTTCCTCTCTCTCTCTTTTTTTTTTTAACCTGGTAAGCACTTTGGGCTGAGGTGGGAGTTGTGTCTTATATTCATTGGGCTTTGATAAATGTAGAAATGAGCATAACTAGCTGAAGGAAGATGAGCATGAAGATTATGCAAACTTTAAAGGTAAGGTGCTACTGGCTGCTATCTTTTACAGATTTACTGTGAGAATTGTTGTCAAGCAGTTGTTTCAGTAGTGCAATTACTCTCACTCCTGTTTGTAACAGAAAACAAGCAACTAATGTCAGCAGCCTTAAATCTCTGGTTGCAGGGCATCCCCTTCTGTAGGGTTCTGTAGCTGCTTTGGAAAGCAATGGCACTGGGAACCAGGGGAACTGACTTTGCTGTGGTGTGCAGAAACGGGAGTGGGAAGTTAAGAGATGCTTTTGGGACCAATTTGCCTGCTTGTGAAGTCCTTCCTTGTGTTTTCCTTTCTTGTTCAGGGAAGCTGGACCCTATCTGCATTCTTCCCAAAGAAGCAAAACTGAGTTTAAGATGTGCACTGAAAGAAAATATTCTAAATGCCTGATTCTTGGCTAATGTTCTAATGGCAGACATCACTGTCTGCTTTAACTGCTTTCTTAACTGAATCCTGAGAACTACTTTTGAAGATTTGTCCGCACTGTAGTATGACTTGATTACACGAGAGGACGTGTAAATGGAAATGTTGGACAGCTTGTGGAGTTGCAAGTGTTGCTATGAGAGTAACTAATTGAAAGAAGCTGGCATAAAATTACAACACTGTTGTGATATTAAACATATCTGGCAGATGAGATTTACTAGTTTCAGTAATCTTTGCTCTGATCTCTTCAGCAATTCCTTATTTCCCGGGCTTTGTTGTATACTGTTTCTTCGTTGCAGACCACAGATGACATATCACAGGCACTAGTATCAGGAAGTTGTCTTTGTTTCCATCCAAAACAGTGTTAATATCACATTGATGTTTGGTTGTTACCAAGCAATGGTAGCACATGTGGAGCTGGACCACTTGGTGGAGTAGAGCCACTGCGTGAGTTAGGCCAGGGGTTATTCTGTACACCAGGCAGAGGGCTGTAATCCTTTGGGCTGTTTGCTGGGGTAGCTGCTGCTCAGGGGCACCAGTGATGAGACCTCGTGGCGCTGGCGGCCTCTGGGCAGTGATACTGTTGCTCTGTGTCTGGTGGTGAGTAATTGCATTGTGGCTATATATAAATATATTGTTGTCGCTGCAATTCTGTTCCCATTTTCCTCTTCTGTCTTAGTAAATAGTTTTTATCTCAACCTATGAGTTCTGTTTTGTTTCTGGTTCTTTCCCTTATTCCACTTGGGGGCAGGGGTTAGTGGGTGAATGACTGCATGGTGCTGAGCGATTCCTGGGGTGAATGTCAACAGAAGTGTTACCAGCTAGCAAGTTTCAGTAAACCAGGTTTGGGTGCTTTTAGAAGTATGGGGACTAGCATTTTCAGAACTACTGAAAAACATGAGCAGTTCTTGGTGATTTTTCCTAAGGACAGTATTCTTTCTCGTGTACTAGTTGTATGCTTTGTAAGATGTGTGTGGGCAGTGGAAGTGTTGTGAATGTGTAGGTTTACTTTTAAGCAAGATGAAAAAAAATAAAATTGTTCTGAGATTTTTCAGGTAATGAGTTGGGTGTATGATTCTGAAAAATAACAAAAGTCCTTTTAACCTACTTTCCATTTATTTGAAGAACAGCATTGTACTAAATCATAAGGCAACTGTGAGTTTGCAAAGACTGTGATATAAGCCACAGTCTGAATTTTCTAAAGCACAGGTACTTTGAGTTGTTCTTCTGTGAGATTAAAATACCTTCTAGATTATTGCCGAAAGGAAACAGAGCCTTTTGCTATCTCTTGCCTCAAGGTAGATTTCAGTTTTCATGCGATATCTCAGATGTCAGATGCAACCACATTTTATGGAAATATTGTAACCTACATCCATTCTTCTCTTTTTCCTTCCCTCATGCTTAGAACTACTTTTTGGAGGAGATTGCATAAAGCTGTTTTATGCTCTTGATATGATGTAGGGCTTCAAAGAAGACTGCTGAAAGAGAAAGGCAATTTCTATTTGGAGGAGTAGTGCAGTGGCCTTGTACTAATGAGATACTTGAACATTACTTGATGATAGTGAAGAAAATCTAATGGCCTGAAAAGCTGTCTTTTTTTTTTTCTTTCTTTTTTTAACTTAACTCTTAGCTGCATTGAAGTTTATGCCATCTGTAACACAAAGAAAACTAATATATAGACAGCTTAGAAATAGCTGTTCAAATACCGGGAATTGTTTTAGGAGTTTGGGAGAAGAAATGAAAAAAGGCAGTGTGATGAAAGAGCTTACTTCTCTGCTGAATAGGCTGTATAGGAAGAGATATATCTGCTCTCTCTTAATTCTATAGCTGAAAGGTTGAGATAAAAGTCATACAATCTCATTTGAAGTGTATCTTGCATAAAAAGAAAAAGAAAATAAAAACAGGTTGTGTATATATGCTCAATGTGGTTAAAATTATTTTCAGTGCTGTTAATTTTTGCTGTAGTTCCATGTTTAAAGCATCAAACCCATCTGATGCTAACTCAGTTGTTTGGGATTTTTACCTCAGTTATCTGTCAAAAGAGAAGCTTTTATTTTTTTAGCTTAAATAGATACCTCTATGTCTTTCTACAAAGTAATTAACAGTAGCCTGTGAATTCACGTTTTCATCTGTAAGTAAAAGTAATGGTTTGTTGATGAGGCATAGACTTATCAAGTCATCACAGGTATTATTGAAATATTTACAGTAATGATCTCTAGAACAATTAATGAAATATGCTGATGACGTCCACACATCCTCCCTATGTAAAAACGTTCAGGAAAATGAGGGAAAGAGTAAAAGAGAAAGGTGAAAGCGGTCTCTGGAAAAAAAGTAAATCAATGTCATGAAAAAATGTGACAAAAGTAAAATAATGTTTCAGAAGTTTCTTATTTGAACTGCAGTTTGATTATGGCAGTTAAATAGTGAAAAAAGTTCTGGACACATCATTTTCCACAGTATAGAAATAAGTCTTTCTCCATATGGCTCTGGTTGTATCCAAGATATTGTCTTACTTTTTGGACAATTGGTTAGATCAAAATGACATTGACAAGTAGGAGAGAGTGTGAAGAATAGCAACAGAACTAATTATTTGGGATTGTTATCCTGTGTGGGGAAAATAAATACACCTTCCATCCATGGCAGTTGCATGAGATAAATGACACATTTTTTTCAATTGAATCATGAAAATGATGGTCATTTACTTTACAGTTTTTCTTCCTGATAAAACATACAAACGCTAACATAGCAAATTGCCTCAAATAAGCATTTTTCTACCTCTAAAAATACTGAATTTTAAGTGAGGGACAAGATTTATAGGTACATCAAATATCTGTCATATTAACTCAGACAGTGCAGGTGATTTTGGGCACATTAATCCTCTTGTTGCATTGCCTTTCTCTGCATGTCTCTTTTGCCTGTACAGCTTGTCCATCATAGCTGTGATAGTGACACAAAAGTATGAAAAAGAAAGGTATTTCTACTTTGCTAAAAGTAGTTGCTGCAAAACGCTGAAATCACAAAAAGTAAACAAATGCAGCCATATTTAAATTTCTTCCAAACTCTGTTTAGTCTTTCTTTGTCAAGATGATGGAGTATATAACTAATGGTCTATGGCTATTTGAAGTTCAGATCAAATTCAAGCATCTTTTCTTCCCCTACTTCCTAACATCCCCTTTGACTTAGATTTCTCTCTCCCTGTACAGTGTGTAGTAGATTAGATCTCTCAATTGTAAGACAAGGCGAAATGGTTTAAACTAGAAAAGGAGAGATTTATATTAAGATGTTAGGGGGAAATTTTTCACTCGGTGGTGAGACGCTGGAACAGGGTGCTCAGAGAAGCTGTGGGTGCCCCATCCCTGGAGGTGTTCAAGGCCAGGCTGGATGAGGCCCTTGGCATCCTGATCTAGTAGACAGCAGCTCTTCCACAGTAGGGAATTGGAACTAGATGATCTTTAAGGTTCCTTCCAATCCAAGCCATTCTATGATTCCATTAATTATCTTTCACTTTTTTTCTTATTTTTTCTTCTCCTTTCTTTTTTTTATTCTGTTTCCACTTCTTTCTCTAAAAAAAAAATTTTCTTCCGTGCAGTCTACCTTTTTTTCTTGCTTCTTTTTACCTATTCTTGTTTAATATCTTCTTGCAATTTCAATGTTGTATTCTCTCTCCACTTACTTTTTATCACCTGCCCTTCCATTGTTGTTTTTTGGTGGTGGTGTTTTTTTCTTAAGTATGTTTATGGAACGCTGTATTTCTACAGATGTACCTTCTGATGTTATTAAAAATGAATGAGGGAATCAGTGTCACTTTTTGGAGGGGAAGTGCAGCATGTGTAGGAGAACACGTGTGCAGTATGGTAAGAACCAACCCACAGGGATATGAGAGTACTATTGATAATGGGGTTCCTCTCTCTTCAAGAATTTAAACTTTGCTGTTGACTGAAACATTCTTATGACCAGCTCTTCTGAGCTTGTTTGTTTTTAATTAATGACATATCTGGTGACTCAAGTTTGAGAACTTCACTAATGGTTGTGAAAACTAATTTTACCTTCTGTCCACCAAATTTTTTCTGGAGGCAAAGCTTGGTTTTTGTAGACATTCTGGGTACTTGATGTGTTACTTAAAGTTCTAAGTGTTACCCAGGCTGGCATCAATATTTTCATTATTTGAGGTATAATCGATCCTTCTTGCATGGAGTGAGAATGTTTTGCTTACTTTTCTTCTTCCTTATTCCTTTTTAATAACTTTTTTTTTTTTTTTTTTGAATCACTGATGTAAGGCAGCAAGGCTGGTGTATATTTTATGGCTTTGTGTCTGACAGTAAAAAGTATTGTAATGTGGATCTACTTATCCTCTCTTAGTGTTCTTCTCCTTAGGTTTGTACACACCTGTACACACGACCCTCAAAAAATTTGAACTGAAATTAATTTCAAGTGTCAGCCAAATAGTGTTTGATGTTATTTCAAGTAAGTTAGAGAAGGATGAGATCACATTTTTCCCAATCTGTAAAAACTCGTTTCTGTTTTTTTGGAACTGAAAGTGTTGTCTGTATTATATTCTACTTAAAAAATAGAGTTCTATGTTTTCCATAGAACATTTGCAGAAAATGTCTAATATAAAACTAAAAATACGAACCATTTGTGAGCCCTGTGCTGAAACAACCATTAAACACCAATTCACGTGGCAGACAGACAGTGGCAGCTTCCTTGATAATGCGTGGCACAATTCCATATTAAATCAAATAGCAAGTGGACATTTTGACAGATACTGTCATCAACGCAAACATTGAAGAGTTTGCTTTTAATTTTTTCCTTAAAACACATACATTTTCCTACAGAGTCCTCTCAGTCTGATCCTACAGCAGTGAGTACTACTTCTCTAGGTTTTGGCTAACAAAGCCTGCTCTGTTTCTGCCCGTTACTCAGGGCACTGACACTATGTTTATGGCTTCCTCTGCATGCTATGTGTTAGGGTCTGTGACCACAAATTCCATTTGTGAGCACATCGTTGTGGATAGCACTCGGTGGTCTTTTCAGTTTGATTGATGCTTCTGGTTTTGCACCATCTGGCTTTTGATAGGCTACATTAATCATATCCTGAACTAAGAATATTTATCCAGGATTTTTTTTTTTTTAATAAGTACATATACATGGAAAAGTGTTTGTGAATTTAATTCCCGTAGGTTCCTGTCATACATATTTCAGTTTTACTTCTATTTTTTTTTACTGTTTTATTATGCTTTCTGTCTTCTATTTGTAGTTGCTTCCTTACATTGACATTGCTTTCTGTTAGGAACAATGGACTTGGCTAACTTATGCTTGCATATCAACTGAAGTAAATCTTTCCAGCACTTTAATGCTAAACTACAATCCTTTGCTTCTTTTGTAAACATAGCTTGAGAAAAATAGTTTCTGAAAGAGACTTGTCATCAGGTTTTAAATTTTGTAGATGTAAAACATTTTTAAGTTGCTGTATTTAAGTTCACATGTTGGGAAAATTTAAGACTCTAAATCGTACATCCAGTATACAAAAGGCAGGTCTGCCCTGTTGAAGACTTCTGACTAGGTCTGATATTGTGATACAGAAGAACTATGTATATAACTCAGCAGGGATGTGGATTGGAAGGAGGAGCAGCATTCATCTATAACCCCATCAACTAAAACAAAACTTCCTATACTAATTTTAGTTCTGAAAGGCTTGATTTACTCTTTAGAGTAGATGAGGTTTATTTTGATTTATCTGGCATTAGTTCTTTATAATTTAAAATTGTTACTTAAGGTTCAAAACTAATGACATGCAAGAAAGGTGTTTGACATGCTGCAGCAAGAAACAGTAGTTAGGAAATTATTAGAAAATTCAAAAATCTTTAGAAAGGAAATATAGAAATAAAGATATGGACCTCCTTAAAACATAGCACTGTACTGATGCTGCAACACCTTTCTCTATCTCAATTTTGTTTCCAATTTTTCTGTAAAATTGTCCTTATTCGATTGTCTTCATTTAACATATTCATGTTTTCTTGTAAGCTTGTTTTAAAGACTTGTTTGTTTACAGTTTCATGGCTTTCTAAAATATACATCTGTGATTGTGAAAACATTAATTCACTAATAATTCATATTAAATTTACTATAGATGCGGACAATTAGAATAAATAAAACTTGCTCAGTCATCTTTGTAGAAACACCATCTTCATTCGTGTGCTATGGAGGATTTAAGAAAAAATCTCCGTGCCTATAATACCGTTCTATATGTGCTTGGTGTTAAAGTCAGTTATCTCTGAAGTCAGCTAATGATTTTGAATACTTTTGCTTTGTGCCTCTTGGGTATAGGATTCCACCCCTGTTTTGCCTGAATCATTGTAACAGCAGATTAGCTCAGAGACATTACAGAGCTTAAAACGGTAAAGTCTTACCAACAGCCACAGTCTCCCAAGTAGCATCTCCTAAGCTCCCCGTTGGCTCTTCATAGAACCCTGGTTCCCCAAGCTAAGTAGAGCCCCTCAGTCGACATACTGCTCTCTCTTGCTCTTACTATCAAGCTCCCAACTATGAACAGCAGCATCACTGTACAGATCTGAGGAAGCTGAAGCAAACCAGTACCTTGTTAGTAGCAAACCTCTGGAGAAAAATGGAAGTTGCATTTAGTGACATCCTGCTAAGAATCTGAACACTGTAAGATGTGATCAGGCCATGTTCACTCCTGTGTTACACTTGAAAACATGGAACAAAAGGTAAAATATATTTGCATGTATCTTCCTGAAAACTTAAAAATAGTCATTGATCATCCTGATTTAAACACCGGGATTAAGTGTCTAATGATAAGTTCACGGACTGCAGGATGGATAACAGATATCCCTAAGGAGTGAAGCATTTATACCATGAAGCTCCTTTCATATTTTTCCAAAGAAAGATATTTGTGAGCTTAGGAAGATTTCGCACAATGATTTGTTGTCCCTAGGTATTGGACTATGGATGCTTTCATCTTATGACTTTCAGCATACAGTTCCATATGAAGAAACATTTTATTACCATATTTTCTGAAATTTTTCAAGTGAAAAATTCCAGTCAGTCATACCTTACTCCGTGTAGATTTAATGACTCAGCATCTTGGCATCAATGTCAATCAATTAGTTCTGTAGAAATACGTCTTGCATTGCAGCATGTTATCACTACTGTATATCTTGATTCTATTTTGATTCGGAGAAAAGATGAGTATTCTTACTTCAGAGAGATTACCTACAGGGCTTTTAAATTCCATTGTAAACGCTGTGTTTTAGTAATTCCTTTTATTGCGAGTTGCATAGCTTTGAGAGGGAACCCTGAAATGGTACAATGGCTTATTTGTATGTTGAACTTGTATTGTGTATTCTGTGGAGATATAACATTTATTTTACTGGTTGCAACTGTGTATACCTGTCTGGTGAGAAGTCGAGCAAGTCAAAGCATTTTTGGAAGCAGGGAAAGTGAAAGAACTTTCCCTGCTTTAAAAACTTTTGTCATTCTTCATATCTAAGTTGGCATATTTTTTTCATTCTCTACAGCTTAATGTAGTTCTGAGGATGTTTTTCCATGCAGTAAGAAAAACGTAGAACCGATGAGAAGAGAACATTAACTACTACTGAATTTTTTTGTGCGTATGTTGGTGGTGGTGGTGATTTTCAAGGAGCAGTCTCTTCTTTCAGAATCTTACCAAAATCTTAGTTCCACTGAAATATTTAAAATAAGTTAATCAGTCCATTTTTTCTTCCTGAGAGTAGGATAGCTTTTGACTTCTATGGTGAGGCCTCCAAATTATCCAGAAAAGAAAATCCCTAGCAGCTTTTCTTTTTTTCTGCGTTGTTTTTTTTAATTTGTTTTGTTTTTCTGAAAGAAGATGAATTTACATTACATGGGAAGAATATCAGGCAAGCGAATGTATGAGTACGTCTTGGCTGATGTGTTTTTTGTGTGTAAGTATCAGTCAGAAGTCATTGTTCTGCTGTGTTTCCTCAGTGGTGAACAACAAAGCGGTATTTCAGGCACCATCTGCTTGTGAACCCTGTCATTCTGTTCTTGCCTGAATATGATAAATTTTACCTTACTTATCTGTGAAAATAAAAATAGTACTTAATCTACAGTCCAAAAGCTGGAAGAGTTCCAAATGAGACTCTGTTAGTAGTGTTATCCCTTATCTCTGGAGGTGTAGATGTGGGCTTACACCTAAGCATATGTATATAAATATTACAGATTTATTGCTATATATGTTGTGATATGCTACAAATAAAAGTGTGTATACAAACATGCTATATAGCTATAAAGTCTTCTTAACATTTGCAGTAATTTGTGTTCCAAAATAAAGTAGTTATTTTAGCTTATATATCAACAGTTGAAGACTTAAAAGGTATTCTAATGTTCAGGGTTGTGGGGGTTCAATTTGGACTTTCATTTATTTCAGTATTTCAACTCCTCTTTGATGGTGGTATGTTGTGGATTTCAGGTATTTTTATTTAATTTCAGTATAGTCAGATTTGATGTTACTAGCAAATTTTTCAGTGTCAACCTTTCTTTCATGGGAACAAAATCCATAGTTTTGTGTTAGAAATGCATGGTCTTATACGCTAACTAAAGATCACATTGTAAGTAGGTCACTCTCAAAGTAGT
The DNA here is from genome assembly GCA_013399175.1 of Odontophorus gujanensis. Taxonomy (NCBI): domain Eukaryota; kingdom Metazoa; phylum Chordata; class Aves; order Galliformes; family Odontophoridae; genus Odontophorus; species Odontophorus gujanensis. The sequence continues at coordinate 73,868 of VXAB01004356.1, forward strand.
GCCTCTTATTTATTGCCATGGAAGCTATGGCAGATACAAAAGAGCAAAGTAACACTGTTTGATAGAGCAGATTCCCAGCTGCATAGTGATATTTTTCAAGAGTCACCACCACCATTAGCTGTGAGTTTTCACCAGTGATGAACAAGAGCACACATGCTGTACTCATACAAATCTGAACCAGTAGGGGTGACTTGCTTTTACCACAGCTTCTATGCACTACCCACTGCCTCACTGTGCTCCCATCCACTGTTTGGTCTCCAGAAATGTACAGCAAGTGTCGATTAATATTGATGGGTACCATGTTTTCTGCATGAAGGAATTCAGTGATACACCTTTCCTTCATCTTTACTTCCATGTCAGACACCATTTTGTCAGACTGCCCCTCTGCTGCCATCTGTCACACAGCGACAGAATGTAGTGGACTATTGGTGAGAAGGTTAAACCTCTACTGCTATACCACCAACATTCACCTCGGATGTTGTGGACCAACATAATAAAATAGGAGGCATTGCTTTCGGAGCAGCCTTTGTATCTTCAGGTAAGATAGCCTCACATGGAAGGCTTAATTTTTTGACGACTTTAATAAAGTTTTATCCACCCAAAACTGTTTGCAGTAAACCTGCGTAATGAAAGTACAGTGTATAAAGCCACGAATGCCAATTACATGGTGCTTGATTTTACATGCCGCATGACAGCAAGGTGTAACTAAGAATTGTGAACACAAGATATCATATTAAATTAGATACCCTATATATTAAGCAAGGAAAGCTTTTATAATGCTAAATATACAAGTTTTACAATATTTATACAAGATATTTCCTTTTTCAGTTGCTTAGAATTTTTGGTGAAAATTTTGTGAGTACCTTTTCACCTTTAAAATGTCTCTTCCCAGTAATGAAGTATTTTTAAGTGCAATAGATCTGTCATGTTTTTATGACTCCTGTTACTGGTATTCCACATCATAACATTAGGTAGTGCAGTGGGAGTTAAAGAGTTAATGCTCCAGTTCTCTGTATTGTTGATAGTTCTGGGTACCTTTCACAGAATAGAACTACATCTCCCAGAAGACTTCACAGTTCTGTTTCTGTTTTCCATTCTGACAGAAAGATAAAACTTTTTGGGAGTCACAAGACTGCCCTTCTTGTTCTTGCTTGTCCCTGTGGTGTGTGATGACTAACCTTCTGACCTTCAGCTTTAGAGCAAGGCCTTCAATTTTCAGACGCTTTTTCTCTCACTGATTTATTTGCTTCAATTGCAATTGTATTGTATTGTGTTGTCTCGCATTCCACTATCATATTTAGCAAATTATTTTTCTTCCTTAGTTGATGGTTTACCTGGTCTAGGGAACCTGCTTTGGCAGGAGAGTTGGACTCGATGATCTCTTGAGGTCCCTTCCAACCCCTATGATTCTATGATTCTATGGTGGTCAGTGTTTTGTTTTTAGACCCATCTCCCTATGCTTCCCCTCCCCCTATCCCAGGGGATGTGTCTCTGGGTCCCCTCTCCACATTAGTCACAGGGCCAGGACTAACTGGGCCAGAACAGTGACTAAGTCCTTTTTTGTTTCTGAAAATTTTGAAATAGTTTGTTAAGAATTTCATTCAGGAATTGCTGGGAGAGCAGACTGCTTTGGAGAACAGGAGGTACATTTTCGGTTATTATTTTCCTGCTGTGCTCTTAGTTGTGTATTTCCAAGAGACAGAGTTTCCTGCAGGGCAGGCATGATAAAGAGGGAAAGATGATGCAGTGATCTTTCTGGATCTCCATAGAAAGGCTTGAAAACAAATGGTTTCATGAAAATAGCTGCTTTAATAAGATAAAATGAAAGGTGAAGATTGAGTTAAGTCTTGCATCTTGCCCAGGGTGGATGGGACTCTGGGCAACCTAGTCTAGTGGAAGGTGTTCCTGACCATGGCAAGAGGGTTGGAACTAGGTGACCTTTAAAGTCCTTTCCAATCCACACCATTTTATGATTCTATGATCACATCAGATGTTGAGAACCTTGATTTCATTCAGCATCATAGTTCTTACAGTACACTGCTCATCACATTCAAATAGAGGTTCCTTCTGGAGTCTCTGAGAGAATGGGGAAAAAGTACTCCTCTCTTTCACTTACGTCTCCTGTTTGAAAAACACACGGAAAGGTCTTGCCACTGCTTCTATTTCCTTTAAAGTATTCCACAAACTAAAACACAGCTTGTACATATGTAATGTTAGATGATATCTCTACTCTCAGTGAAATATTCCAGGTAGGGGAACCCTAGAAAAAGTGCTAGTGATAAAGGAAGCAATGTTACAAATACAAGCATATTAAAAGAAACAAACAGATAGAATACCGTTGTAGTTAATAATAAACACATAAAAATACTTTCAGTATCTGGGCCCCTCTCTTCAGAAGGTGGCTTGAATGAGAACAGATAGGATGTCTGAAACCCTCTTAAGTAAGCACAACTCATACAAATGTTTATGAGTCCCAAGATGAATATACCTTCTGATAGTGCTCAAGAAACTTCATATATATGAGAAAACCAACAAGTGAAGAAAAAAAAACAAAATAATCCTACCACACGTCTGCTTCATTTGGAGAAAAGACATTAATATAGTTTGTCACATAACACTGAAAAGTGTGTGATGAATGTGGCGACTGTAAAACCTTCATTGTTCCTTCACCTAAAAGAAACACAGTGTGTAATTACTTGTCTGCTTCTGCTTAATCCTAAATCCAAAAAAGATTACATACCTACTGAATCATTGTCCCTCTACCTGTTTTTTAGTTCAGACACTGACACAAGATAATTTCAGTTGTTCCAAATTATATCCTCCCATGTTTGCATGCACCAAACCTCTGCAGAACAATAGAAAACAGATAGCACTGGCCTGATATGCTACTTGTAGGTAGTTGTAGTGCTAGAATTGCCTGGGTTAGTTCACTCGCCTTCCTTGTGCTCATACAGAGAACATACAAGCACTACACAGCCCTGACTGTTTTTGGAAATGCTGCGTAGTGGATGAACTGATCTGCTCAAGCCATGTATGAAAGGTCAAACATGTGGGTCAAAGTATTCATTCTGAGTTAGATCACAGTTGTCCGAAAACCTCAGAAGCTGTGGGGTGCTGGGTTGCTACAGGGGGCATGTGGGAATAGCCACAGTATTTCCTGAGCACGGTAGACTTGCTGCACACATGACAGGAAGAAAATCTTAGATGGAGAATATGAGAAAGTCCCTCAAAGCCAGTGATGTCCATGCTTGAAGAACCAGTGTTACATCAGCACCATTCTGATCAGACTTGTGCTTTCTTTCTGCTGTTCTGTTCTGGAAAGCTCTCTGGACAGGACATAGCCTGACTTGGAAGTTCATAGAGGAAGGAGAGTATTGCTTATAGGAGAAATTGATACCCTAAGGAAAACCAGGCAACCTCTAAGACTATTTAAAGCTTGTTTGTTTTTACCAAGTATTCAGGCTACTCATACTTAAATAAATAAAATAAAATTTAAGATTGCTACCTCATTTTTTTTTCATGAAGTATCGAAGTACTACGTGTACCATCAACTTCAGATTTTTTTATTTTTTATTTTTTTGGCTTTTTTCTTTCCTATTTTTAAACTGAGATATCATTAGCTGATGCATTTTTGGCTGACAAGGCAAAGAAAGTTGTGTAAAAATTGTGAAGTTCTGGGTTTGTTGCTCAGACAGCTAAGATAAAGGTGACAATCACAGAAAAAAAATAGTGGAAACATACTAACAAAAGGATATACATTAAGTTGGTATTTTATCAGATGAATATTTGAATGCTTTTATTTGATTAGTATTATGTTTTATAGATGTAACTACTTTTTGCCTGAATACTGGCAACTTCAGGTCTCATCGTGCGTAGCATTTCTTATAATAAAATAGTAGTACAATTAAGCAGGTCTGAGATTTGCGTACTATGAAGTCGTATGAGCTTATTCAAGCCAACAGAGAGAACTCTTTAGCTAGACTAGAGCGTTACTTGAGCTAATCTGCCTCTACAAGTACATTAATGCATTAATGTTTTGCATATGGCTCTAAGACATACATGCAGGTGGGTGGCATAGTTCTAAATTACTGGAATGATTCATGACACTGATTTCCTTGCAGTCACCTCTTTTCCTTCTTTAATAAATGAATACAGTCTTAACTCATTAAAAATCCAGGTTTTGTTTGCACTGCAGCACAAGGATTGTTTGTTCTTTATAGCTAAGTTCAAAGGCTATATAATTTTTTTCTTTAAATAGCAGGAACCACAGATCATAATTCATTGAAATGATTTCCCTCCTTTTTTAATCTTAGAACTGTACTTTTGTGGAATATTAATGTTCTATTGTGGAGTATAGATGTCACTGAATGCTGTTATGTTGATTCAGTATGGCCTTTTATATGTGTTTTTCAGAACTACAAATGATTGCACTTAATTAAAACCTGCACATTAGACCAGATGTTCCTTTAAATGGAAAAGCTCATAATGTGGGCAAGGAAGCTTCCCTATGTTTCTGTGTCGGGAATTTTCCTCCCAGGAAAATACATGAAATGAAAGGGGCTGGTATAAACACAGGTAGTATTCTAAAAGCTAAGACATACCAAAAAAGCTTGTTTTGGCTTGAGTAGCCTCCTTCCAGACTTCTGCAAAATGTGTGCTTACCCTACTTGGAGGGACTTTATTGTGCCAAGGAAAAATCCTGGCTGTTGTGCTGGTGGTGACCTCTTATTAGTGTCTGTGGAAGAGATCTGGGCAGGTAAGTGGAATTTGTGGAGTTGGTATATGAGCAGATTATGAAGCACAGGACTCATGAAACGTGTTACATGGCAGTGTAGTCAGCAGACTTCTTCCACACTTCCTTATTGTTTTTTATCACTATATCCTGTCTGTGCTAGTTTCATTTTGGGACATTAGTGGCTGGAAGTATGAAAGAGTGAGGGAGCAAAATTAGAAATGTCTTCTTGTACCTCAATTCATGTGCTGTTTGTGCTCCATTTTGTGATCTCTATATGCTTCCTGCAGCATCCATCTCTCTTTCTTTAACTATGTTTGCAAGGCATGCCTTTTGTAAATCATCTGCAGACCAGCTAATTCACATGCTACAGATAAGAAAGGAAAAATTAAACTCTCCTTTTCTTTAGATTTAGCATAAAACTCCTTTTAATTGTTTTTCCAAGTGTTCACTTGTAAGCTTTTTATACTCTTCTTGTACTTGTTTATTTCTCATCTGACTTCTGTTTTCTACCTTCTACACTAAAAAAAATCTGTCTAAAGCCCCGTATTTTATCTTCAGAAGCTATGCAGAGAGAAGAAATAAGAAAACTGCTTTTCTTCCCATAGGTTATTCCCATGCTTTAGTGCCAATAGTACCCTCCTACACTCTGTTTTATGTGAAATTATCACGTTGGCAGTGGGTCAAAGAAGATAGAAACTCTGAAAAGGAGGGGTGGGTGGTAGGGAATGCAGTTTCTAAACAGCCTTCCTTCCCCACCACGTAGTTTGGAAACACTACTGCTATGTGCGTTTGAGGATATGTCCAGGGCTAGAAATCAGGACTGTTATTTAAATCATATTAAGAAATATGGAAACAACTTGGCTTGATTTACCTTTTCTTTTTCTTAGAGTAACTTCAGTGTGTTCTCTCCTACTTGCCAACTTCTGAAGCTGTAAAGGTGAACATTTAGGTTGAGTACTTGGAACATTCATCGCTCTAGTTTGGATTCAAAAGAGACTTTTAAGCAGATCGGATTATAAATGTTAGGAAAAAAAAGGGTGGGGAGGGACTTGTCCTTGAATATGTTTAGTGGATATATACACTTTCCCCTTGTTTCCATAAATGATCACACTTGATTGAGCACTTACTAGTGTAGCTCACATCTTTGCGTCCTCCTGGCAGTTGAGTAACTTTAGCGAGAGTCACGTGATTCTGTCTGCTGGAGGCTGGGATTCCTGCCTTAAGATTCCCATCTTTCATCTTTCTCCTTCCTCAGAACTAGCTTCCCATCCCCTTAAAGTGAAGAGGAAGAAAGAAGAAATGAAATGAACACGCTGGGACAGTGAAAAAAAAAAAAAGAGCCAAAATTCTAAGCAAAATTCCAAATCAGAAGACTTCTTAGAGAAAAGCACTGTTGAGCTTCAAGTTAGCAAATACTTTACAGGGTGAACTCAGGAGATGGCAGTCTTAGTTGTGTCCCCAGCACTGGCTCTTCAGAGACTTGAAGGAATTTCTTGTCCTTCTTGAACCTTCACATAATAGTAGTCTGTCCATGATACTGGCTGCATCTGTCTGAAGAGGAGTCCTTACTTTGTATCCAACCAACTGGTAGTGCACAAGTGGAAGAAACTGTGACCTCAGTCACTTATCCCTATTAATTTAGCCAATAATTATTTATACCAAAAGTGAAAAAGCCAAGGTAAATTTCACTGAAATATTGATATTTAAAAGTATCAAGCATCCAGATGTTTCAGGGCATTATGTGTTTGTTTAAGATACTATCAGTAACTCCTTTAATGGTTTAACTTTGAATGGAGGTGGGTATCAACAGTGAATGGATGGAATGATACATAAGATTATAAATCTCCTTCAAATCATATTTCTTAGAAATTATGTATATTGGTTTAGAGCTCCATTTACCTTGGTTACCTATTGGTGTTCTGCTGCCCAAGATGTTAGGAACCTTCAGAGCTGAGTCAGTGTTCCACATTTTATATCCTAAGGTCTTGCTCAGACTACAAAAAAGTTATTATCTTGTGGATCTAACTCAATTCAGTCATGTTCTATGTGAATAGATGTCAACATGTAGAACATTATTGTAGTTAGATTTGTCAAATTCAAGGGACTGGAACAATCAAATAATCATTTTTTATTAAAAAGAGAGATGGTTCTGAAGTTAAGTCAGGCTTCCAACACTGCATTTATGTTCATGAAAAAAAAAAAAAGACGATCAAATCTGAGATTTCACCTTGTTTTTATGATTTATTTTCAGGAATGATTAGAGGACTTTTTTTTATTAAAGAGCTGTTGAAAGTGTTATCGCTTAACCTTCTGTCAGATGCAGTAATACAGTAATCCCTAACCTACTTGCAGCTCCACTATGTAGTATCTTTTTCTGAGGTGAGAAATGCTGTTTCTTTTTATTTGCAACATCAGAGAGATAGTTGTTTAATATATTACATTTGTAAATTTTTCTAACACGCATCTTTGTTGTCTTTCCATTGTTTATTTGTTTCTGTAATAATACCACACTGCCAGTTCAGGAGACAGGAATTCTCATTGTGGCAAAGCATCCAAAGTAGATGTCTTAACACATTTCTTTATCATTTCATCCCAATCTTAAAAGGGCAGTTTGTTTCTCATCTGTGTTTAATACCTTTCTTCCTTTGGGGACTTCTGAAGATAATGCTACTTCTCAGCGCAATCAAATTGGGTTTATGATCAGGATCGGTGCAAAAGCAATGTTCCAAAAGAGCTATTTTTCTTCAGTGCATAGCATCACTATATCAAGCCATATGCCCAAAGGTTAATTCGGTTCTTTTGTTTGTATTAAACCACTGTTACCTAGCTTTTCTACTGCTATGTGATGGATAGCAATTTACTCTGATCAAATCTTGAAGCACTAATTAGAGTAGTTGTGGCTAATGGACAGCCAGCGTTTCAACATAGCAGGATTCAGAGGATCTAAATTGAGGGAATGAGCCCTTATTTTATATATTGGAATGTATTCTAACCACATCTTCCAGATTTTTTTTCCTATTATGCTAATTAATTGCGATCTAGTATTTATGACTGAAATCCTTCTTTTTTTTTAACCCACGTGCTCTCTCACTTGTTAGAAATTGGCACCTGTTTTCATATTTTTGTAAAAAGGATGAAAAGAATTAGTAAACTCACTGGAGGTATGGGAATAAACATCACATTCCAAACACCCGTTATATGAGAGTAAAACCATATTAAGTGAAGCATTTGAAACTGTTATATACGGAATAAGCTTACTATCATCCAAATTCTACAGGGACCAGGACATTACTAGAACCATTATTTTCATTAAAATCATTCTCATACTTTTAAGAAGAAATGTTCAACTAATTTATTGTTAATATGCAAGGTCATCCAGACAGGTCTGTTGAATTTAATGGCTGTTTCATGGTTAAGGGAGAGTAAGAAGTCCTTAATTGAGGAGCAGATAAAAAGCAAGCTAATTAACTCCAAATGCATTTCTTTAGCAGCATCCAAACAGCCCTTTCTGAAATGAACTTGGGTTACTCAGCTTTTGAGCTTTTAATCATATTTTTAGATTGCATTTTACACCATCTGTACTACAAAAATGACTGTAATTTCTGTCACAGTTGGAAGCATCAGTTAATAAATGTTTTCTATTTTGATCCAGGAAGGTGTATGAATTGAGAGGGAAAATATTCTTAAACGAATTGTGTTAATTTACAGTAGCTTGGGAGAGAGTGCAGTAGGAATGGTTTAATACTATCTCTATCTACTTTTCTTTCAGTATCATCTTATTTGTTTTTATTTAAATACTGTCCCAAGTCAAGCCTTTGCTCCAGCCCTGTGATCTAAGAATTGCTGCATGTACTGGGAATCCAATGGCAGTACATCCATGTTGTGTCAGTCTATGTGCAAGATATTTAGCAATTCGGGCCACCTCTTAGAGCACAGAATCTAGCAGGATTAGAGCCACTGTGCAGAGTGTTAGGCTAAGAGGCTGCCTGCTGCCTGTAGTTTCCACATCACTAGGGGAGAAAATGAAATAATGCAGTAAATTGTGTTATGGCAAACTGGTAATCTGTGAAGCTATTGTTCAAAGATTGCTTTCTTTTCCTGTACAAATGGTTAGGCTAGAACAAAAATACAAGTGCAGACTATATGACAAGCATGTACAATATATAAATCATTTAATATGTGTATGTGTAACCGGTAGTACACATGCATAATTGGCCTATTTAATTTGCTTTAAATTCTGTGATGGAAATGGGGAATATGGACTCCCAACAGATAGATAAGTATTAAGATTATTTAAGCATATTAATAATTTGCTATCCTAATTTATTCATTCATAAGATGTTGGTAATACAGTTATCATTATATGGTCACCACTTAGTACTTATACATCTTCTCATTTTGTTTCGTGATATGTATTTAATGTTTCTATTTTTTCCACTGTTAATTGCAAAGCTTTGTGTAGTGTTATTGTTTTTTCCTGAAGAACTGAGATTTTTCCGGTGATATCTGAAATGTCTTGCAGTGGAGGACGTGGAGAGTTTCTTTGTCTAGTAAGAGGTTCACACTTCCACAAGATTTGTTTTTCTCTGTCCAGCATATTAGCATGTTTACAGTAAGTTTAGCTATGGAACACCAACAATTACCCTGACACTTCACCAGAATTTTAATGATATCTGATAAAGCTGTCACTTTTGTGATGAGAAAATGGTGAGATTGAAAGAAAGGGATCTCCCAGCATCTCTCATCTTCAGAAGTTGTGTGCTATGAAATTTTAACTGTCATTTGTTTATTTTTTATTGTTCTGTTATTGTTTCTTCTTTTCTTTGTTTTGACTTGGTTCTGTTCTTTTACATTACTGGTCAAAGGAATCTTTAATGTAACAGTAATTATCTTAAAATACATATAACTTAGCAAATTAGCAGAGGAGGAGACTATGAAATCCTGTATTTTTGTATTTTTTACTCGTCTTGAAGACAAATTACCCTATTCTTTGGAGCAGAAATGGTAAGGTTTTATTAATGAAGGAAAACAGCCCAAGGTCATCAACAAAACCTATTTTTCATCTTTACCAGTAAAAGTATTTGGTTGTCATTAGGAAACTTAGCTACTGTGAAACTGTTGAATCGTATTTCACAAATAAGATTTTATTTGTGGTTGCTCAGAACAATCATAGAATCAAAGAACCATAGAGGTTGAAAGGAACATCTGGAGTTCATGTAGTACAACCCTCCTTCTAATGCAGATTCTGTAGAATAGGTTACTCAGGAAAGCATTCAGGCAGGCTTTGAATGTCTCCAGTCAGGAGAAAAAGAGAATACCTTGGCCTCATCCACTTGGTTGCCACCTTTTAGATATTTAGAAGAACTGATAAAATCCTCTGTCAGTCTTCTCCAGGCTGAACAATCCCAGGGCTCTCAGCCTTTCCCCATAAGAGAGGTGCTCTCTGCCTACAGTCATCTTTGCAGTCCTCTACCGGATTCTCTGTAGAAGTTCCTCGACTTCCTTGACCTGGGAACTCCAGAACTGGGCACAGTATTCCAAATGTGGCCTCACATTTGGAATACTATGGGAGAGGGGTAGTATCATCTCCTTTGACCTGCTGGACACCTTTTTTAGTGCTCTACAGGATACTGCTGGCCCTCTTGGCCACCAGGGCACACTTCTGGCTCATGGCCAATCTGTTTTCCACCAGGACACTCATGTCCTTCTCTGTAGAGCTACTTTCCAGCAGGTCAGCCACTGACCTGTACTGATGCATGTGGTTATTCCTTATTAGATGGAACTCTCAGCACTTGCCCTTGTTGAACTTCATTCCATTCCCTTCCACCCAGTATTTGTACTGTAATTTATTTTGACCTTGCAGAACATTTAAACATCATCTTAAGCCTGTGCAATGCACTGTATGAAACCTATTGTAAGGATTCCTGATAGTAGTAAGGCCTTTAGAAAAAGTTCTTTCACAATGAACCTTTTCTGTACCACAGGTAGACTTGACTCTTTTAATACTTTTGCTTAGAAGTTCGCAGACACTGCTTAGAAATGGTAGATTTAACTAAAAGGAAAATGGGAGAGCTGTAATATCTGTAAGTTCACCAAAAATATTTGTTCTCTAACCCTTAAACTTCAATGAAGATGAGGTGTTTAAGTAACTTAATCGTGTGAGTATCGTTGTGAATAGGTTCCTGAGTCTGTTTTGGCACTATTTCTGAAACATTCTGAAGCTAACGTGGAGACTGAAATAGGAAAAGATGTATAAATAAAATATATCTCACACGCTTATATCCTTTTGTTTCATAGCAGATCTGAATTTTTAAGAATGCTTATTTATTGTTCTAATCAATTGCATAGTTGGCTGTTTTCTACAGCTCAGTAGTTGATCTCTCTAGCTCCATATGCAAAAGTGGATTCCAAGAGTGCATTATCCCTGCTGTGCTATATCTTCAGCCTCAGTTTTCTTGTTTCTACTAAAATTACAATTGCTACATTTCCATACACTGATTTTTTTGCCATTAAAGTTGTTTTGCTGTAATGACAGTGACATGTTTCATTTCCTCTGCTCATAAGTGTGCTTTTATTGTGCTTTCCTAATGTTCTACAGTGAGATAGAGTCATGCTAGAGCACTGAGTTTGCTGATGAATTTCTAGAATGTCCAGCATGGCTATTGGCAAATGTCTGATGACTCAATAGTATTTGTGTTCATTTCATGAATACAAAAGGCGATGATACAGCATAATGTTGAGAAATAACTCTGCAGAAGAGTATTATGAATACAATGTTGTGTACCTTCTGGTATACATTCCATAAATCAAATAAACAACAATTGTGAAAGATTTGATGTCGTGAAGGACAATGATATTTTTTTCTGCAATAGCTCTGTGTTCATAACCTGTGAGCATCATAGAGAAAAGGAAGAAAGAAATTTATTTCCAGATTTACAAGACTGACGAAATAAGGGCCTGTCCTCTCAGTTATCTCCCTTAAGCTTGAATTCTTTTTAGTCTATTTTTTTTTCTTTTAGTGGTGTTCACACCACTATTTGCTATTCATAGCAAAACTGAATTTCTGTTGTGTGAAGTTGGTTTGAAAACTGGTTCTCATGTTGAGAACATTATAAACTCATAAAGTAATCCAGGCAAACCTGCTTAAAAGTATGCTTCTGTAACAAAAAAATGAAGTGGGTTATCTTAACCAATTAATGCATTTAGAGGTGGTTTGCAAATCCTGAAAGCTTTTGGAATGCCTTTCTGTGCACCAGATTTGTGACATTTTGAGAAACACGGGTTCATCTTTTCAAACATGTTTTTATAAGGCGAACTTAGAAGTCAAGCTGCAAGTTTTGAATATGTACAATGAAGTTAAATCTTTTCAGAAACACCATTGATATTAAATTGGGATGTTAATCACGAGCTTATCTATCAGTCACATCAGTTCCATACTTATTTCTTATTTCCTTTACTTTCCTAATTACAACAAACAAACAAACAAACAAAACAACTTTCAAATTCTGCAGTTGAAAGCAAAAATTTCATTCTAATGAATGCAGTGACATTTGTTAGAGATGTCATATTCTCCAACCTTTACAGTCCATTAAAAAAAAAGCAATATCTATATCTCTCATTTTTCATGTATTGATTTGCCAGTGACAGGGGAAGCACGGTGATGTCTTGTTGCCTGTTTGCCCCTCCATTTTTCATTTGATTGTTTTAAAAGTAATTTTTATGTAATATTTAATGTCTTGAACCATATGTGATCAAGGCAAGATTTTTTGTATTTTACAATTGATTGCTTTTTGTTTGTTTATTTTTTGAGTGGATTTCTTTTTTCCAACCGTGTTTCAGGCCAGTGCCTCTGTCTCTTAAAGAATGAGCATGTGACTGACAGGATACTATTTGGAGAGTGATGTGCAGTCTCAGAGTAATATGACATTTTATGAGCAGCTTGACTGTTTTCATTACTGGGATTTATACTTTTATTTCTGTGTGCTGAAGAATAAGTGAGCAAGGCAGCTGCGGGAAATAGAAAAGCTGTCAGGGTGAAGTTGATAGGACAGCCTTGAAATTATGCCATCGTGTCTAATAAAACATTATGGCTGTTATCTTTAAGCCCTTTAAATACAAAATCTGATAGAACAGTTTGAATCATTGTTTCAAGCGAAGTGTTCTTGTAGGGTTTATAATACATTAATCTGAGATACTGAAGAAGATTTGAAGTAAAATTTTAAGAATCTTGTTCCCAAATTGCCCATTCTGCAGTTGGTAAAATTCCACTTTTTCTGCTTAATGAAAGCAGAGGAGCAGTCCTTCACACTTTTAGTCACCCCAGCCAAAAGCCTCCATTTAAAAGTGTTTGTCAGTTCTTTGCTGTATATGATGCTCTATAATTGCACCTCTGAAGCACTCTGTAGGTTTCAGAATGGTTTTCTGACAGCAAGGGAAAAATCAGATCGCCATTAGGTGGCTACAACTTTTGACGGTTCTTATACAGTTTCAGTAAGGAGGCAAGTGGTGATATAAATTAAGACCTAAGTGTGCAATTAAATCACAATCAGTTCACAGTGATTCATCTTACTGTAAATGGAGATAAATGCAATTGCATTCAGATAGCTTTAAAGAACAAGAAAAGTTAGGATTGTTGAAGAAATACTGCTTGAGTGACCACCTTGATTTCTGTTTTTAATTTAGCAAGTACTGTAAAATTGGTACAAATTGCAAAGCTTTTTGAGTGGCAAATACCTGCTGTCTAGTAACTAAAAATAAAAGTCACTTGCAACAATGATACATCAATTGCAACAGCACTGATCAGTGACTTCTAACCTGGTAGCTGGCTGATTGTGGTGTCCTTACTTAACAGATAATATAAAAATTTATACTGGTGCTTTCAAAATTGTGACAACATCTTTGGGGGAAAACAAACAAAAGAGATGTTCTAGCAGAATACAGTGGAATATACTTAACAAAAATAAAAGACCAAAAGTGCAGTCTTTTACATTAAAAATACTGTTTTGTGTACTTTTAAGTTATTTTTATTTAAAAAACAAAGAAGCACTGATGTTTGGAAACAGAGATCTAATAGAAAATATTCAATTAAAGTTCAATTCTCCGTGCTGGAAGTGAACTGTAATTGTTTGTGATATATGGAGGAAAACATCTTATGAAGAATTTGGTTTTTGTTCTGCTGATCCACCAGGGCAAATATTGGAGTCATTGGGTAGTACTCTCTACCTCTAAAATTCACAGTAGTAAAAAGGAGACCAAAAAAGCTGCTTAGGAATTGCCGTGGGTAGGCTCACCTGAAATCTGGTCCCTTTCCAAAAATCATGTGGGTTGTTGAGACAAGGTTTGCTAATGTTCCTCCTCTCAGCTTGCAGCTCTGCAGGAGTTTGCTAGCAAAAAGGAAAGTGCTTGAGGTGAAACTACCATGATGAATTGTTCTTAGTGTGTAATTCCTAGATAGTTCACAGTATGATCACTTCTATCCATTCATCACCTAATTTATCGCCCAGTTTTCATGAATGTTATTTTACTCCCTACCAGATTTGTCCTCTTCCGTTTAAAGCATTCTTGAGCACAGTATTCGAGCAGAAGAATCATCAAACAGAATAAGCAGATACATTTATGTTGTGGTGGCTAACAGTAGGTATAGCAGGCATCTCTTTGCTTTGCTGTGGTTAACTCTCCCTTCTTATCATACAGATGTTCCAAGTGTTAATAGTGCAAAAATTGTCTGAATGCTCCAAGTGAAAATGAAATGAATTAAAATAAAATCTTAGTTGCTCAGAAACTGTATTTTTCATGGAGTTACAGACATTTCAGATTTATTCAGAGTGATTGAAGACCATTGTAAACCTCTTCGCTAGATATTTCTTCCATTCCCATCTACAGCTACTATGGGACACTTGAAATCTTGCTGGATATGGAAGGAAACAAATAGCATCATGATTCATGGAAAAACGGTTTATTTAAAGCTGGCAGGGTAATCACAGGAGTGATACAACTACAGTAGTATCAGTGACAAATCTAGTGGAAGAGAAACACCTAATGTAATGAGCATACCAGCAAGTATGTCTTATGGATAAAAGTCATAGCTGGCCAAGTATTTATATCACAGAATCACAGAATCATAGGGGTTGGAGGGGACCTCTAGAGAACATCGAATCCAACCCCCAGATCATCTACATGTAATGTGACATTTCTCTATTCAGATCCTTGAATAAATCAAACTAATTTTGAATGTGGTATCTGATCATGTCCTGGTTTTAAAGGCCCTTTTTAGGCTTTGGGGATAGAACTGTATTATTTCAGTTATAATTTGAAGGGGAAAGGCAAATCAAACATATTGAAGTGCTGATACCTAATCAGCAGATAAACATCTCACCTTTGTAGCTGTCTGTTGAGGAAAGACCTGAATGATGGCAGCAATTAAAACCTTAATGACTTGAGGGTATGTGCTTAAAAAAAACCTTGTCTTTTTCCCAGTGTGTCATTTGGTCTGCTTTCACCCAGAATGTGCCTTCTATACATCTTCAGGTATATTCAATAGCTCCCACAACTCAGTTCTGTTTGTTATTTGAGTATTTCTGTTATGTGGTTCCTTGGAAGAGGAGTGACTTTCGAAAAGAAAAAAAAAAAAAAGGAAAGAACAGTGTAGGCGAGGATGTACAAAAAACTCCTAGAACAGCAGAGATATGGGCGAAAAGAGATCAGCGTGTACGAACAGGTACATTACAAAAAAGAGACAACCCATTTGATTACATGTGGTCTCTGGTAAAAATGGAGTTATGTTAAAGAACTCCTAAAATGGAGGCCTGGGAGTGCTACCACAGAGCTTGTAGGAAAAATGCTAAATAAAAAGGTCTTTTTGTATATGCAGTATATTTGACCACGAGAAGAATGCTTTTTCTTTTGTGTCCTTTATTACATATATATAAATGTGATATATAATTACAAACATACGTTTGTTACTAAAAATGTCAGCAATCTTTTGTCATGCCATAAATTAATTGCCCAGAAATTCTCAGGTTGCTCAGTTATGTGGCCGCTTTTTATTAAAATTTATTTCTGCAGGGCTGAACAATACTTGAAATTAGCGAACACATGGACATTATAAAGGTTCCAAATGCCAGACACTGTATGTAAGTAGCATGCAAGCCTAGACAAGGTAATATATGGCTGTATGCATTTCACAGCTTCTTTTTCTTCATCACAGTGGAGTGGAGAAATACATTATGAACTTAAAGTTTCTTGTCCTGTGTATTCATTTTTCTTTCTCTTGTGATATATATCATTCTCTCTCCTGATTTTAGCCAATTTCTTTCTTCTTTATTGGACCTTGCAGTTAGCTTAGACACTTCGCTAAGAAAATACGACCCTTTTTTTCTCTGCCTCATTTCTTTCTTTTAATTCTCATACATTCTTTCTAAGTCTCTTGGGCCCCTTGAGGTATATGATCCAGCTGTAGCACGTAGGCTTTTTTCTTGCTTTTAAGAGTAGTCCAATACTCCAGACTTCCTCTTCTTCAGGCAAACTTCGCTGGCCAGCTTTTCTAATTTCCCAGTGTTTCACCAAGCTTCCACTTGAACTGTAGCCTTCAGGGTTTGTTGACTCTTAATTTTAAATAAGATACTTAAAACAGCTCTGAGAAGACATACCTGACTCAGGTGTTCACCAGTGTGGCATGATCATCCTTTCTTCTGGACTCTGTATGTTGTGCAAAGTCCATTGCCCTGAATCGGCATGATCAAGTTCATGGTTGCCTGAGAAACTTCAACTGCTTCCTTGTGCATTTAATTTATTTATGTGATCACCTACTGTTGTTATTTGCTGCAGAGGTCTGTAACATTTTACCATCTTTGTTCACTACGTGATCTCCTACTTGTTTCAAATGAATGCCAGCCAGCTAAGTATGCATTCAGAGATTTTTTCACAAGTGTTTCAGAACACTTGTGAAGTAGTAGAAAAACATTCCCCTCCATCTGAAAACAGATATCTGAGATACATGGAGCTAATGACCTTAGAATCTTGCAGAAATGCCTTAACTCGTTTCTTCAGAGTAGGGTTATTCTCATGTACATGTCCAGAGTCTGATTTTTTTGATGTTGTGTATGGAGTAGTATTTTATGCAATGAAAGATGGCTTCAGAACTTCAGTCCTGAGCAAGTTCTCCATAAATAACTGCATATATGGTCTTGTTTCCTTACAGAAATAAAAGTGATCCAGTAAGGCATTTGACACTGAATCAATCATTCAGAGAGGAGAAAGCTTATGTCTGTTTAGTAGGCAAATAATGAAAGTGTTGTTAGTCATCTGTTAAACTCTAAAGAAGGTTTTTGCTATTTCCTAAATAAAAAACTTAGTGACAGTCAGCACCAATTCCCTCTGCTGCTTTCTTTCATTCTTCAAGTACTGTCTCTACACAAATAAGGGAAAATTCTGCAGAAAATCCTAAACTTCTTTGTCCTTTTGATTCAGCAACAAAGTGTTATTTGTGGTGTGGACTAGGTAACTTTCAAACAGTTGATTTTTATGTCACTAGTATAATTTAAAAAATTGTTAGGTAACCTAGCAGTGTCTTTTAGTGTTATGTTTTTCAGGGGAAGCTGTGTAAGGTGAGTGCTGTGTGTTTTCAGAAGCTGAGGGATAGAAACTCATTTCCTTGAACTTGTTTATATTCTGCAACTCTTTCTACAAATAATAATAATAATAATTAAAATAATAATGATAAAAAGCTTTTGTTGTTTATTAAGAACCTTTGCAGCTAGGTTTGAATCCACTATATAAATCTTGGAGGTTGTCATTGGACCATTGAAGAATATTTGATCTCTGGAAATAATACAGCCAAGTTGCTTATACCACTATATGCTATATAAGGTATTTTTGGTTGTATTTTGTTTGTTTGTACCTTTTTAATACTTAAAGTACAGGAGAAATATTAAAAATGGTTGACCAGTCAGCAAAACAACATTTAAGCTTTACCATCAGCCTCTGAGAGGGAGGTAGTTATTGGGAGCGAGCTGTGGGAATTTGTATATCCCATATAGAAAGTAGGTCCTGTTCTTCCTCTCTTTCAATAATTTGTATAGAAGGAGATAGCCTTAACTAGAAAACGCATCATATAAGCAATATGTCCATCCATGGAAATTTTGAAATGAGATGATGAAAGATGCATTTCTAGAAAGTTATTCCTCCTGTATAGCCAAAATCACAGTATTTTCCTTACAAGTGAAATTCAATTATTGAGAGCTCAGAGTGCTATGAAATATTTTATCATCCTGTCAATATTGGCTTTGATTTCAAATCTGGGAAACTTCTTCAACAAAGAGCAGATAGCAAAGTTTTTGGGGTTAGAGGGATTAGCAGCTCTTGGAAATCAGTCATTATTAATAAATTTTGGAAAACATTTTACTAATGAATTTATAATATTGTGCTTATGGCAATAAAGTAGTTTAATGTTCATTACCAACACATTTTGCAGTCAGAAAATGAGAGGTTTGTCCCTTCTGACATTATTCTAGAATTCTTATGTTTTGATTTTACTGGTTTCCAACTTTCTAGATGTAGTGAGGTATTTATCTGATGCAGTCTGTAATGGACACCAACGTATTAATGATAATGTTCTATAGGCAGATCTGTTTCTTATGATTGTACTACTAGATGGTTGTAATGTAGATGAGAAATTTTAGTTGTATTCACTGTGATGCTTTCTACAAAGATTTGATATGTTCCAGGTTTTGCCATTTAGACAACAACTGATATCATTTGTATTTCTCTGAATTCATTAAAGTGGATGTGGTGTGGCTTGCTTCTTGTCCTAAAATTCTTGCACAGTGTGACAGTATACAGTAAAATATTTGATATGCTTTTTAAAAGGACAGCTGTATTTTTAGGGAGGGATAACATTGTTTTGCACTTTGTGGCTTTCATTTTCTCTTAAAATATTTAAAGAGCCTTGGGGATGAATCTCACAACATGAAATAAGAATTACTATTAAAATTAACATGTTACACCAGCAGGAAGCTATTTTTAAAATTACATATCACAAGATAGAATTCAAACTAAGTTCAGCAAACATTTCAGACACCAGCTGCTGTATACGAAGGCATTCCACACTCCATGTATTTGATGATACCTTCTATTTTGATATTCATTTGCAGAAGCATTGTTAGACTTAGAAAAATAATCTTCTCACCTATAAAATTTACTGTTATGCTCATTACGTTTTTAATTGTGCTCTAAAACTGATGCTCAGAATTTTTCTGCTGTTGGTATCAGAGAGGGACAGTTACCCTGCATGTGGAATGTCATTAAATAACTACTTAGAAAGGCTGGACTGGATGCAACACACATTAGTTATGAAGTTATTATTTATGGAAACTAATCCAGCAGCATGTTCGTCTTGTGAATTTGCCTATGTGCCATGAGAGGGGCAATTTCCAGAGCAGCCTAACTCTGCTTATTGACTGTGAATGCAGAGATGCTAAGGTGACACAGTGATGTATGCAGGTAGAGCATTGCACAAATTTGAGAAGGCACACAGTAGCTAAGAAACTACTTCTATGATTTTGGCATTAAAAGATGTTTCCATGTAGGTTTGTTGTTTATGATTTGAGTTTTGGGTTTCCTCGGTGGTGTCAGTTTAACAGTGTGACACAAAATGCTTAAAAATTGATTAGAAACATTGATTTTTTTTCAGTCTGTGGAGCATGTGACCTTTGCATGAATTGCCTTAAAAGCTGATGATTGGGAAAAAAGTGTGTGGATTATTTCTTCTGCTTTCACAGAGAGGTTCCTTTTCCTTGGTTTTCACAGAACCAGACTCTATTCAGTGAAGTAATTGCTGTCCCTTATCTCACATCCCAAGCTGAGTTCAGCATCTGGAGAAGCTTAGGACCTCAATGCATCAAATCACCCCGCTCAAACTGCTGTTTATTGCAGGCCATTTTGTCCCGTCATCTCCATGACAGAATCTCAAAGCTGTGCTTTCTATTGCCTTCACCTTCCAGCATCTGCAGGGATCTGATACGCTACCTCTGCTTTACTCAGGGGAGATCTGCTGCATGGTTGGGATGAAGGCAGCAAGCCAGACTGCAGGCACTGGGAGCTTCTGGTGCTGCATTGCATCGGTGGTTTCTGTGAGGGATCAGGTTTCACCCTTCTCAGCCATTTGGGTTCCTCAATCTTCTGACTCCCCGCACAACACAGTGGACTTTTTTGCCACTCTTTTCTCATTTATTAGAATGTTCCAAAGTGTGACTGATGGCATGAAGCTTCTGTAGTTTTGCAAGGTGTGTGTCAATGTTACTTCCCCTCTTAACTTACAGGTTTACGTGGTGGTTTCACCTAGGTAACACAAACGTCTTTTGTTGGTGTTAAGAAAGAAGGGAAAATGTCCTGTCATGATTCTGAAGCATTTAGTTGCATCTGCTGGATTGCTCTATTCCACCATGTTCGTGTGTTCATTAATTGTAATACCTATCCAATCTTATACTTCACCCTGAGCCTCGGTGGTGGGAATCAGTGCTACAGTTTCTCTATTGTAGCTTTTCCCCTAATGAAAAATAATGCTTTTTTTTATATATGTACAAGATTTTTATAAAAACACTTCTCCAGTTTTACCGCTCTGTCTCTCTCTATAGCTCTTCTGTTATAAAAATGTTCAGAAATGTAAACATATAAAATGACTTTGAACAGTTTCTAAAATTATGGGTATGTCAGTGAATCATCTTCTTAAGACTCTCAGCATGGATGATCTGACTCAGCCTCCCTCCACTGGTCATGTAGGGAGCTTACATCTGAATATTGGTGTTCCAAAGCACTGCTCTTAGCTTCTGTCTAAAGTAAGTATTAAACTCCAACAAATTATTTTTCATGTGAAATACTGTGACATGAAGAGACTCGGAAAGGTGCTTAACTGATGGCTTGTCTGTCTTCTCTAAGCTTCTATAAGCTGTGTCTTAAGGGGTTTATCACACTGTTCTTGGTTATGCAAAACAGGGACAGCACATCTATGTACTGCTTGGTCTAATATGGACCACACTGTATGTAGATAAATACAATTTGAATAGAACTTATACTTGTTAGTAAGTGTTTAACAAATTCTCTACATAAAAAAAGAAAAAAATAAAATCCTGATTATAATACTAGTTTATTCGTTAGCTTAGAGTGATTTAGAAAGTGGGTCAAGTAATCATTATTATTAATATTAATATTAAAAAGATTCTTTCTAAGAGTCTAAAAAGGTTCCTAATGTACTGCAGTTATCTACTGAGAATAGTGGAGTAAAACTTTATTTGAAAACTAGAATCTAAAGGATTATGACTGTGGAACCTGATCTGTAAAGATATTGAGCTTTTATGTGCTCAGCACTTGAAAAAAAAAAGTTTCTGTTTCATGATAGGTCTTGGCTTAGAGCATAACTGCAAGCTGGTTTGGAGATCCAAACTCAGAGTTTAAGATCGTAGGTTCTCTTATGAAATTGTGAAAAATTATTACGGTAGAACAGTAGATCTGGGAGGTGAAAGATAGCTGCCTTTGTATGTTCTCCATCTGAACATCTCCTCAGGTATCATCAGTATTGGAAATGTATTGTGGAAAATCAGCAGATTTAATGTTTTGTTTGTTAATTCTGAGTCTCCATAAAATTAAATAACTGGGTGTGAAAACAGAGATTTCACAGCAAATTGTAATTTGATGCTTTAAGTTATAGCAAAGTAAATTTTATATATAAAAGTAACTCCTTTTTATTTCTACATTCATTAAAATTAAACTTTGCCTTCCTATAATATTAAATTTTTGGGGCATATGTAATAACATCAAACTAAGAAATGTGACTGTTTAGCATGGTGTCTTTTCATATTTTAAAATATTCAATATTCTGAACAAAGTTTACTCTTTTGGTTTCTCTGAGTAGAGAAAGTCAAGATATAAGTTATTTCCTTCCAGGGCTTATATGGTAACTTTTGATCTTGCTGTGTTTAGCAAGGAATCCGGTTTCAAAACTTAGTTGAAACATTGCACCCTAGTAACAGAAAATTGCATTCAAGTGTATAATCAAGTAAGAATAAACAGTTGCATAACATATAGCGAAAGGAACCCCAGGATAGCATCCCATAGCATATATTCTTCTGTGAATGAAGGAATTCATGAAAAAAGAGTAGAAAATACACCTCAATTTGATGTTGCCAATGATTGTAGGCTGTTGTGCGTAGAGTACAACAATCATAACAGGCCCTGTGTTTATGAATGATGCACAGTTTCGTAACTGCTGAGTTTGCTATGTCTGACTCATTAATCATGTTAAAATTGTTGCATGGACAAGAAATATTCAGAGGGGAGAAGTCTACTAACTTACATGTGCAAGTGTTGTTTTTTGTTTGTTTGTTTTTGTTTTGTTTTTGTAATTCTTTTTTTAAATCCACTGTATTGGAAGAGGGAACTGGTATGGTCACATGGGCTGTTCATTCTGATGATTCATCTCCAGTCCCATGTGAAGGTGACAGAACGCTCAGAGGGTGCAGGAGAGGGAGCAGGTCTCTGGGTAATTTTCAGCATACAAAACCCTGATACACCCATTTTCCTCTTTTGTGGCTTTCTACTCAAATTCGATCCTTAATAAATAATGTGCATTTTGTGGCTTTTGTATTTGTTTTCTTAGGAGTTTTTGTTTTTGTTTTCCAAATCAAATTGCATATGGTACATAAATCACTTAGGTGAGAGATTTTTTTTGTGCAGGATGTATCATAAAACAGTATAGATGAAGAATTACACCTTCAGGGTGGGATTTATAGTGCATGTTGGGGAAGGCATGTTTGTATATTTGTAAGACAGAGCGAATTCAAATTATGACTGATTGGTTACATACATACATGCATGTGTTTTGACTCTCAGAAAAAGGTAAATGCAAACAGTGAAAACAGTGTTTACGTGAGTGGAAACAGCGATGAATAAATCTGGCATTAAAAAAAAAATTAAATTTTAAGTTGCCCTTTTTGTTTCTTCATTAATTAAGTAAAATATCACCTAGTTGATAAAGCTCATTGATTGACATCGTGTAGCAAAAGGCACATTTAGAGGGTCTAAAAGAGTTATCTTTAGATTGTTAGGATTAAAAGAAAGAATATTTTCACTTAAAAACAGAAGCAATTATGAAACGCCTTGGATACTGTTTGAACACATTGATGTCCACCCTGCTTACACAGCTTCCAAGAAGTGAGACAGGAACTGTTTGCACAGAGTAATTTGTAGGCATTTTTTTGTTTTGTTTTGTTTATTTCTTGAAGTACTCCTGTTGGGAGTTTGTTTCACACTGTTTAACAGAACATTTCTGGTCTTGGCATTCATGCTTACTATCAAGATAGATAGTAGATGTTTACCATTGGGCGATTAAGGACAACCTGGTGATTACTGAGAAAAACGTACAGTATATTGGGCACTGCTGAAAGGTAGCATGTTATATGGCATCTGGCTGGCAAGAGAAACCTCACATTACTCTATGTGGTTGATGCCAGTATATCAGTTTTCCACATAATGAGTGATAATTTAGAAAGGGAAAGAAAAAATCACTTAAATACGTGCAATCTGGTCCTAACCCAGGATATCATGTTACACAGCAGAGCCGCATGCTGTGTATGTAAACTATTAGTAATAAGTAGTTTCCATCTATATTATCTGTAAGAATCCATTAGCCTTGCAGACCTTGGCAGTTTACATAGTTTTCATGATGACCATGTGTCTTTATTGTAGCCATGTTTGATTTGATTCAGAATGTGTGATCTAGTATTCTGAATATCTTTAAGTAAGAATCACCAAGGTTGGAAAAGACCTGCAAGATCATCCAGTCCAACCATCCACCTATCACCAATAGTTCTCACTATGACTGGGTTGTATTTGTAATAAACAAATAAACACATTCTGTTTATTTTACTTGATTTGCCCCTGAAATTGGAGGCAGAGGAGATGTGTACTTCACAGGCTCTAGTTCTTTGGGAGAATAACAGGGATCTGATGATTGCTTTGCCCCTGAAATTAAAGGCAGTGGTGGTACATTATTCACAGGTGTCAGTTCTTTGGAAAAACAACAGGGGTCAGATCAATCCAGCACAATATATGTATTCGTGGAAGAGAGTTTACGAACACTGATTAGATTTTTAATCTTAAGGATGAGGACAAACAATGAACTGACAGAGATACTCCCTGTTTAGGCACAAAGTGAACTAAAAGGTGTGGATAAGGATCAAGAAATGTAAGATTTATGTTGAGCTAGCTGATTTTATCATAGCTAAATAATCTTGGCATTCAGGTAATCTCTCTAAGTTAATATGTAGGTTTGATCATTAAGAAATGTATGTTAAAAAAAATCAAACACTTCTAAGTGATTGTTTTGTCTGCATGTCCCTTTTTCATCTTTTTTTCCCAGCACCTTCAAAATAAATGGATTTTTTTTCACACAATTTCAGTCACACATCAGGTATTATAAAATCAGGTTGTGTTTAGTCATAGCTTGGGTTTAAATAGATTGAAAGGATTTATAGAAAAAAAGACTTCTTTGTTTATCTTTAAATTGTTTATTGGGACACAGCTTTTATGTAGTTAGAAACAGTTCTACATTTCAGGGAAGCAAGCTCTTATGTGATTCTGTTAGGTATATTCACCACTGAGCAAGTGTGCTTGGATGCAGAAGTTGCCTGTGCTTAAAACACTCGTGGAGCCAAAAGCTGGGGAAGTGGTATCTGGTCTTTCTTTCTTCAATCTTAGATATTTGTTGTCAACCTGTCTCTCTCAGGTTTTCCATCTGTGAAATGAGAAAAATGGCAACATAGTATTGGTGTTTGCTAGTACCAGCCCCTGATTTTATATACTTAAATTGCAAGCAGGTAGAAGTTTCATAATACTCATTTGTTTATTTGGAATCTGGGCTGCTGGACAGCTTGTGAATGCAGAGTAGGTGCAAGTAAAGAGAGCCAGTTATATCTTAAATATCTTTTCAAGAATGACTTCAGTCTTTTGCCAGCTAAAGATTACTGTTATCTACTCTCTGAAGTATACCTGACAATTAAGGATGTCAGTAGGGATGGAATATTTTGTGTTAAAGGTGACTATTACAAATTTTTCCAACAGTTTTAGTTAATTCAAAATGCAATTCTAGGTGTTAGAGGACTTGTGCCTTCAATTGCCTGAATAAAATCAGAGAGAAAAATAAAGTTAGACTGTATCTATCCATTAATTCCAGAATCCATAAATTAAATTTTTGCAGCTGCAAAGGAGCAAATTAGAATTAGAATAACCTGATTTATGTATTCCTTCCACCAGTAAGCTTTTATTCTCTCAGTATAATCTAAGCAGCTGAATGAATTGTGTGATCTAAAAGTTGAAGCAGTTTGACTGATTGACATCTTATCATGCTGCTGTCTTCCAACAATATATTCAAGAGCACATCAGAGAATATGAACCATACTGCCTGAAAAACCATGTGTGTAGTGGAGGCTCAGAACAAGTTTCATTGATTGTCTCTTTGAAAGATCATAGAGAGGTGTTGATATTAAAGGATCAGTCATTAAAAGAGTGCGTGCCACTTTGACTTTCTATCTCACTGATGTTTTATGCTTGCAGAACTTCCTCCTGTATTTTAAGCTGAAAAAGACATTCTTTATTATTTTTACATAATAGCTTTTTTGTTTGTTTTTTAATGTGTTTTCCACTCCATGCAAGTTGTGAAGTTAAGCAAGACACATCACAGCATGCTGGGGTTAAAAATCCATTTGTCACCTCAATGAACTTCTGAGAAATAAGCTAAGAGCATTTTATCCTTTTGTAACATAATCTCTTGAAGTCCAAGTCAGCATAATAAGTGCTATGCAGCATAGTCTTTAGCCCATTTTTTTTTGATAGATTTCCCAAAGGTCATTCAAGTGGTGTCACACCCCATACAGATTACATAACATGCTAATATTGTCTGCAAAATTCTGTTCAGTGTTACACAGTCTAAGATGTGTGTGAAAGCTATTGAAAGCTATTTTGAAGTGTAAAATATAAGCTATTGAAAGCTATTTTGAAGTGTAAAAAAGAAAATTTACTTTCATTAAAAAAAGAAAATAGGCTTCAAGTACTGAGCAACATGGTTGAAGCTGATGTCACTGAGGGGACAGAGAAAGGTTTTCCTTAAAAGTACGACTTAATCCCATTTTGTAGTATTCCCATTTTTCTAATATTTTGATTGGTCTGGTTTTATCCAGCCCCATATTTTAAGGTTTGACAGGGGATTTTACCCTAGGATACTCTGCAGTTCAGTTACTTCTTGTTACACTTTTTTCCTACTTGTCTTCTTCAGTCGTGTGATCTTTACACTTCAGTTATCGCTGTGTTTCCAGTGTTGACTGTTCTTCTCAGAATTCCAAATTCTTTAAATATATGCCTGTAATGGAATCTGTTTAGCCTACCAAAAAAAAAAACAAAAAAAAACACTACACATCTGATTGTTCGTTTTTCTGTGCATTTTCTTCTTTTTCATACAGATCATGTAAGCCTTTGAAAATTGTAGATGTCTCCAGTATAGAGCAGACTTAACTTAACAAAACTTTCTGAAGGGAAGTGGAGGGTGAGATAGTGTCAGCTATTTTTGTTTTGATCTTAAGAAACTACAACTATTTTTTCCACAGTCCAGGAAAAGCATTCCAACTGAAGGGCTTGGTGCCATACGTGTGATACAAATGCTATGTGTATTTGCATATTTGCTCTGAAACAATTTAGGCCTGTGTTTTTTTCCTGCTACTGAATCACATTACAAATTCATGTCCAGTATTCTGTTCTCCCAACAATCTTTTTTAGCATTGTTGCTTTCCAAGTTTCCTGGAGAGCATCTTTGTTTTAGATTACATTTTTCCAAATAGATTAGTTGGCATTTTCAGAATGGGATCTTGTTTTTATTATTTTCTGTTCGTAGTTCAGTTTGCTTGCTTTAAAAGATATCTGTCTTTCACTCCATTTTAATTTCCTCCTTGAATTTCAATACTGTATTGCTTATTCCCTTTTAAATAGAATGTATGAATATGTTAAATAATGATGGACTTGTGACTGATGGCTGAAGTTTTCCATCTGACACTTACAGCAAACCTGAGATATTGCAGCTTGTCTCTTATAAACAGTTGTCCTTACATTATCAAGACATGACAGTGTTCTTATACTAAAAAGAAATATAGAAAACCTTATTCAAGGATAAAGGATAATTCATGCAGTATTGTACTATTTATTGTACTTGTGACTTTTCTCATAGCTTTTGAAATGTTAAAAAATAAGAGCCAAACCCTTCCTTCCCACATCCCTCTCCCTAGGAAAAAGAAAAAAGAAAAAAAAATGACTGATAAGCTTTCGTTTTCTAATGGAACGTGCTCATTATTGAAAGCATGAGTTCTGATAATCTAAATTCCACCATGTCCATATGGGTAGTGTTATCTGCTAAGAAGGTACTTGTAATGATCTACTCCTGTCTGAAGTTCTACATTAGTGACAAGAGATAGACAGTCCCTTGAGGACAGCTGGAGTGAGTTTTCAGTGGTTTTTGAATCTTCTTGAGGTATTTTAAGAAAAAAGTGTGATTTAGAAAAAGATGATTGGAAGGAACAGCCTCCTTTTCTTTTGAAAATTACTGACAAGTTTTCTTCTCTCTTGCGAGATGTTTTAGAATATAGTAATTTTTTTAAGAGGATTGTCAGGTAGAAAACCAAATGATATTCATTTTCTAGTATGCTAAGAACTCCATGAGCATGACTGAGTATTTAATTGTGGATTTTTTTACATGTTATGATTTTATAAGTACTTCTTGCAGGATCTGTAAACATTATCCATTATTTCTAGCTGTCCAGTCTTTTATTATATTTTTCATTAGTTAATTCTAAATGTGTAACTGAGGAGGATTTCTGTATCATTGAGATACCAACAAAATCTTTGGCTTCTAATCTTTGTCTAGTCATGGGAAATGATGGATGCAACACTTAGAGTAAATTTACTTTGCTGTCCTTTAAACAAAAGATAACTTCCAAATAATTGTCTCCTAAATCCATTCTTATCACACTTTTCATTAGAAGAGGTTTCTTCAGGTTTTTTTTTCCATCTTTTCCACATAGACTCTTAAATGAGCCTTGGCCAAGGCAAGTACATTTATGATACATTGTCTATACAGAGCATAATGTCCTTGTATCCTAAACAGGCTCAGTACTTGCAAATGCATACTTCAATAGGACTGTATTTTTAAGACCACGGTACCTTTTTAACACCCTCAGGGATGTCGTAGGTAAAGTTAATTGAATGCAACTATGAAGGATATCCAGAACAATATGTATTCTGTTTGCGTATGTATGAATTTCCTATTGCATACCTCATTTACCTAGCAGGAGTCATAACTCCACTACTTGAATGTAAATAGCAAATATTAGATTGTAGTAAAGTCAGTAAGAGATGCCTTACTCTCCAGGGATGCCTGCTCTCTCCAGGAAAATCCAGGGATAATTCAGGAGTTCTACACTGAGCGCTTGGCCAAAGATTTATTTTTGATCTGTTACTATGAAAAGTCAAATTTATATCTCAACTAAGTATACCTACAGATTTTATAATCTGTAAAAATCTATAACAGGCTTGCTGACTACAGTTTAAGTCTGAAGTGAAAAGTTATGCATAATCTAACATACAAAAATTATTAATTACTTTCAAAGATTTCTTCTATTTAAACATAAATAGCTTCTGTGCCGTATGATTGTACTTGCAGTATTCAGCTCCCACAGGTCAATTAAATGTTTCAAGGTTTAGTCAGTAAGCAGACACCCGTCACTTCTGCTTGTACTTAGATGGAATGGAAGTTATTGCTTAATTGTTCCATTTAAGACTGGATGGAAAAGGGGTCATTAAGGGTTTAAAGCTTTGCTTTCGATTTATATGGCTTGGAATTATACTTAAAAGGCAAGAGCTTTTCTCTTTGCATAAATTAATTTAAAAATCATAGACTTTTGAGTGCTTTTCAGAAAGTAAATGGGTTTCTGATTAATTTTAGTTCTGCAATTGCAGGACATAGTAATGAACTAGATGTAGACAGAAATCATGGGCACGTTGAAGAGCTCTTTTGAAATATGTGTGAAAATGTCAGATGGATCTGCTGAATGATGTTTCTTTCATATTATCCAACCAAATGTTAAGATTTCCAGTGTATATAATAAATTGTACACAGTGCCTTCCTCAGCCTTCTGTGGCATGTGTTCAAGGTGTGAAACCCATTATTTTAAAAGCTTTAAGTTGTCAGTGAAATCCTAGGAAAGCAGGAAAATATGTAGCATTACATTTTGTAAAGAAGCAATCTGTCTGCTCCAGTGTGTTGCGTTTTTGTGTCTGATTTATTGTCATTGCATCCATATGCATAGCTTATGTGAAGTTTTGGGGCATTTGTATGGAAAGATCCTATATTCTTAAAATAAAGTCTGGAATGTCTTTCTGTTTTAAAATAGGTTCCCTTGGTGTAAATTCACAAAAGCAGAAGGTAGATCATGAATATTCGTCATAAAATTGGAATATTAGGTGTTGCAAATGTGAAATATTGAAAGACATAAATCTTCCTCCTAAGAGATTAGTATTTCGTATTGAGAATTTTCCTTTGTACATTCTGTACCTTTTTTGCAACAAACACAAAAATAATTCTCAGTAAGATTAGTGGATATTATTATAAAATTAAAATTATTAAAATATTTTAATCTATATATACTGAAGTTCTTGTAGGAAGATATTGTAATACTGAATATCAAGTGTATCTTTCTATTTTTTTTCGAACTTTTTATTTAAACCGATCATTTATTTTTAACTACCTCAAGCAAACACTCAAGAAATTGAAATTGGTTTCAGTGAGCAGAGTGAAAACAAGTAAGTGCTGATTTGATCTTTATTCAGATTGGTTTTGTGAAAAAATTGGCTAGTGATACTTGAGATGCCTTCTCTCATCCTAAAAGACAAAAATGTTAGTGAAACTTAAATGGATGATTTGAACTCACTTTTACTTCTATTATTTCAGTAACATAGACATGAGCAACAGTACTGCAGGTTAAAGAACTGTTGTGTGCAGTTCACTGTCTCCTGATCACCCACATAAGTGCAACCTCCGGACTGTACTTGAAATCAGCTTTGTCTATGACCTGCACTGCTTCTTTTGTGTATAGAACTGCCCTCTAAAGATGAGATTTGACAGCATTTCAGAGCACTTTGCCTGAGGTGGAGACACAGCAGTTCACAAAAAGAGCAGCAACCTGAGGGAGAAGAGCTAGGGTCAGGGGACTAAACCAACTGAATTGAAATCTGCATAAATCAGAGACATATTATATGTCTTGTAAAATATCATGCTGTGGGATAAAAACCAGAAAGTAGTCTGTGTTCAGTAAACTTAGAAGGATTATTTGTGTAAAGGCCAAAAAAGGAAAGGAGAAGAAAGAAGGCTCCTCGATACGTCTGCATTTGGTTTTTGTAAATCAGACCACCCAACTAAAGTACTCCTGTCAGTAATAACTTGTACACAAAACATGTATATTTACTGTTGGCCTCTCAGTGACTTTAGATAACATTTTTGGACACATGTATTGTATACTGTAGCTCAGTTTACCATTATGAACACTTAAAGGTGGTTTCCCAAATAATATTGTTGTGGCCACCCAATGAGCAACCAACTCTTATCTGTAAAGCCAGTGTGAAGACCAGTGGCATCTCTATTGTAGATATTAGCTGACACCTTCACTAAAACGAAATCTTTCGCTTCATTGATCATCAACCTCTGTGCTAAACAAGCCAAAACCAAGCAGATAAAGGAGAGATTGGAGATTACTCTAAAAAGTGCAACGATAAAAGGATTTACCAGTTCTGAGTCATCTGCCATTTGCCAAGGAGTCAGCACAACCAGAAACTGATGTTTGCTTTACCATCAATTCTCTTTATTTTCAGCCTGTATCTTGTGCATCATTCCATACATAGCAGATTAATCGTTTTCTTTCTAATGCCTAAGGCTGCTGGTGTGTCTTGACTAAGAAGATTACATTTACAATAGCAAGACGAGTATTTAAATAAATTAAATTAATCTGCCAGTCCTTGGATAATTAAGAACCTGGTTACTGAAATGTTGCTGCCTGCTGGAAAATTTCAAAACCGTGCAATGATGGGGTTCAGACTTTAGATAGCCTGGCAGTTATATCATTGTCCTTTACACAAGTTGCAGTGAGAGAGAGTACTCAGGTGGCAGGGACAGAAAGAAATCCTTATTACTTTATTTGCCTATCTCAACCTTAGTGGCCTACTCTTAAGCATTTGCTACTGAAACAACAACTGTATTTAAAGCATTGCCTTAAATGTTTTCTTCCACTTACGCTAAATGCATAGCTACTTATATAGGTAAAATTGTAAATTTCCTACTTGCAGGTTTTGGCTATATATAAGCCCTCTTGACAGACGCTCATAAACAATTAAATCTTTGTGCTTCATAACTACTTTAGTTTTTCATCTTTTACACCATTTTTAAACAGTATATTTTAGTATAAGGAGGAGGGCAACAGCCACTGTGGGGTGCATGTTTCCAAATGGGCTGTGTATTTTAAATCTGTCCATATTAAGAGGAAGAGTACCAATGCCCCACAATTATTCTCCTTTTCTGTGCCAAAGCTTAAGCAAGATTTTCATTTACATGTTCCCACTGACATGTAAATTTCTTGCTCTGTGGATACCAGAGAACAAAGAAAATCTGTGAAACAAGTTGTCTGTGGACAACTAGATGTTTTTTCTGTGATGCCCTGGAGGATTAGACCATGTTCAGGCAATATTTCTTTTCTGTGCAGCTTTTTCAGAGTCATTAGATGTGAAGTGCTAGAACACAGAAAAACTGCTAAATGATTTAAAGTGAAAATAAACAGCAGTTTTTCAGTTTCCTACCTTCATGGTCTTTGAATTTTCTGTCTACACCAACTGTAGGATTTCCTTAATATCTTTTTCAAGGATCTGTGTTTTAGGAAAAAAAAAAGTGTTCCCTTCACATTCTGTACCATATTTTTAATTGTACCTGCTAAAAATACAGAAGTATTTCTGGAGCTGTATAAAAAATAAAGAGCTGGAATGAGTCAAGAAAAGGATATTTTGATGATCAAGCAAAAAATATATCCCTATAGGAGTGTGTCTTTATGAATGTACACACTAGCAAAATAATGAACATCTAAACACAAGAAAGGTTGTAAAATGGAAAAACACTCTGCTTGAATAACAAATTGCCCCTTTTTTACAGATGGAAAAACTGGGGCACATGGAGAACTTAATTGATTTCCGTAGTGCAATTGTATAAATCATTGATGTGACAAGACCTAGAGCTGATTCTCTGTGAGAGCTATGCAGATCGCTGCTTGCCAGTCTCTTCAATAAACGGATTCCAAAAGCATCTTTTTTTCCATGCAGTAATTTATAGTTGATGTGTGAAAAACCTGAAGTACAGATAAGGCTATTTGAGCTTACTTTGAAGAAAAAAATAAATAAAAAGATAAAATCCCTTTCAGATATTGTGTTCTACTCTATCAATTTATTTCATAAACAGATTCTGTGTTACTGCCTTCTTTCCTTGTTCAATCTCCTTTCTCTTGGTGTAAATGAAACAGCATATCCTCTCACCCAGGTTATGCATTTATTTCATGCTCTCTCAAGTCTGGATCATGTAACTTAGCCTCTGAGTGCCTAACCTCTCTTTCACTGGAGCTGGGTCATGAATAATTTCCTAGAAAGGGAAACATTTACCTCTTCTCCAGCCCTGTGGCAGAGGGAATGTCATTTGTGAGCAATCATTACTACTACCAACCATTCAAGAGGGTAAACCTGTGAGACTTAAAGGCCTTTTCTTATCAATGCGCCATGCAGCTTGTGAGAAATTGCTATAGAGAAATCAGTACACAACTTAGCAGGCCCTCTCACCTTCCTTGCCTCTGTACTAATCCTGATTTTCTGTTATTAAGTCCCATTTGTTAGTGCTATTGGTTAATACTGGACTACGCCCGTCAGTGACAGGCTACTGTTGTGTGGCTATTGATATGTATAGTGGTGATCCTTTGTATCTCTTGTCTTGCCACAAGGGCTTGATAAAATGAAACATTCCTGGGAAAAACCTACACTGGGTTCTTTCTTTGGGAACATTTTATCTGCCTTTAGAAGGAGCTTCATGTTACCATTGCTTACTTCACTACATAGAATCATAGAATTATAGGGGTTGGAAGGGACCTCAAGAGATCATCAAGTCCAACCCCCCTGCCAAAGCAGGTTCCCTACANCAGCAGCTCATCCCCCAGCCTGTACTGGTGCATGCAATTATTCCTCCGTACATTGTAGCTAAAAGGAATTTTGAAAGACCAGATAGTTCCTTTTATTGGAAGCATTCATTCGTCAGAGATTAACAATATTCCTTAGAAGCTATGACAACAGATAATGTGCTTGCTCTACTGGCATTTAAGCATGCTGGAATATGGCAAAATCCACTGAAATGCTGGCAGTTTTTTTGGTAAACTTGTGTGTAATCTGTTTTAATCCACGACCTTGAAAACTTCATGCTGAATTAATCATGAGTCTACTAAGTCATAGGTCAAGTATTGGTTTGAAGGTTTGGTGGAATTTCTATTTGTTTGAACAAACTTAATTTAGTAATAGGATTTCAGCCAAGAACGTTAGGAGTTGGGATGTATCAGTAGCATTGTTTGTACTCTATTGCAATGATCTGGACCTCTGCTAGAAATGCAGGCTCTCCAAGCTATCATCTTTGAGGGCTTCTTCAAAAATATTGCCTCCCATTTTGTTATGTTGGCCTACTATGTCAGAGGCAGATGTTGGTTGTATGGCAGTAGACGTGGAACCTTCCCACCCATACCTTATTATTTGATGGCATATGACAGATGGCAACAGAATGACAGTCTGACAAAACAATGTCTGACATGGAAGTGTGGATGAAGCAGAAGTGTGCCACTGAAATCCTCCAATGCAGAAAAATGGCACTCACTGACATTCACTGATGCTCGATGAATGCTCATGGAAACCAAACACATTGGCAGTGAGGTGGTGGATGGTGCAATTCAGGAGTGACAACAGCAACATTAAAGGCAAGCCACGTACCATACAGGCATGCAGATTTTGATGAGTGTGGAATGCAGGCCCCTGTTCTTGTAGAATTTGCTCTATCAAACAGAGTTATTGTGGTCTTTGTGTCTGTTGTGTGTCCACAAAAATAAATAGGAAGTATTACTTTTGGAGTGTTCTACGTATTTTCATGTAGGTATTGTCTGTTTAATATTTGTGATAGACACACTTATTGATGATCTAATACATTACTTGTAAACATTTGTGTGTAGCATTTGTGTTTGTAGTGTAAACAACAATCAAACAAACAAACAACGCGGGGAGAAAGGTAGCCTTTTGCACATCTGCTGAGCTCAGGGGGTTGTTAAAATGGCTTCAGAGCCTGGAGTGATTGGTTTCTTTTCATCACCTTTCCTCAGAAATCTTGTTCCCAGCTATGACAACGTCTTGCTGTCGGATCTCAGTCTGGCTCACTGGAAATTGAATGTAACGGAAAAACTTTAAAATGAGATAAAACTGATCAAATAATTAGTTTCTATCAAGATATAGCATTTTTATTGTGGTAAATTGTGGTGCCATTTCTACCAAATTCTTTAAGAGAGACAGACCAAAAATTGTCTAACCAGGGCATCCAGATATTACCACACAGTCCCATTTCTTTTTTTAGTGACCTCTGAAAGAACTGTAGACCTCATGTTGGATTTCCTGGCATTCTTTTTTTGTTTTTTTGTTTATTGTGCTGTGTAAACCGATACATCAACTTCAACCTGTTTATTAGTAAGGCTGATGAGACCAGCTACAGCTATTACGCCGAGCAGCTTTGTCTTCGTAATTGTGTGAAAATGCTTAAAATCCAACTATCAGTCATTTCTTCTGCGTTACATGCCTATTTTGTGTGATCACCTTGCGGAAATTAGTTTATTCATTTCTTCTCACACAGGGAGAGAAAACACAGATGATGAGAGGCTGAATCTGATCCAGAACACTGGAGAATTCACTGTTGGTTGCTAACAAGTATTCTTGTTAGAAAAAGATGAGAGTTTTGGTTAACTACCAGCATTTGCCTTTGGAAACAAGCTGCTCATTGTGTTGTCATCTTAAATGACATACAGTCATTATGCTGTGTCATAGAGGAAAGGGGCATACAAGTTCTGGAAGTTTAAGTGGAAAATTGTATACTTTAGTTGTGTCTTGAGATCTATACCTCAGTGTGTATGAAATTAAAGTAATGGCTTGTGCTGCTTCTTGCTGAAGTGAGGTATGTTCACAGAGTCCCTTCAGGAGTAGAGCACTTCTCAGGGAAAATCAGAACAATTTTCTCAAGGCAGGTTGGCGGAAAACTAGGATTAAGATTTGAGCAGTTCATTAAGAGGAAGTCAGGAGAAACGATGGGAGAAGAAATGTTCACCTGTTGAGTTTTTAGTCTGAACTTGCTAAAGCATTTTCTCAGAAGTGGGTGTGGGAGTGTTGTTTAGTATTACTCCAATTTTTTATTTCAGTTAGGGATGGAAAAACGTTACTTTGAAAGGAGAAAATGCAGAAGAGGAAGAAGGGAGAAGGGCAGCAAAATAAAATACTGCACTCTGCTGTCCTTCTGATATGAATGTGAGTGAGTGCAACAGCAGAAACACGTGTAGTCTCTAACTTCACATAATTTTGGCACGCATTTCGTTCTGGCTTTGTGAACATCAGAATGCAGCATTTATAGCAGTTATGGGGGAAAAAAAAAAAAAAGTTATTTCTGCCTTGCATGCCCCAGCTAATAATATATTTCTAGTAACAACTGGTGATTTGTTTCCTATGCCTCCAATTTTATGTTATACTTTAACTGTGATTAATTGCAGGTAGCTTACAATGGGAAGTGAATGCAAGTAGAAGTTTGAAATATTTGAAAGTTGTTTTTTTTTCTTTGGAGGTTTGTGTTTATGTACACGTTTGCTTGTGTCACCAGGGCACAGGAGAATCTTTTATTACTGAAGCACTGTCACAGTTACCAACCTCCTTGAGGATTCTGGGAGAAGAGCTTAAGGACAGGCAGATGCACTCCTTTCCTATTGAGCATTCCTACTCCTATTGAACACTGCTGAGCAATGTGAGAAACTCTCTCCAACTCTCCATTTTTGTGTGTGCTGAAGATCCTTAAGCGTAATATCTTGTGGCTCCTCTTCCATACTCACACAAAGGGCTAAACAGATCTATCCATCTCATAATTACTGAAGAATCATTTTTTTCAGTTATTTTCCCTGTTAGTAAAGACTTTGCACCACAAGGTGTTGCAGGCCTATCTGTATAGTCAAACCACTGTATTGGTTCTATTACTTGTGTAATCAATGTCTTTGGTTTGGATCTGGAAACCATTGAGGTGATGACAGTCTGATTAGTCATGTGAGAGTCTAAGAACTACAGTACCCACTCTGATTATTTTTTAAAATCTTTTTATTTTTGCAGAAAGAGTTAAAATGAAGTCTTAATACTGCCATTAGCATGTTTCTTGGCCATCCAGCTCAATAATGAATAGCACTTGTTTGTACTATCGTACAGCTTGTTTCACTTTTTGTCTTGTTAAAATTCAGACTGTAACATAAAATACTTCCTCTTTAGTTAGAAAGATCTTATCATTCCCTAGTGTCTTCTGATTTTTAAGCAAGTTCATGTTAAGAATTCTTCTTAATTAAAGAGGAGAACGTTGCGTGTGGTCAAATAGTTTTTGAAGAGAAATTTTTGATCAAGTATGGAGGCCTTGAATTTCAATTTTTTTTATAGCATTGTGAACATTTCTGATTTTTCTTTCTGACAGTTGCAAAAGGTAGTGTGCTGAGAAAAAGCGCGCAAATGAGATTTGTGATAAATTTATCTGTATCCTTGGGAGACGAATAAAGATGATAGAAAAACTTCATAGCATTTTTTTTCTTTTTTCCTTCTAGAACAGAAGTGATTTATCATGTAATTTTCCTGATCTTATACCAATTAATTTCCTATAATGGATAATATAGAATTGGTCAGAATTATTATTTTACTATGCTAATGACATGATGCTTCTCTTCATTACCTATTCTGTTTAGAAATAATTGACATACTATTTAAACCTATTAAAATACATCATAACTACTTCAGAAGTAGTGACTATTAAATTATAAACAGCATGAAGTGATAGCACATGTATCACTTTTTTATGCATCATTCACTTTGGTCCCTCTGTGAGCTCTTGATGTGATTAGTCATTCAGCACTAAATGTCTACACCGGTCTTAGACTCTTACCTTGTCTTAGATTGAACAAAACCCTTGAAGTGACCATTTTTTTATTTCATCTATTGACTGCCTTCAAAATAAAAGAAAATAGTATCATTATCCTGTCTTCATTATCAGTGTCTGTGATTTTCCTCATTAGTAAACAATGAGTCAAGTACGCCTGTGGCTTACTGAAGTTATACCCATGTTGAGAACTTTAATTATAGTTGGCAGTTCTTTCCAGCAGCTGGTGATGCTGAATCCGTGCTGCAAACAGCATTACATTGGCCTGTGCTGTGTCAGCACCATCCTGAGACCTCTGGTGAACATTTTTTTTATGGAGGCTTCAGTCTGAGAACAAAGATTTGCATTGCAAGTTTCTGAAATAATTTCTGGAGAAGTTATTTGATAGGGTATTTACCAAAATCATTTAAAATCTCATATAACTGATGCTTGTCAGGGCTCCTGCAGCTGTTAAAAGAGATCAATGGAACAAGAGTTACATATTGTTGCCTTAGCAACTGCCACTTCATACTGTGCTTTAATCACTTAGAAATTCGCAGTGTGTCTCAAGGAACTGCTTCCAACAATAGCAGCCAATCTTAAGTAATTTTAAATCATTTCACAGAAGTTGAAAGGATTGTATTACTAAGAAAGACTACCATATTCTTAAGCTTGGTAGCCTTGTTTAGCGACAGGCTTAGCTTATTTTAAAAAAAGATATTTAATCTCAAGAAATTGCTTTCATCATGCATGGAATGCATGGGATTGGCAAATTGGCTGAATGGTACAGATAATTTTAAAGTTTCCTTTAAACTCCATCCTCCTTTCTAGGAGATCAGCAATTACCATTTCCTGTACCTGTGTGTTAAACATCCAGCTTCCTTAACAGCATTCTGCTGTCTAGTTTTTTCTTTTGTTTGTGAATTATTGAGGGTCAAGTCAAACGTTTAATCTACTCTTGTTCCTATTTTGATCTGAATGTTTCATTTAGACTTTTTCTATAGGTAATCCATACAGATCTGTGTGGCTTGTTAGATCATCTGAGGAAAGCGGGGAGAGGCGTTTGTCTGCATTACACTGAGACAGTTGCCTGAGTGCTCATCCAGCATGACAGTTCCAAATACCAGTTCTGCATATAGTGTTTTATATTGCTATAGCAACTTCCCCAGTTTTATAGTCACTGCTCTCTAAGCTCTGTAATTAGAATTACATTTTGCACATGTGGAACAGTTTCAGAGCAACAGCCAGAGTTCCTTAGCGATGGTGTGTCAGACCCAGAATAAATCCCAATTCTGTGTCCTCATTGTGGGCTTTCACTTCCTAAGTTCCAGTTAATGACAAAGATACAAACAAGAGAAACTGCTTTTCAGCTGCAGTATGTGTCCCCCATTTCAGAGAACTTATTTTCCTTCTATAATTTTGTGCACAATTAACACAATTCAGAAAGGCAATATGACAGTTATCAACATGCTACTTCTATTACCTCTTTTCTAGACAAGAGGAGAAATGAAAAGGACAGACATGCAAAATGTAAACTTACAGAATTTAAAAGAAATCACTTATTTAGAGGACCAGTTGTCATTTTTAGGTCACAACTTGCATATCTGAATATAATTTTCATCTGAGCTGCATGGCATGACTAGTATGTGTTGGAAGAAGCTACATTTTCACAGCAGGATGCCAAATTAAAATGAAGCAGTCAGATGCAGGTGCACAGCAATAGAAAGGAACTGTTTTAACCTGAAACAGGAGCAATGGGACAAGAAAGCAGAAGCAGCTTTCTGTCCCCTGTCTACTTCTCTCCTACTTTTTCCCTCCCCCATACCTGTGCCAATGAATTCATAATGGGGCTGAAGAGGAGGCGTTCCATTGCTTTTACTGAGCTGCTCTGCCTGATGCTGAAGGGCTGTGACAGATTTTGTTACACTGGTTGTGTCCTCTTAGAGCCGCCTGCCTAACCTATACCCTGTACTTAGTTCCTACTTCCAGGCAGGCTTGAGGCCAGCCTGGAAAATCATTGAAAGAGTGCCCTGTGGGCATCCGTTGCATCCATTCTGAATTCCTGATGGTGCACACATCTGAAATGTGAGTGTTTTTTAAAAAAAAAAAAAAAGCTTAGGGTATTTTTTTATAAATTGTATGTTGTACACAGTCCTTTCCAAATGAAACTCCTTAGAGATGGACTATTTACTAATGGTGATTTGACAAGGACAGATGCGTTGGCTGACAGCAGAATGAGACACCTTGATGAACATTGGCTGCTTTTCACTTGGGATGCTGGAGTTCTCCAGTAGAGCTAAGTACTTCTGTGCTTGCAGTGAGGACCATCCTGCACTGTTTTCCAAGACTGCAAAAAATCTGAATGATATAAATAGGGAAAGGAAAAAAAAAAAAAGAAGACATAGCAAGTGTGAAAAAATAAAATTTAACTACTCTGGACATAAGTACAAAGTAAGAACAGGCAGTGAGACCAGTATCATCTACTGTCTTTATCGGTTTTATTTGTAAGTCATACATACCTCTGTGATCTGTGTAAGACGTTTAGAATTTAGTTTTCCTAGCACTTCTGGGCTGAATCAGCACTGCTTTTGAGTTGAAACAATACTTCAAGAAGCTTACATGGTGAGTTGTATTACTTGCCCTGAACCACTGGAGGGGTCAGGTTCTCTCTTTCTTTCCTCAGTTGTAAAATGGGTCAGACACATTGTGGAATGATTGATACCTATTTGATATAAAAGATAC
Source organism: Odontophorus gujanensis (assembly GCA_013399175.1). NCBI lineage: Eukaryota > Metazoa > Chordata > Aves > Galliformes > Odontophoridae > Odontophorus > Odontophorus gujanensis. The sequence goes on from VXAB01004356.1 coordinate 113,680, forward strand.
AGGACTTTAAATGTTACTTCACTGCTGTATTTCTATGCATCATTAAAAAACTGAGTTATAGAATTATCATGTCAGATTTTTCTGTAGGATAAATAAAATTGAAATTAAGGTTTGTAAAACATTTGATTACTAATTATGACATTTGCAGACTACCTGGCAATTATTACAGTGTGAGAGGGATAGAACTTGTACATTAGCTATGTTATTTTCAGTAAAAAACAATTTACTCTGTGTAAATAATGTGATCAGTTTGCCTTAATATGGGGGAGATTGCCAGGCAAGCTTTTTGCTATCATCTGTTATTCTTCTCATGCTGCCCCCCATAAAGAAAAAAAATCCAAGTTCTGTTGAAGAATTTTTCCCAAGTGAGATGTCAGTGCTGACTTTACACCATTGCAAATGCTTTGTCAGAATTATAGTTCTCTGAGACCTGGAACTCATGCATACCTGTCAAAGCAGATGAAAGAGTAGGAATAAAAATATGATACTGAATTACTTTTGCTGGTACATGCCTGAAAAAAAAAAATCATCAAAGGTTATTATAATTATGACCATTATTAGATATCACGTCTGGTTTCTGCATATTTACATTCTCTCTGAGAGTGTTGAAACTCAGACATTTAGAGATCCCGAGGGGATAATTGCAGAAATGATGGCATATATTCCACTTTTTGAACAAATTTTAATACCAAAGCTGCATTCTGCCTACTTACATTTCTCCTTAATTATACTTTGATTCAGGATAGTCATTTTCAGTTGTACGAATGTGTGTAGCCAATTAGTGTTGTAGATCATGAATACCCAATGGCTTAACTCTAAATAGAATTGTCCTTTTCTGTTATGACATATAAGAGTTTGCGAATTTCTGAATATTGTCTCTCTTTGTGAGGTCAGCCTTGGCCAGAGATACAAATCAAGTAACTGGAGAAACTGAACAATGCTGAGTTTACCTCTCTCTTACTCCTCACAGGATGGCTGAGCTCTTTGTCTCAAATGTATGTATGCTAAGTTGGTGTAGGCTGTTCTGCTCCTCTGCATTTCTTGCACACATTTTTAATGCCACACTTTTCATGCTGTGTGATTAATTCAGTCTTGCTGTTTCCCTCCCCCTTCCAAGAAATTCTGAGCACAGAAAAGTTTTCTGTCCAGCTCACTGTGATGCACAGACCTGTGCTCTGTTTACTCATGGAAGAAAAGAAGAACTGGCAGTGTCTCAGAAGAAACCACTGCTCATAGCAAATGGTCAAACACGGGTATTCTTTTCTTCTCCTCTTTGATTATTATAATTTTTTTTTAATTCCATACTTGCCACTCTAACATCTGAGAGCATGAAGGTAACGTAGTTCAGAGTACCTCCCAGGCAGGATTCACAGGGACTATGAAAGCAGAGTGTTATGATCAGAGAGAACCAGGGAACCACAGGGCAATTAAGAAATGAGTTGCTGTCCTAGTATTGCTGTGTTCTGGTTTTGTTAAGTTATGATACCAATAAATAATGAATACAATTCAGTGAGAAGACTGGTTGATTGGTTTTGGTGTTTTCCAATGGTAGTGTGTTTCCCTAAGGGTGAGTATCACTTTTCTAACTTTTCCTCCTCCTCTTTTTCATAACATTGCATGACATGTGAGATTTCTTACTGTTGCGCTGCAATACCATATTGTTTTGTGATTTTAAAGTCTGTGGCTTGAAATGTTATAGCAACAACAAAACCTCTTTATTCAGGGAAAATGTTCCCTACAATCTCATTAGGGGCATAATTATCTCCAGTGCCTTCTTGACATGTATTTACAAAATTCCTTTGGGGATTTGAACTGAGTAACTGCTTTCTTGGAAGAAAACATCTTAGTATTCAGAAGAATGGTAAATGGTTACACATGATTTAAGTTACTAAGACGTGAATATGTTGTATCTATTGTTACATGTGATTGTAAACTTCCCAAAGGAACATAAGTAGAAATTATAAGTGTGCTATAAACAACTCTTAACCACCTTTTAAAAGTAAGCAGAAATGCACATCTTTTCTACTATTAGGATTTTTATACTGTGGGGTAGGATCACCTCCCTTGCTGGCAACACTTTTTCAGGTACCCCAGGATGCCATTGTCCTTCTTGGTCGCCAGCTCATGGCCAGCCTGTCATTCACCAGGACCCCCAGGTCCCTCTCCTCAGAGCTCCTCTCCAGCAGGTCATCCCCCAGTCTATACGTGTGCATGCAGTTATTCCTCCCTAGGTGCAAGACTCTACACTTGCTCTTGTTAAACCTCATCTGGTTGTACCAGATACACGTCTAGGAGGAGGAAACGTGATGTCTTGCTAGGTGAGTGGGGAACCAGGGCCTTGTATAGTGTATATAATATACTGTGGTGTAGCTGTGATATCATTGTTCTTATTTTTATCTGTTCTTTTTTCTATCATTGATTTCTAAAGAAAATTTTAGAAGTCTTATATTTTACTTTAACTGTTTATGCCATAATAAATCAAAGTATTATTATCTGATCTACATCTTCTTCCTAATTCACATGGACCTTTTGATGGGTTTGTACTAGAAGTCTTTCTAAGGAGAGTCTTGAGTACAACATTGCTCGTAGATATTAAAAGTTTGGAGTAGAATATGAAATCTGAAATCATTTTTGGTTCTAGAGATAGCAACGGCAATAAAAGAAGTGAGTCAGTTTAGCAAGCCAAACAGTTTTAGTTAATAGAATAAATTTGTCAAGTAATTTGGAAAGAATCCAGGGTACATTTAGAGGAGTAAAATGAGGGGCTCATACTGAAAATTTGAGTTAAATCTCCCTCCAACTTTTGCAGAAGTTAGAGTCAGGTATAAATATTGTTTCACAAGGGCGACTCCAAAAGTAATGTGTCCTGTTTTATTATGTTGGGCCACAATGTCAGAGGCAGATGTTGGTAGTATGGCAGTTGAACATTCTTACCAATATTCTGATACATTTTGTTAATGAGTGACAGATGGCACCTGAGGGGTGGTCTGACAAAATGGCCTCTGATATGGAAGTGTGTATGAAGCAAAGATGTGTCATTGAATTTCTCCATACGGAAAAAAATGGCACACATTGACATTCACTGACACTTGCTGAACATTGATGGAGACCTAACAGTGGATGTTTGCATCATGTGGGTCCCACAAATGCTCACACAGAAACAGAAAGAACACTACGTGGAAATTTGTCAGGACTTATCAAACCAATACAAGGCTGAAAGTGATAGTTTCCAGGATTGCGTCAGTATGACATGATGTCACTGCTACAAGCAGGAGTGAAAATGACTGGCCATGGAATGTTGGCATGAGAATTTGCCATTCCAGAAAAACTGGAGATGCAACCCTCAGTGAGTAAAGTGATGTGCACTGTCTTTGGCAATAGGAAAGGGCTCATCCTTCTGGATTTTCTGGAACCTGGACAAAGCATCAACTACCTAACCATCAGCCAACCACTATGTCGCAGCATTGGCTAAGCTGAAAGCTCAAACTTGCAGAGTCAGACTAGAGAAGAAGACAACTTTTCTCTTACAACACACTGTCACCAGACCCCATACCAGTCTGAAGATCATGGAGCACATTGCCAGTCTTGGCTGGACTGACCTACCACACACTCACCATATAGTCTGGATTTGGCAACTTCTGACTTCTGTTTGGACCAATGGAAGATGGACAACATCGGCTGCATTTTCCTAGCAGCGACACTCTCATTGCTGCTGTGAAGCAGTGGATCACTGCCTCTGATGCAAATTTTTGTGAGTGTGGCACGCAGCCTCTTGTTCATCGCTGACAAAAATGCATAGCTAATGGTTGTGGCTATGTTGAAAAATAGTGTTTTGTAACTGAGAATTTTCTCAATTAAGCGGTGTTGCTGTGCTCTTTGGTGCTGTTACAGTTTCCAAGGCAATAAGTAATAGGCATTGCTTTCAGAGTGACCTATGTACAATTCTGTAATGGACAAGTCAGAAGGTGCAGATGGTTTTGAAGTTTAAGGGAAGACAGGTTTTGATTCATATTACATGGCAACAAAATGCAACTATTTTGTCATGTGGCCTTCCATTTATCAAATTGCAAAGTGTAACTGATGCTTCCTTTAGACCGTGCTAATGCATTTAGAAGCTGGACATCTAATTGAAATATTCTGGGTTTTTTGGCCCAGGGTTTATTTGGCTTTTAATATTATGGTATCTTCGAGTAGTTAAATGCTTTCTACTTCATTGAGTCTTTGTAAAATACAGTGTTGGCTGCCATGTCATGGAAATTAATGTGATGTCTGAAGTTATGTCTTAGCATTATCAACAAGAAGTGATAGAGGTGCTCTATCTATCATTGTAAATAATAAGGGTAGTTTTAAAAATAAAATAGCTTAGCTTGGTGTTACTCAAAAGTTCATAAATGTGTTATGGTTCCCTGCTTCTCTCTGCTGCTTTTAATTGTTCTATTAGTCATAAGTTGTTGTTGGGGGGCTGGCAGGTGTTAATTTTTCTCGCTGATTACAGTATTTTATTCTTAGTGAGAGCTTTCATTGACTAGATGAGGTAATAATTGGACCCTGTGTATATCTGATATATTTATTTGTTATTGTGCTAATAAGTAAAAATAAATTTGCATTTCTGAACTGGATTTTCATGTGAAGCCATTGTTGTACTGAAATTCTTAACCTGTATTTTGACCTTTACCCCTGTCAATTTTGAAGAGCATGAGTTAGCTTTCTTTCCCTTGCTTTCTTGCTGACACAAAATATCCTGAGGGGATTTGATTATTTCCACTAAATGTGTTTGTTTAGGGATGCAACTCTTTTTTGAATGTTTTCTGAGTCATCTGTCTTGTCTTCTGTTTTCCAGGTTGGAGAAAGGCAGAGGGTTCTGGTGACAGAAGAATCCTTTGATTCCAACTACTACGTTGCTCACAATCCATTCTATGAGCAGGTACTGCTAAATAAACAAGATAACAACTTTTTAGGGTATCTTTGCTTTCTGATAATCTCAACAGTACAGTACAGCACACCACAGTGAAAAAAAATAAAATAAAATAAAATAAAAACCTTCTCCCAAGAATGGTGTGACCATCAAATTTCATTTTTGAGGTATTTTGTTTATTTCTATGCTCTAGATACAATTTACCTGAAATTATGTTAAGAAATGCACATTAGGTTTTGGCTATACAACATGAGGATACTGCGTATCCAAAGAATGTTGTATGGTTTCAAGGAGCTGTTAATTACTGCAAGTAATTTCCAAGTCTCAGAAGCATTATTTTCTTACTAGTTCAAACTTTTTGATTCTCTACTTCTTTTGGAAAATTCGTTCAGGCAGTGCAATTTGAAAAAAAATATATCATTTCGAACAATTGTAAGGATCAGAAACTCTTGTTTAGATTAAGCACCCCAGCCTGACAGGTTTTGTTTTCTTCTATGTACTTTCTATAAATTATATTTTTTTCCATGCAGAAACATAATCTTTATGAACTAGGAAGGAAGTACAATATCTGTTTCACAAAATTACTACTTTTATTCAAAAGCTGATGAAAAACAGTAAAATTGGCTTTTCTGAATCATCTGTATTTCATTCTGTTTTTACAGTTGGCTTGTTCTCAATTTTCTTGCACCGATTGTAGTTTGTTTTTGCTCCCCTAGTTACTCAGTTGTCCTGTCTGGAGGGGCTATTGATAAAGACTGTGGTTATATAGTTAACATAAGTGCTTTGTTCTTAAATTTGTTCTGTTTGCATTACAGCGATAAATAGATATGCAATTTATTTATTTATTTGCTTATTTTTTCCTTAGTGTTAGGTAGTGTTACTGCTCCTGAAATATGCTCTATAGGTAACTGATTCACTAATTACTTTTTCAACTGTTTCATTCTTTCCTAGGAAAAATCTCATTATTTTTCTTTTCTTACACCTCTGACCTCCATCTTAAATCTTGTATGCCACTGTTCCTCATCTTTATGCCTTATCAGTCAGATTTGAAGAACGTGGTTTTATGTAGAGAGATTGAAAGGAAATTGCTTGGGGCTTTTTAGTGTTTAATGCTATTTTTAATGAAAGTTTCATTAATTAAAAGGGAAGCAGTACGTGAAAAATCATTGATGTTTTATGGCGTATTTGTAGAGTCCCTAATACAGCTCCTGACTGGAACTGGTAAAGAATAAACTAAATATAAATAATAACAGTAATTTTAAATTGTGTTATGGAAGAAGTACTGTTTTTATTATGGAATAAATATTTGTATGTCTTTTCCCTAAAATCTTATGTGTTTGACAAGGGTAATAACTTAGTGTTCAACAAAGAACAAGACTACTACAAGTACTAGTGACTGACTTTTATAGTAGTAAATTTGATGATAGTAGATTAGAAAGCAGCCACTCTTGACTCAGTAAATAACGTCTTATGTTTGGAAGCTGAAGTGAATGGTCCTGTGTAATGTTCTGTTAATTAAAATAGGTATCAGCCTCTCTTCATGAAGCTTGCTTGTATTGAAAGTTTGCTTTTAAAACCACGTTGAAAGATCTGTAATGATAAACCTGCTGGTAGCTTTGTGGGTAACTTTGGTGACAGGTTTTAATGTAGTTCATTAAACAGAGTAGTTTAAACTGACCAAAAGATACTTTGCCATAACAGTCAAGATGACTGTTTCTGTTGTTATAACCTTGTTTCTTAGAAAGAGGGAGAGGGTTTTTATGAATGTATGCCAGGTCTGGCTGTTCGATTGATTACAGTTCTCCAGTTTTTGTATTTCAGACAGTATCTTTCTGAAGTAATTGTTACTTATCTACAAATGTCCCATAGGATTTATATCTAATTATTGGCAATTCATACATGGGAGTATCAAAATCCATAGAGGTTGCAGACTGAGTGTTGCAGTTTAACCTGGCAGGTGGCTGAGCACCATACAGTCATACACTCACTTTCCCCTTGCCAGTGGGACAGGGGAGATAATTAGAAAAAAAAATAAAAAAGAATGTGGGGGTTGAGATTAAACTATTTACTAAGAGTAAGAGAAAAGGAAAACAAAAAATAGTTATGATAAATATATATATATGAATGTATATAATAACTGATGCACAATTGCTCACCACCCCCTAACCGTTGACCCAGCTAGGTCCCCTAGCAGTCAAAGGGAGCAGGATAAACTCCCACCACTCTTCAGAACTCCTTCCACATAATGTCATATGATACGGAGTATCCCTTTGGACAGTTAAAGTCAGCTGTTCTAATGCTGCTTCCCCCCAGCTCCTTGGGCCCTTCACTGAGAATGGCCTCGGCTCTGTGCAACGCTACTTAGCAGCACCTATAAACATTGGTGTGTTTTCCACGTTGTTTTTCTCCTAGAACCAAAACATAGAATCACACCAGGCACTCTGAAAACAATTCAATTCCAGCTGAAACTGTAACACTCAGTGATTTAGGTTTGCCCCAGAAAATCTATATGGGAATAAAAGTGTGATCTAGACATGTTGTAAAAATGTCTCAGCACTGTTGATCCTGGCTTTTTATGTTTGCCACTTAGGTTCAGTTCCCTTTCTAATCTTCAGAGGGAAAACCAAAAGGGTTTTTTTGGAAGAAGCTTAGGAATGTCATGGAATTCTAGAAGCTCCTGTAGTCATGAACACCTTGATCCTGTGGGGAAGAAGGAAAAGCACCTGTAATGATTTCCTCTGAGTAGGACAGCAACTTGAAAATTAAAAAATAAAAAAATGAAAGTACTGTGTGGTAGGATTGTAGAAGACATCTGTTAGCATTCTGTACTACTGGTGCTTTTAGGAAACCAGTTAGTCTGGGTTAAAATGTTATAATTCAGGCCTGACTTTCTTATCAAATTAAAAAAGTCATAACCACAAGTCATAGGATCAATTTGAGTTGAAAAAAGCTGAGCTAGTACTACAGAGCTCTCAAAGGCAAACTGGAGATGTTACTGATCAGATGCATCAGGGGCTGTACCTCATGCTCATGCCTAAAGTTTTAAATGTTTAAATGTTTAGAACTTGCTCTTGTATGTTGCAAAATCTGTTTTCTGAGTGGGTGTTGGAGACTCTGATACCCCTTATGATGTTTGGTAACTATATCTTTATTTGAAAGGTTCTCGTGCCAAAGAATCCTGTGTTGATGGGTAAAATGGTGGAAGTGAGTATTTATGAAGCTGGGAAACACTTTATGAAGGGTCAGCCTGTGTCAGATGCCAGAGTTTATGCTGCCTCCATCGCAAGACCATTAGCAAAAGGAGAAGTTTCTGGTTTAACAGAGGTGAGTAAAATACATTTTCTGTTTTGCTCCACTGGCAAAACAGCATCTGTTCAAGTGTAATGATTTCAGGCTATGTATCTGTTATCATTTTATAGTTCCCCTTTCATGTATGAATGAATCTTTAATCTTTTCTAATGGATTGAAATCTGAATTTAAAAGATGCTTTTGCTGATGCCCGTAACTTTACTTTGCTGACTGTAGAGGCAATGTTATGCTTACTTGTTCCAGATGAGAAGGAACTACTAGAATGGAAAACATTTAACATAAGTGATTATATAATTCAAGGTGTTTCGTTTTTAGTTAAGTAGAAGGATGAATCTGTTTGTTTTCCTTTACAAAGTTGTTTTTAAAAATGTTTATTGATTACTTGTCTGCTAGAATAGTTCAAAATTTTGCCCAGAGATTCAAAAGTCTTTGATAGGTAGAGGCACTGAGTATTTACAGTGCATTTTGGAAAAAGGTCAACATCTGATCTAGTCATGTAAAGAAAATGGAACTCTTTTTAAAAGATATCTGATCCTTATTTTACACCTCAGTAGATGTGACTGTTAGCCAAGTGTTCTCATACATTTCATGGAACTCCACTTGTAAAAACTGATGGAGTGTGAAATGAAAATGTGTATCACATTTCTAAGCATCATTTGATGACCTTTCTCCAGCACTGTTGTTAGGATCTCTGAAAATATGTAGCTGTGATTTAGCACATGGAAGAAAGGTAACTGGAAATTCATCAGCCACCTTGCTGCTTTTACAGTAAATTATTGTCAAGTATTAAAATATGAATAGGCTACATATATATATTTGTTAAATTGTACACAATCTTATTTAAAATAAATAATCACTGCATACCTTGTGTAACAGGGTTGAGGTATTTGGTATCATAAGACTGGTTATGAAAAACATGATACCAATAATGAACGTAGAGTAATATTTTGGGGAGATCATGAACTTCAAGAATTCAAAGGCTAATTCTCCTTTGAATGAAGTCCATGTGTATGTATATATTTGCTTGATAAATGATTGAAAAAGCAGCTCAAATCTTTACATTATCTGATTGGATATTGTAGCTGTTTAAATGTGGCTGCTTTTTTCAGTAGAGTGTTTTTTTAAATAATCCAATATATGAGAACCAAGCTTGTAATTAAACTAAGTATTTGCTACCAGAAGCTATTAGCATGAGAGTAAGCAAACAGAATGTCGACTGAAATTTTATACATTAAGAGTGAGAAACAAAATGATCAAAGTCAAGGGGACTGATAATTTACATAAGAAATCATTGAGGTGCATTTAAAAGGTATAAATCTGCTCTTGCCCTATAAGTGGGTATGAACAAGTACCTAGAATAACTAAATAAAAAGTTTAGCATATTTCCTGCTTGAGACGTTTAATTCTAACCTAAGGTGCTTCTGAGCAGATTTCATGTTCTAGTCACAAAGTCATAGAATGATTTGGGTTGGAAGGGATCGTGAAGATTATCTACTTCCAACCCCCCATGTTATAGGAAGGGACACCTCACACTAGACCAGATTGCTCAAAGCCCCATCCAGCCTGGCCTTGAATGCTTCCAGGGTGGGGCCCTCCACAGCCTCTCTGGACAACCTGTTCTAGTGCCTCACCACCCTCACAGTAAAGAATTTGTTCTTATTATCTGGTCTAAATCTACCCTCTTCCAGTTTAAAGCCTTTCCCCCTCATCCTGTTGCTACCAGCCCTCATAAAACGTCCCTCCCCAGCTTTCCTGTAGGCCCCATTCAGGTACTAGAAGGATGTTGTAAAAGGTCTCCCCACAGCCTTCTCTTCTTCAGGCTGAAAAGCCCCAACTCTCTCAGTCTACCCTGGCAGGGGAGGTGCTCAAGTCCTTTGATGATACTTGTGGCCCCGCTGTGGACCCAGTTCAACAATTCGAGGTCCTTCTTGTGTTGGGAGCCCCAGAACTGGACACAGGTCATCTCCCAACCTGTACTGGTGCATACGATTATTCCTCTGTAGGTGCAAGACTCTACACTTGCTCTTGTTAAACCTCATCTCTTTCCTCGCTGCCCAGAGATTTGTGCTGGGGATTGCTCTGACTCACATGCAGGACCTTGCACTTGACCTTGTTGAACTTCATGGGCCCACTTCTCAAGACTGTCCAGGTCCCATTGGATGGTATCCCTTCACTCTAGCATGTCAACTGCTCCACTCAGCTCGGTGTCACCTGCAACCTTACTGAGAGTGCACTCAATCCCACTGTTATGTCACCTGCAAAGATGTTAAGTAGCACTGATCCCAGCACCAATCTCTGAGGAATGCCACTTATCACTAGTCTAAATGGCAGTCTAAATGGAGTCATAGTAGATGACTCTGTTTAATGGTAAGATTATGTGACAACATATCATCTGGCCATTTTTATAGCTTGCTGTGTGCACACTTGACAGACTGGGGAAAGAAGAATGAGACAACTTAGAATACATGTTTTCGGATACTCCCTCAAATGTAGTAAAAGGTCCTTGGTCTTCAACAGCTCTTCACCACATTTTCAGAAGGACAGCTTGCAGAGCTAAAACCTTGGATAACTTTTTTGCTGAGCCAAGTTACAAATGACATAGAAGAAAGAAGGAAAAGTTTAATAAAACAAAAGTTGAAAACATGTGGCCCTTTCTCTTCCCACTTTGCACTAAAATGAGGAAGAATTAGGACCTGCTTTTACATTCTGGGGATTGAGCGAATATGTAACCTGCTGCCAGATGGCTCTTAAGAACAGGAACATTTTTCTTATCCAGTGTTGTTCTTTTGGCTGGAGCTGTTTTAGGAACTGACCAGCATCCTGTAGCTGGCATGCTATCTGGAGTACCTAGGAAGTCTCAAGTGGGCCTGCACTTTCACCCTTGTCAGTGGTATGACTTCCTCTCAGCTCCATTGTGATTGCTGGTCTGTGATGGCAGATAGTTCGGAGAGGCATATAAATTTAAATGTAGACTGTTAGAGCAAAACAATATGACAAAGGGTTGTACTGCACTAAAGCATCTGTGCTTTTAGTCTGCTCCCATTCAGCAAAGCAGTTAGCTCTTTCCAAATGACCATGAAATGTACTGGGACTGTAGCTTACAGTTCAGCATCCTTGCATATCAGTGCTTTGCAGAAGGGAAGAGAAATAATGCTGATTTTGGGCTGTAGTGTGGTTGTACACAGTCTGCAGAAGTTCCAAAGGTACTGCTGTCATAGTGTATTCTAAGAATATTATTCATTACCAATGTTTTCAGTAGCTTGCATAAAACACGCTGAAAGATGTGTTTCAAAATGCATCACAAATGTATTTCTCTTTAATGAGGGATGTTCACAGAAGAGAGGTCTTTCAGTTTTTAAGGACATGAACCATATGACTGAAAAGTTAATGAAAATTGAGAGTGCCATGATGTAGGGATGACAAAAGCACAAAGCCTTCTGAAGCAAAAATGCTGTTTTGAGGAATTGCCTACAAAGATCGGAGCTTATCTGACTTGTATATGGTGTTTCTTTCTCACCCACTACATTTCCCTCAGTAATTTCTTCCAATTGGTTTAGAGGAAGCACCAAAGGCATATGGTGGATTTGAAGGGATGCTTGTGGCTTCTGTGATTTCTGTGTTTGTTAGTTTCTTGGTTTGGTTGTTTTGTTTTGTTTTTTACCATTCTGGCTGCATTACTGTAGTAACACAGTGGTCCACTGAAATGCAAGAAGGTCAACAACTGAAATCAACTGTTTTGATTGGAAAAGAGAGAATGCAGGGTGCTACACAGAGAAACGTTGACAGTCTCTGTAGAACTTTGGTACATTTAAAATCTGTGCCAAATCAGAAGCAGGCAAATACTGACAAAATTATTTCCAGACTATTTTTGGCATATATTTTTATCATGCTTTTTCAGTCTGTGAAAAACACACCTAATATATCTATTCATTTTAACATATTTACTAGTGATGTGAAGTTTCTTAGCAGTTAATGTGTATATATATATATATTTATTTTTTTTTAAGTCTAACTAAATGGCTTAAATAAGGTCTTTACTTTCAGTAACATTAGGCTCTGTGGCAGAAGTTGGGACGGGGAAGGAGGAGGAATGCTGGAGCTAGTGGCTCGGTTTAAAAAGATGTCAAAATGATTAGTCTTAATGACTGTAAGGGACATATTATGTATTAAAATGCACAGCTGTTTACCAGAATTAGATTCTTACTTCAGCAAGCATTTTTGCTAGAAGTTGATCAAAAGTAAATTGTGTCTAAATTGCACTGTTTTATGGGATAGTTAATTAAGGGCAAATATACTTAGTAATTTCAATTACTGGAATTTAAATCTAGTATAGATTTCTTAGGGTTTGAAATGTGCAGTTGTCAGTTAGAACAAGGTTTAGAGGATATATAGTGACAGCTGAAATCAATAAAGCATGAGCAGAAGGCAGTTTTGGATTTGGTTCTGGTGAATCTAGCATAGGATGTGTGGACTGGGTATTGATAGTAGGCATTAAAAATGATTGCTAGACAAAACGTGCATATCACAAGTAACTACTTGCAATTAAAAGTAACAGTAAGTAAAAATTTTGATCAACTATTAGTTCTACTAAATTTCATAGGAAAAAAAGAAAGGTGTGTATGTTGCAGATGTGATATTCTTTTATTGAGGACATTAGGAGCTGACAACACTTGGAGGATGTACCTCACATTTTGATATTCAGTAAAGAACTTTTGCACATCTACTATGTCATTAATAGCTCTATTAATATTGTCTCAGCTTTTGGAGATGGTTTGCAATGCACAGAGTACTTATTTTGTTATCACTAGGAAATTAATCAAAGTGTCAGCAGACTGTGTCAGTGGTCTGAAGGTCATTTAATTCTAGAATTAAATTTTGATATTTTCATTTTTATTTCATTTGGCAATGTTTAAGGATCTTTATAGTTTCTCAGCAGGACAAAATAAAATACATCATGAATATATCATATTTACAGCCTGGTGTTTATCCTAACCTAAGCATTCAGTGAAAGTAGGAATCTGCAAGAATTCTGATTTAAGGTTAAGAAACTGAGGTATTTTATGCTTCTGTGACCCAGAAATAGCTGTAGTTGTTTATGTGTTCAGTGACTAAAGGAAAAAACGCTACAATATGAGAATATATGAAGAAGAGACCTAAGGACTAAAGGATATAAATAAAAGGCTGGCTGCCTGCCAGAATTGTTATGTATTACCAAAATCAAAGCCCAGAAGTCTGGAAGCCTTTGGTGAGAAATTTTAATCAAATGGAAAATTAAGGCAAAGAAAATAATTTTGACTGACTAATTGATTATAAAGTCATGCTTATTTTATGTTTATAATTCCTGCTTCTATAATCATCTGTGAATGACTTTCTTTTGGAACAAATATAGGCGCATCTTTGTCTCAATTACCTGTTTTCAATTGATTTGTGTGATAACATTCTTCGTGTCTAACATTCCCCATGTGAACAAATCATACTGGCAGTTTCCATTTGTCTCTGTTATTCTGGGATCTTGGTGCACATCTCTATGGCTCCCAGGCCATAGTAATCTCCATGGTTAAGCTAGCTGTTATTCAGGTATTTGGGATCTTCAGAGGAAATGAGGAATAAGCCACTGGTATATAGATAGCAAGGAACTGTTTGATCAGTTTGCTTGTTCCTTTTTCTCTCTGTTGTCCCTTTTATTTTTATTTTTTTGCAGGAGATAACATTGTACTTCTGGATGCTGCTAAAGAAGCTTTATGTTCCCATTCCATAGTTAGCCACAAGAATTTGCTAGTTATTTAGTAAAAGATGACCTCTAAATGTTATCCAGCCTTTTTTCTGATGCTAGGAAATAGGAAAGATACAAAAATCAAAGGCTTCTACATAAACTACCAGAAAGAAAAGTCAACAAAGAATAGTTTGAAGGGAACTCTCTGATCTCAGGAAGAAAGTGCTTCACTTGCAGGCAATATGAAATGGAGAAGAGCGAAGAATGTGTAGTCTTCTGGAACCAAAATTAAAGAAATCATGGCAAAATTGAGATCTCTATATTGGAAACTTCCATCAAGGGCATGGAAGATATGTGTAAAACTTCAGGGATTAGTAAACATGAAGTTTTATGTACACTGGAGTTTCAAAGTTGTGCAAAACTTGGATTCCAAACAGGGATTAGGAGATAGTTACTTAGGAAATAAAGTCAAGCAAATTTTGGATAAAAAAAAAAATGGCATGCAGGTACAAGGAGGGGAATCTGACACAAAGTTCCAGCAACAAAATATACAAAGTATGAGAAATGCTGATGACAGATCAATATTCAAAGAAGTAAAATAAAACACACCTTTTACTGCTTTTGAAAAGCTACTTTACAAAGCTTTTTTATGACAGCATCTAAGAAGGGGCAGTTTGAGAAAAATGCTGGGAGTTTTCTATGTAACATAAATACATGGACAAACAATTGAACACAACTTCAATTGAACAATTGAAGTTTTCAGGCAGTACCACATTCCCATAATGTATGGTTCAATGTTTAGTGCTCTTGCATTTTCTGGTGTAGGAACATACTTTTTGTTCTATCAGTTGCTCTCTCTCACCCTTTCTCTAAAACAACTGATTGTAGTGAGAGGTGTGCATCTGATTAGTGCTTTTATAGGTATTAATCAGTTCCATTTAATGTGTTAGTCTTGTTCCATTATGGTTGTAAATATGTAATGTTTATAATGTAAAAAGTCACATAAAATGGTATAAAATCCTTCTAAATGAATCTTTTTATCTCATGTTTTCTTCAGTTATTTCTCAGAAGTCACTGTAAAGTGTCACTATAAACAGAGTCTAAAAAATTGACATTTCCTTTTTAAAAGCAAAGCTCAGAGCCTTTTGTAGATGGTTTTAGAAAGAACCTTCAGAAGTGTTATTTTTCTGAGAAAAAAAAAAAGACAAAAAAATCGGATGTTCTTTTCTTTAGGTGCTAGCTTTTGCAATTTACACATCATCTATATTCCACATTGGGTTAATTTGTTTGGAAATTTCAGTTGATTTAATCTTTTTCTTCTACTTGAAAACCCAACATTTCTCAGTCTAGACTCTGAAATTCATGACAGATTCTTTCTTACAGTCTGAAAACATTTTTCTTGCTGAGTTTGCGTAAGAATTGGCTTGGATTGCCTTTAGTGGGTTGGAGAAGTTTTTTTGTGGGTTTTTTTTTTTCAATGCTATTCTTAAAAAACAAGTTTAGCAAAATCTGAGAAAAACATTTTTAGGTACAGATCACCCATTTTCAGTCATTGCTATGGGCAAGGAGAACTCTTACGTGTGTTTCCAGTCTTATTTTCTGTAATTTTATGGATATTTCAATTCTGCCAGCAATTATTTGATGGGTTACAAACTGGAGTAGAAGGTGACTCATTTATCCAGAACTGAATTGAAGGTTAAAACACATACAGATGATTAAAGAAAGCAAAACCAAGAGCCAATGTAAGATCCATTCACCAAGTAGTTTTATCCTGAGGTCTTTAATTTACTGGGCGGGTTGACTTTCTGCCCATCTCTCTGACAGGGCTGCATTTCAACTGCAGTGATCAAAGTTCAGCTGAAACAACAATGCATTTTACGTAGCCCTTTTTCAAGCAAATGCTCTCTCATGACCATTTCAGGTGGGAAAAAACCCTCTATTTTATTTCCTTTTCATTTCCCCAGTGGACAGTGTTATTTGTCTGATTGTTACTATCTGATCACTTTAAATTGCATAATTGTGTCAATGCTCTGCAGTGCATGCAGTAAGATGGAAATAGTAGTGACTAGGATGATTCAAATGTAATTCATTTTCTGAAGAAGGAGAGAAAATTAAACAGAAGAGTTCTGCCCCTCCTGCCTCCAGAAGTAGAACTTTCAAGTACTGAAATAGGTGTTTTTTTTTCATTTTTGTGTATTATTTCTAGTACTTGACCCCATGCTGCACTCTAAGATGAGAGAGTGGGATCTATTCTCCCTTGACTTAGAGACAAATTGGAAGTGTGTAACCATGGTAATTTTATCTACTTGACACTCCTTTAGGAAGGAGTTCTTTTTAAAATATTTTTTTCTTTTCAATTCAACAGATTATTTGGAAAGGATCAAAAGGCATTGGCTTTTAGTAAAGCTTTGTTATTTAATGTACCAGTTCATAAATTTTCTAAGTGTTAATTGGCTTTCAGGAATAATAAAAAAAAAAAGGTCAGCTGCATCATTTCTCAATTTCTCTGTTGTTTGGAGGTCACCTATTTCCAAATGATTATGCCAGCAAAAGTTACTGTAAAATTATCTTTTATTTCCTCTCCGGTGGAGTTCAGTGCCAGTGTACTCAAAGATAAATGGAGAATATTCAGCCTGTGTACAATGTGTTCTTCCATTATTTAGTTTTCCCTTTTCTTTTTACTACTCTTTAGATCACTGAAAAGCTCACACAGCGTCTCGCTCTCCATTTCTTCCTCATCTCCTTTAATTTCCTTACAAGTGAACACACAGTCAGAAGGCTAAGCCGTTTTGACTTCATTGACTTATGAATAGAAACTATGAGATGGATGATTTTTCTACCTACTTATCATCAGTCAGTGCTGTAATTCTCAGTCTTTCTACAAAAATACTTACGTTGGTAAGCATGAAAAAGACACTTGGAGCTTTCGAGAGGAAATAGAGGTTTAGAAGGGTGGTATAGATTTCTCCAGCAACAAAGAAAAGATCAGTAGGAGGTATTTTTTTGGTCATGCATTATATTGAAATGTTGAACTTCTGCCTCTTAGAAATATGTTTGCTGCCAGAACCATTATGGAGAGAGGTTTCACTTTCAGATTCTTTTGAAAATTGCAGTCATGAGATTAAGCTATTTTAAAACTTTAAAATGTTCATGAAGTGCATCTAATTAATTTAATCTGACAAACCCTTTAAAGTAGTGTTTACCTAATACAGAAATATTAGGATCAATTTTGAATTATAGTAATGTACTAAGATTTATTCATAATCATATTTTACCACTCAAACTAGATAATATTTGACAGTACCATGAATTATGTTTTTGTTTTGAATTTTTTTCCCAGTAACACTGAAATTAGTGGTTTTTTGTGGTGTAAAGAATAAGATGATAAAGAAAAAGGTAGAAGAGGCTTTTCAGTGGAGGAAAGAAATGGATTTTTAAGTTTTTTTCAGTATATATGCAAATGTGACAAAGCTGTTCTTCAGAGGTTGCATCAAGTAACTTTCTGTTTATACAAAGTGCGTTCCATTTAACATTCACTCTAGATCCTTTGCTGCATAATGAGATCAAAGTCTTGATCATTTCATTAAGCAATAAAGCATGTTGTTGCAAATCTGCTGGACCGAACAATGATAGAAACAAACCCTTGCCTTCCTACCACAATCTTTCCCTCAATCTAAGATATTTTTTAAGGAGTCTTCCCAAACTAAGATTGCAGTAATTTGCTTTAAAAGTTTGAGATATGCTTCTAAGAAACTTGGCTCATTGCCTATTGCACTGAAGATTTTCAGGGTGCCTGGTATTTAAATTTATTTAATTCCAGGTTTTGTTCTTATTTATAGCATGTTCCAGAGGAAGTTGTTCGTGGTGGTTTTATCAAAGACCATTAAGTAGAAGAAACATTTAGAAAAGTAATTAATTATTTAAGCATTTATTAGAGAGAGCAGGTTTACTTGTGCTTGGGTGTACAATACACTAATCTTGATAATCTTCCCTTGACTACTTCCTAATGGGTATTTAAATGACTTTGAAAGATTCCCTCGTACCTCTATTTATTGTTTCAGATGTTAGAACTCTGCTTAAAAATGCAGAATGTTTTTATTCTGACTTAATCCAGTGTCAGGCTAAATAATGCATGCTAGTTAAAATCCTGGAGGTACTATCAAAAATAGACACTTCAGAAATATAGTGAATATAGGGCAATATATATACTTCAGTGGTACTTCACCTTGTCAGTGTTGAAGTCACAATTGTTGACACAATTCTAAGATACACTGGTATGAAGTCAAAACCAAAGCTGAACCGTGTGCAACATCAAGGTGTGCAAGAAATAATGTGTATTTTTCTCAAGTAGTCTTTATTGTACAGAAGGGCTGACAAATTGTTTGTAAAATAAAAGCATTGAGTTGAGAAGGTTTCAGTGATGAACATTTCTTAAAGAGAAATCCACATTTGTAGTTGCTATGAGTGATAATAATCACACAGAATAACTAAGGGCCTGTACACAGGCAAAATTTGGCCTATATAGATCATCACTTTGTAAGAAAGTAGCTATTTTCTGTCTTCGAGCTCATTGTAAGTAAGTCACTGGGTGCTACAATAAATATTGATGTTGTTATGCTGCCAGCTTCTTCTGAATAACACTCTTTTTTGCATTTTTACCTGGACTTACCAGCAGAAAAATTGTTCTCTGGGACTTGACCTGTAATGGAGCCCTCTCCACAGATGTGAGAGGATGCAGTCATCATACAAGTGCAGAAAGTGTCAACCTTTGGTGTGGGCCAGCTTGTAGCCAGCCACCATAGGTCACCCTCCTCACTAGATACTATCCAACACCTTCTTTTCCAGTGGACACCAGGAAAGGGTCGTCATACATGTTGGAGCATATATAATGTGTGGGAAAGAACTAGTAACTATTCTTCAAATGATGAGTTTATGCCATGCTTCATAATCGGCAAGGTGTAGTAGTATAAGGCTCATAATAGACTCATGGCCTGTCAAAAAGGATTGACTGCCCCATACTACAGATTGTGATGAATATGTGGTTGTTACTGCTTGAAATTTTTTAGAAGACACTTTTTGTAGAACAAATATGTATAGGCAGTAAGTTTAATCTCTTCCTTTTGTCAAAAAAAAAAAAAAGAATACATATGACTGAAAATTACCTATACAGAATATGAAAAAGATGGATTTCTCATCCCTCAAGAAAGGGTCTTGTTATCAGGGCTAGAGGCCCTTTTTTTTATAAATCTCATCCCTGTTTTGACATGAGTTCATATGTGATTGTAAGTCATTTCAGTCAGTCTGTCTGTGCTTTATCTTATCTGTATGGAAACGATTTTGCACATTCAAAATCTCTGATAAGTGGAGATAGCATAATTATCATACAAAAAAGGATGTCTATGAATATCCCATTTCTGACATAGAGTTTTTTCTAGCACAAATTTTAATTTAGTGAAGGAATGAAAGTAGGGCTTAGAATTACAGAAAATCTTTTCCTCTTTGAACTATTCAACGTGTATTTCTGTCCAAAGAAACATTCAGTAGTTCATTAGTTTTCTTCAGTGAGGAGTGCTTAACATTCTGCAGCATAATCAGATTTTGTCACAGGACCACAGGGAAAAGCCAGATGTATAGCTCTAAATAGCTGGAAAGGAATGAATTATTGATTTACGCTTGTGAGAATATCTTGTGTAATAAAAATTCTGTTGTATTGCTGTTACACTTTAGTATGTAGGTATGAAACATTTTGAAATCCAAACCCATCAATTTGTTAAAGACTAAATTAAATCCTACACCTACTGCTTTGTGGGTTTGTGTTTACCATCTCTATGGGCACCTTATACGTGTTTGCCATTTTCATCTTCTGTTTGTGTTTATCCTAGATAAACACCTCTCTTATGAGGAAAGGCTGAGTAACATGGTCTGTTCAGCCTTGAGAAAAGAAGAATCACAGAGGATCTGATCCATGTCTATAAATATTTAAGGTGCAGGAGGCAAAAGGGTGAGGCCAGAATCTTTTCAGTGGTGCATGGTGATAGGACAAGGGGAAGTGGTCGCAAATGAAAACATCGGAAGTTCCACACAAATGTCCCTAAGAAATTCTTCACAGTAAGGGTGACGGAGCACTGGCACAGGCTGCCCAGAGAGATTGTGGAGGCTGCTCCTCTGGAGGCATTCAAGCCCCGCCTGGATGCCTACCTGTGCAAAATTTTAATTTTGACCTAACATGGCACATCTCAAAAGTAGATTAAATAGCTTTGCAGCAGCTATATAAAATTGTCGTCATGCATTGTTTTATAATGGTAGGATCCAGTCAAATACATCTCTCAGCTATGCAAAGCTGGGAAGAAATGGGAAGTGCAGACTGTTCGTATTTTTGAGTGAATTAGTTCTTTGAAGCATTGTACCCTATCCCATGTTGAGCAGTGCGACCTCCCTTTCCCTCTCATGTTTATTCTTTGTCCATCTTTCATCTAGTCTCACATGTAGTTCTGAAGCACTATGACGCAGAAAGACTTTTTGCAAGAATACAACCTTCATAAAGTTACAAAGAGAATGAACAAGAGAGTAGTTGGACAAATGAAGCCTGTTTTTCCATAGTTTGAATCACGTGGTTCCATGTTTCAAAAACCACAGCTCCCTATCCACATCCTTCCTGTCTTCTTTATTGTAGGTGGTTTGTGTAAATACTGTAGGTGATTTGGAGATACAGGAGTGCAGATTGGTCAGCAAGATGAGGGCAAAAAGCCAGATTGCTGAGGCTGTTCTTTGACCTTTTCCTCAATGGGTGTGCTGGTTTAGTTCTCTTTTATTTCATACCAGCCTTAGACATTTATGAAATCTAATTAGCATGGGCACAGATAATGAGGTAGGTAGGTAGGTAGGTAGGTAGATAGATAGATAGATAGATAGATTCAAGGACACCAGTTCATTGGTTGTCAATTCTAGTTACTACTTGTATTCACAAAATCAACAACCAAAAACCAAAATGGAAGAGTCACTGTACTAAAAGAGTGTGAG
Source organism: Odontophorus gujanensis (assembly GCA_013399175.1). Classification (NCBI taxonomy): domain Eukaryota; kingdom Metazoa; phylum Chordata; class Aves; order Galliformes; family Odontophoridae; genus Odontophorus; species Odontophorus gujanensis. Next base: position 134,637 of record VXAB01004356.1, read on the forward strand.
TTGTGTTCTGCTGACTAGTATCCTTGTAGATGCAAAGAAAATTGTAACTAACCCCAGGATATGAAGTCTGGAAGGAAGAAAAGGAAATTGCTACCTATTGCATTGTAGTTAAATGCACAGGAACTGATTTTTCTTGTCATGAGCTAATAATGGGAGTTATCAGATTCAAAGTAATAGATCACACCATGCAAAACCTGTATGGAAGAAGATTGAGGTCCAGTGGATTCATTAGAGACTCTCAGATGAGGTACAAATATCTGTTATCTGAGTATTAGAGGGTGCAAGTTCACCCTTCACATTCTTCAGTCTTTTACAGATACAGAAGTTGGTTGTCTAGTCAGACCACCCTCTGAAAAGTAGAAATACTCTCCTGAGGGTAGATATTCGTTTCAGCTTGTAGACTGGATAGTTGCAGTTCTTTGATGTCTTAAACATAATGGCAAGGTGTTAACTTGATTATCTAGCATAAAGTGCACAGCAAGACAAGAAAGATTTTTCTCATGTAATCTTTATTGCAGAGATGGTCTGATGAGTCACTTATAGAGGCTTGGGATATAGACTGTGTTAGAGCAGTTAGGCTTGCTACTCACGGTAACCACTGTTTGATGTTTCCATGAGAGAGTCCTCCATTAACTGCAGTTGAACTTGGTTGAGTGTGAAATTAAAAAAGGAGAGTCAGATTTCAAGATACTCCCTTACTTGCTCAGAAGTATGCTAACTGGCACTGTGGGAGACCTCCTAAAACAAGTAAGGATATTTAAAGGAAAGAGGCCATGACCATATGAAGAGCAAACCTTTGGATTATCACTGAACCCACAAAGTTGGTCAAAATCAGTCACAGTTTATTAACTGTTGTATGTTGGACTTACATGAAATGCTGCTTTTCACAGAAGACTGATTCCAGCTGTGCTTTGTATACACATATAGTCCCAGCAATTGTATGTATTTAATACTGGGCAGAAATGAATGTAACAGGAATTGTGAGTAGGCTAAATACAAGGACACTTTGTAACTTCAAGAAAATTTATTTAAATCTTATGCTTGATAGAGATAGAAGGATTTAGAAACTGTAGTGGCTTCTGGTGACAACTGGAATCCAGGACAAGAATTGTAGAGATCTATATTGCTGGCTTGCAGTATGGCTCTGGAGGCATTTTCTTTTTCTTTCTTTCAGTTCTTGTAAAGTGAAGGCAGCATATAGAACTTGCAGATACAATCTGATACAGAATTTGAAACTATAGGAGGAAATATGATTCCTAAATATTAAAAATTCTCATCTTATACCATGTTTAGAGACTGCATGATACTGCATGATACTGTTTGTGAGACTTTTTCCCGATTTCAAAAGAGAATGCCCTTGAGATTTTTCCTGAGTATTAGTCACAGTGTTCTGCAAATAACAATGCTTAGAAGGACACTTTCTATTATTTGTGAGCATAGAATTCCTCTTAACGTTGTTGTTATGGTTTTATGATTTTTGTTGTATTGTTGATATTCCACATCATAACATCATGTGGTGTATTGGGAGTTAACGAGTTAATGCTATGGTCTAGTGGTTAGGAGCTGGCTCTCTATTGTATTAATACTTCACTTCCAAGTAAAAGCAGTGTTACTCATTTCACTGTTGAAATGTAAATATCATTTGGTTATATTGGTGGTTCTTGTGGCATTAATATGGGGGCTGCTCTGAAAGTAATACCTCCTATTTTATACTATCCCACAACATCAGGTGCAGATGTTGGCGGCATGGCAGCAGAGGTAGAACCTTCCCACCAGTATCCCATTACATCTTGTTGCCGTGGGACAGATGGCTGCAGAGGGGCACTGTGACAAAATGATGTCTGACATGGAAGTGCATATGAAGCAAAGGTGTGACACTGAATTCCTCCATGCAGAAAAAATGGCACCCATTGATATTCATCAACACTTGCTGATTGTTTCTGGAGACCAAACAGAAAATTTGAACACAGTGAGGCAGTGGGTGGTGCATTTCAGTAGAGGTGATAGTGACATGAAAGACCATTTGAAGACATAAATTCCGTGTTGGTGATCTCTAGGAATCAGATTCATCTACTAGCCAGCTAATTACCAGATAAGTGGCCAGACCAAGCACCTGTCATCTTTATAAAATTATTCTGTGTACAAGGAAGCAAATAGTGACAGATCCTGATCCTGAATTTGTCCACATTGTGCTTCTGAGTTCATTCTTCATTTCAAGTCATTACTTGGATTACTGTAATCTTCGAATCACAAATTTTTCAATTTAAAATCTCCCTCAGTTCTCTTGTGGTTGCAAGTCCTAACTCAATTCACTGATTTCCTGTGGTGTGAGGTCCTAAGTGTAGTGATTGATACCCCAGACACCTTGATAAGAAAAAAGCTTAGAGTCCAGGCATTACACTGTTCTTCAAAGTGTTGCTTCTGATTCTGAATGATGGTTTATTTTTAAAATGTGTACACTGTATAGTAGGAAGATACTGAGATTAATAGTATCACAAAATATAAATATATTAAAAAGAGTCATTTCCTTTCTAGAAGGATTTATAGTTAGATAAAGAAGCAAGCTAGAACAAGTGAAAATGCACAGCAGTACTTTTAAAGCAGAGTGTATTTTAAACATTTTGGAGGTGTTTTTGGCTTATGTTTCCTTGGCTGTTTGTTGTTATTCTTTTTGTTTCTTTTGTTAGTTATTTTTGGGCGTTTCCCATGTCTTAAAGCATACATCAGAAAGGAAGTCATTTAGAAAGTCCCAGTTACTTTGCCTTTTGTCTAGCTTTTAACTAACTACATCATGAGTTTTGAGGCTTAGTGGAGGAATACTGATGCTTAAAGATTATTCTGGGGAGCAAAAAGAGGTAGCTAGGTCTACAGGTCTGCCCGTAGGTAAGAACATAGAAAAGGGCAGGGAGTTACAGAATCATAGAACCGACAAGGTTGGAAGAGACCTCCAAGTGATCTTGGATCCAGTAACAGTGAAACCGTAGAATAATGGTGAGTTCAGGTACAGTAACTTACAGAGGGAAACTTGACTTCTTTTAGACTCTTACTTGGGAAAGCTAAAGTTTGAATTAACTTTTTACAGAGCAGACAGACATTTCAGAGGTGGATCTGCGTGGGATAGAATGGACACTCAGCGAGTTTGCTGCTGATACAAAGCTGGTAGGAGTGGCTGACACACCAGAAGGCTGTGCTGCTAAAGACTCAGAGAGAGCTGGACAGGTTGGGGAACTGGGAAGAGAGAAATCTTATGAGGTTCAACAAAGGCAAATGGGGTGTCCTACACCTGAGGAGGAATAACCACATGCATCAGTACAAGTTATAGACAGAACTGCTGGAAAGGAGCTCTGCAGAGAAGGACCTGGGTGTCCTGGTGAACTACAGGTTGGCCATGGGGCAACAGTCTGCCCTTGTGGCCAAGAGGACCAGTGGTATCCTGGGGTGCGTTAAAAAGAGCATGGCCAGTGGATCGAGGGAGATTATCCTCTCCCTCTACTCTGCCCTGGTGAGGTCACATCTGGAGTACTATGTCCAGTTTTGGGCTCCTCAGGAAGACAGGAAATTTCTAGAGAGTCCAATGAAAGGCCACAAAGATGAGTAGGGGCCTGGAGCATTTCCCTTATGAGGAAAGTCTGAGAGACCTGTTCAGGTGGGAGAAGGGAAGACCAAGGGAGGATCTTATCAATGCTTATTAATATCTAAAGGGCAGGAGTCAAGTGAATAGGGCCAGGCTCTTTTCAGTGGTGCTCAGCAATAGATCAAGGGGCAGTGGACGCAAACTGTAACATACAAAGTTCCATACAAACATAAGGAAAAACTTCTTTACTTTGAGGGTGACAAAGCACTGAAATGAACTGCTCAGACAAGTTCTGGAGTCTCCTTCTCTGGAGATATTCAAAACCCAAATGGTCATTTTCCTGTGTGACCTACTGTAGGGAACCTGCATTAACAGAGCAGGATGGACTGGATGATATCCAGAGATCCCTTCCATCATCTACAATTCTGTGGTTCTCTTGACATAGTCAGAAGGTTAGGATACAGAATGAGTTTCTATTGAAAACACATTTCTGTATATTAGGAGAAGCTATATGTTCAGGTGGTGCAGGAGGGAAGTGGGGATAAATAGAAGGAAAACCGAACAGAATGGGTGGTAAATGAGTAATGGGAAAAGTTACCTGTTCTTACCAAAGAAAGCATACAGAAGTATTACTGGGAAAGAAATGAGATTTTGCCTAATTGCTATGCAGGTTAGAGATAGGCCATAGTTAAAACTGATCACAGAGTATGACAAAGCTGGAATAAAACTGTCAAATTTGACAGAATTGTGCTCAAAGTCTGTTTCTGTGTATCTTACCAGTTATTCAATTTATTTTAAGTTTGTATTTGACTATGGTCCAGCTGTTAGGACTACTGCTATAGCACTACCTGACTTGATAGAGGTATGTGTGGTGATATTGCTGTAAATTTTGGATTGATCAGTGGAATTAGGTCAGCATAGGGTCACTGGAATGGTCTGGATCTGGAGTACTTGGCCTATGAGGCGAAGCTGAGGGAATAGACTTGTTGAAATCTGGAGATGGGGCCTCTTCTGGGGACTTAACAGAAACTCCCCAGTGCCTATGGGAAGACTATTCAGAAGGCAGAGCCACGTACTTCACAGTGTTGATTTTGGGAGGAGAGGCAGTAGTTGAAAGAAGAGGTTCAGACTGGATATAAGGAGAAAAATTTTTGCCATGAGTACCATCAAGTGGTTGAAAAACAGCCCAGAAGCTGTGCAGTCTCTGACCTTGGAGGTTTTCAGTGCCTGACTACTTAAGGCTTTAAGCAAGCTGGGCAATATCTTATCCTTCTCTGAGTAGGAGGGTGTGTTAGATGCAATCTGAATTAGCCTAGGATCCTCTGACAGAAAATAAACAACTAATGGCAACCATTTACATGATACTTTATTAATTTATTTTCCTGCTATAACTTCAGTGGTAATGATTTGGGATAACAGAATCTTAGTATCACTAATACTGATAATTTTAATGAGAATTTAATATTAAATTTGTATTTATCCTAGTTCAGTTCTTTCCATGATATATTAAAACACTCATACCACACATGTATGCACAAATGCACATACTTATGCACACACCAAAAAAAAAAAAAAAGGAAAATAAAATACAAAATTCCCTTTACAGAAGCACCTGGTTTCTTTAATTATTTTTTCCAAGGTTTCCCATTTCTTAAATAAGTAATGAATGTTGAAATTTGGAATCCATGAGTTACTAAGAATGATATACAGATGATAACATTTGATGCAAGCATACTTTTAGGCAGCATTTTCTCTGACCAACAAAGCACTGTGCATTTATTGGGACTATATTCATATTTGTAGGGATGTTTCTTATGGGAATTATCATGTAATTTCATTAGGAAAAAAAAGATTTTATGCCATTTATTTTCAACTTCAAAATCGGTGTTCCACATTTGCAGAAGAAGACTGGTAGAATATAGTAAGTAATTGATCAAAGGAGCTCTCTTAATAGCTACAGAACTAAATGCGTCTTCTGGAACTATTAAATGTAACTTAACATACATATATTTCCAGTGTGTAATCTGTGTGACCTTCAGTAACTGTTTGTTTTTTATATCTGAAAAATGCCTCCGAAGTGTAATAGCCCAGAGTTTCAAATGGCACAGCAGGATATGTAATGCATATTTTAACATGTTTTCTTCTAATTTGTCACACAGGCTACTTGTGTTTGATTATATGAAAGTCCTTATTTTTAAACCCAGTAGTACAAATGTGTAAGATGTACTTGCTTGAGCTAGAAGATTCAGAAGTCAAATTTATCTTGAGATATGCTCAGTCAAGTAGTTTTTCACAGCAGTTAGCTAACACTTCAAGCTCTAACAGTGCCCCTGAGCCACAAGAGAAATTTGCATGTAAGAAATGTTTTGAATCTATTAAAACCTCAACTCAGAGCTAAAGAGTTGCTATCATGTCTTTGTTGACTAACATGAAGTGAGTTCTTACAAAAAGCTAGGCTGTGATCGACAGATGCCAGACCTTAGGTTTTGATGTGATTGTGTATTTCTTTCATGCATAGCAGTTTAAGTCTGTGACTGAAGCTTCAGAAAGACAGCAATCAATGGGTCTGTGCAGGAGTACAGAAAATATATTACTCCTGGCAGTTGTCAAGGCAGAATTATGCAAAAAATAATCTGAAATGCATTTGATCATATACTAGATGGTTTAATAATTTATATTATACCTTATTAGCAAAGTCTTGTGTTTACTTTGTGGCTGCCAAAACAAGATGAAAGGCTAACTCCATGGAAATACAAGATGCTTAGCTCAAAATACCTTCTTTGCATTTCAGTTTGATAATTTTCCCTCTTCCCCTCATTTTGATTAATAGTATATAAGTGTAAATCTTAGAATACCCCTTTCTTTTTAGTGAGAGCAGTCCTCTTTATTAATAACAAGTCTACTCAAGAATGTATGGCCTAGTGAGACTTAAAATGAATTTATATTTCTGGAAACTTCTTAGATATTTCCCCCAAGTATCTTTCAGATAAAAAGGACTCTTTGGATTTAGTTCTTAATCCCAGTAAACTTAGTATTTATGCTAATCTTCCCTTGTCTTGCAGTAATGAAGGTGTTTGTGAGCTCAGGTTAAGAAACTCTTGCACTCTCACTAGTGATTGTGTGCAGTAAACACTGCTTTCCAAAGATACAAACAAGGGCCTTACAGAACTAATACTGCCTCCAGCCAGTTTCTGTACTCCAAAGTGGCTCTAGTGGATTTGATTTTAAGAAAGATGTTCTGCAGTTTCTTTCTTCAAAGTACACTAGATGAAGTGCTTTAGGGAAAATAAAAATTATGGAGGATCTCACAATATAGCACTTCAGTACTGCAAACTCTGAGTCTGTCATATGACAGCCCATGGAAGCTACTGAAATTTGTCTTGTCTACTTTAGAATGCGTGATTTTAGTTTTGCTTTGTGTGATGTCATCCTCTCCCGGCCTTCTCTATGCATGCAATATAAACTACGGTATATACTACTGCAAACTAGTTCCTTGAATGGAACCTACAAAAGGGCTTTTGTAGAGATAAAAATGTATATGTTGCATTTTCCACAGCTGGTACTCTGATAGTTACATGCTAGTGAGAGCAGATTAGGTGGGCTCTTCACTGTTTTACAGGCTTCACTGAAGGCCACTGCAGCCCTTCATTCAGGCTTAAGACAGTGTTTCCAGTTTAAGTAAGTAAGCTCTTCCTCTTGCCATTGAGAGTTCTGTGCTGCACCTTACAGAGTAGCAGACCAGACTCTTAGGAAGAGAAACATCTACCTGCAGATAATCTCTGAGAGATTATCATGTTTAAAAGCTGTTGTAAAAACTGCAGAGTGGGCAGAAGACTGGTATTTTTAAAGGAGACGTTCAATTATAGGGAAGCAGATGTACTGTTTTTCACAGAGAACTTCTGTGGTGATAAGGACATAAATTTTCAAGGCAGGGAGTGGTATCACCCTTTGATACCCTTGTATCAGGCAGAAAACTAGGGGCAAACTAGAGATTAGTTCTTAGGAAATACGAATCGGGTGAAAATATTCATTACTTCCCTTGAAACAAAATATTTGGCAGGATCATCTGAAGAGATGCACATTACTAAACAGAAATGCTGTAACATTTTAAGTTATAAACTGTGACCTGCATCTGAAAGAGAAGGTTTACTTTAGCTTGCAAACTGTGATCTTTTTTTCCATATATTAATTTTAATTCATTATAAAATTTGTGAAGAATTCAGATTAGGAAGGTAATAAGAGAAGCATTTCACGTAAAAAATTTAATATGCATCTACTGAAATAAAGACTTCTGGCTTGAAGTATATGACAGTCTCTTACAGGATATGAAACTGTGCAAACACAAGACTTTTGCACACTGTCTTACTCATATGAATTAATACAGAGGACGCTGGCAGTGGAGATAGTGGAGTTCACCAGCACTGGAAATTTGCAAACCTTGCTAAAACCTCTTGTCATTCTGTCTGACTGACTCTGTGCAACACTGCATGATGCATACACATTGCATAATGCAGTAGTGATTTGGTAAAACAATATCATAGAAAACAAGAGAAAGATAGGCTATTCCTTATCAAAATAATTCTAACAGGATGAGACTATTTGGTTGTACATTGGAAACCTAGAAGAACTGTGAAATAGAAATGAAATGCCAGTGGAATCACTACTGAAAACCACTATACAGGGATGTGAACAAATACATGAGATGTTACTATGTAGGGATGTGAACAGATGCATGAGACATTAACATATTTAGTTAGTAAAATAAATAAATAGAAGTAAGTCTAGAAGAAGTTTCTGTCAGTTTCTGGTTTTGTACAACTAAATGTTCAGGACTTTACTGATTATCAAACTGCATATAATCATTTAATCAGGAGTAGGAGTTGGGTTGCAGGTACCCAAATCTGAAAAGTTAAGAATCATTACAAATAAAATATTAAATACATCAGTGTTGGATTATATTGTTATTTTTATGGCCTAACCCATTCTTTTAATCACCTTAAACTCTAATGTTAACATGAAGAAATACATGTTAAAACTGAGGATGACCATAAATTATGCTATAATAAAACTGATTCCTGAAATGAGAAACAGGAGGCAGTTGCAGACAATCTAAATTGTGCAATCACCCTTTCTTGGGCAAGCACATGTCTTGCAGCTCTGATATTTCTTTGAATTTGCCCAGAAATATGTTTGGTGAAAGAAGGAATCAAGTATCTGGTCTTGTGCTTTCATGTGACCCTGTTCCAGGCTGCTTGGAAATGCAGGATTAACCAGAGAGGTACTTTCTGGGTGCCTGACTCGTTTCCCATAAAATGTAAAGGAAAAAAAAAAGGGGGGAGGGGGGGGAATTAATCTAATTCTTTTTTACCTGGAAAATATTTCAGACCAATTATAAACCAGGCTGAGTTCAGTTGAATTCATTATTGAGATAAGGAGAGGATGAAAGAAATGTTGAAGTATTGAATTGTCTGATGCAAGATCATTACACTTTTGTGTAATTACGCCTTTTACTTTCTTTTCCACTTACACCTCTTGCAAATGTCATCAGATTACAGTTTTAATAGATGCTCTTGCTTTTGAAGATCTCTATGGCTAGCGTGCTGAACAGAACAAAGTTGCAAGACAGAGGAATATCTTATGCTTTCCGCTTGGATTTAAGCCAAAATGGTGATTCAACATCTGTAACTTGTGCTGCAGTTAAAAGTCCTCATGTTCTTCTGGTGCCTTGCAGTCAGTTTGAGAGTGGTAATGGCAGGCACTGCAGGGCACTGGGATTCAGTATGCTGAATGGAGGTGAGTGTTTTAGCACAGCTACCTCCTGAGGGTCAGGGGAAAGGAAAAGCTCTGTAGGAGGATTTTCAAGCACCAGTGAGCTGGCGCACCAGGGGATGGTGACTGACTTCAGAAGAGCCCTGCTGTGCAAAGAATTCTTGTGCTTTGGACCCCTTTATCACTGGATAGATATGACTTCTGAAGAAACCAAAAGTGGGAGAGTAGTGAGATAGCAGCAAAACAAATAAATAAATAAATAAAAATCCTTAAACAGCTGTCTTTGATGACATTTGGTTTGGGAGGTTTGCTTCTATTGTTAACAACTTCAGTGATGTGGCAGCTAATTCCATTAGAAAGATTGACTTTGTATGGCATTGGTAAGAATTCTGTATGAAAAGCAGATGACCAGATGTTGATGCAATGCAGATTGCATTGTTATTTGTATTGAAAAGGTGTATTATTTTGAACCTCAATGCAAAGGGGAGATTTTATTTGTATTTGATATGTACAATCAGAAATACATAGCAAAATTTCAATCTTAATATATGCATTTCTTCACAGGAGTTCAGGCATGCACCACGGAATGGCACAAAGTGGAAAGCTCATCCTTCTGCTGAGATCCCAGTGAAAGCACAACTCATCCCCTGGATGGCTTTGCATCTCCCATGGCACCAAGGAAGCAGACTGAAGATACTGTCTGTCAGCCTGGCTCTACTGGCATTTCTTGTTGTGGTTTACTATGGAGGAATGAAAACAGAACTGTGAACTGAATGCAGCTTTTATAAAAACCATAAAATTGCTGTTTAAAATCTTCAAAGAAAACACTTTTACCAACTATTTTCTATTTCTTAAAAAGGTAAAAAGTGATATAAATCAGGCAGTAATTTGTACTCACCCTATGCCTTTCCTGTCATTCATAGGAGAGAATGCTAATAAGCTCTGGGAGACCTGAAGTTTGGGATCTTTGCTTGACAGAATAGTTTATTGTATCTTTCTTCCTCTTTGTTTTTCTAAAATGATGCAATGTTTGCATTGCTTACTCTTTTTGTAACTACCATGGCAGGTTGAACTGTGTGCAGAAAACTCAACAAGCTTTTAAGAAATCTTTCAATTGAGTGTTGTTGCTAATCTTTCACACGCAGGACATTTACAGCTTCCTTAAAAGATTTGCTTAATGCAGTGTGATGGTTTGATATGTGTCTTTTTACATTAGAATCAAACACTGCTCAGCCATTAAAGTTCATCATTTCTTGCTATTGATTTTGCTCTCTTGTCTGAAAGAATTCTTGGTCTGCCATCTTGCCTCTGTCAACTTCAGAAGGAGTTACTAGACTTGTTGATACAACAAAAAATGTTTTTTTACAAAGAAAGTTGTGTGGTTTTTTAATTGTTGAATGGGAATTCCAGTGGTAGAGTTCTCCTAAATGATGGGTTTAATACAATCTCTGTAGCCAGTACAATGCTCAGAAAAACAAAATTGAATCTTTCATTAGCTGGGTACTAGATCATATTGTGCATAAGACAATATTGCTGTGTTAGTGGGAAAGCTACATTTTGGCACTCCAAATCTCTAATTGCATTCTACAAGCCATTTTTGTTACAAAAGGGTCTCTGTACATCTCAGGTTGTGGTAGTCAGTCAGGGACTGGGGTCCTCCCAGCTACTGCATACGTCCTGTGCTCTTAATTTGCTTCTGTTTGTCTTCCCAGGTTTTTCTCTACAACCAGAAATATGTGACAATCAGTAATACACATTTTTAACAAATCTGAAATTCTTAAAAAAAAAAAAAGGGTACTTGACTTCAGGAGCTGAAATTTGAAATTTACAGGCAGGTGCCATATATCACAAGATTCTCATAAAAACTATGAGTTGACAAAATCATTATACCTAAGCCAAATTTTTGGCATTTGATAGGAATGAACTGTGCAGATATGTGCTGTGCCTCCAGCACTCTCACTGTCATCTACTCTAGCTTATCTAATCATAGCAATTACAGACTCATTGCATCAGCTGTTACAGAGATTTATGAAGCTTGTGATTTAGATTCTGTTGGCATTCGTGGAACCAACTTATTTTCTAGGAAATAATGCAGTATATGAGAAGAGGGCAAAGAATACTTTAAGTGAAAGTGCCCACAGATGCAATATATCCTTAATGTGAGCTTTCCACTGATAAGTAGGAAGAGTTATGTATCAAGTGTTTTATTATTTTCATTTAGATTTTGAGAGGGCTTTTTGACATTCTGTATTGTAAAGCAGCAGAGTGGTTTTTAATGCATTTCTATTAGTTTACAACTGAGACTTTGAAGCAGCCCTCTCCCCTTTCTGGAACAGGTTGACCTGAACATATCTATCTATGAGTTTTGCCCCTGTTTGGTTCCCTGAATGCTTCTAAGGTGGCGCTTAGATTAAATCAGGATTAAAATTAAGAATTAAAAATTAAAATTAAATCAGCAATATGTTTGAGAGTTACTTCTACCATGTATTCTCTTTATGAGCCATCAATGTGGGTGAGAAATCTACTGCACTCCAAACTAATGAGGACGTTGCAGGAGAATTTTCCCCACAGTTGGTTATCTCACTCTACCAGATGCATAAACACACTGGTCATTCTTGAGTGTGACTGTCTAATAAGAGGTCTACACTCAGTGCTCTCTTTTGTTGTTTCCATTTTGCTTTTTAGCAGAGAACGTTTTCTTTTTGGTACCATGGAAGCCTCAGCCATTTTTCTTACTGTATGTCCCAGCTCTGAGTTCTCTGTCTGTTTTCTTTGAGGAATCATGCAAACCACAAAACTTAAATAGCAAGGACATCCTGTATCTCTTCTGAAGAGCATTAAGTGCATGATTTCTATGTTTACTTCTGCATGATTTTGGATGCTGGAGGAGTTTGTCATTTAATCTTTTTATTGAAGTTTACAATTAATGGCATATTTGCTTAGGAAATGAGTATGAAATAAAAGATTTGTTTTATGTAAAGATTGTTCTATAAAGCAAGAAAGAGAGACGAGAAAATACTTTTTGAGGATAGTTCATATCCCCCCCCATCACATCATTGCCTGCTCATCTAAACTTCTGATAGATTGTATTTAATTTAGTTTACTCCCCAGTTCAATTTCCCGTATGGAAAACCAGAGTGATTTTTGACTAACAGCAAGTAATATCTGAAGTGGCAGCAACTGGCAACCCTGACACAGAGCTTGGCTGTGGCCGTTACTCAGAATCCTTCCACTCCTCTCGGGAAGCAATTACAATTTCACAGGTTGGAATTAAAGCTCCCTGCGGTATGCTGTGGAGTAACTGAAACTGTCAAAGTGATTTCAAGCTGCTAATCTCTTGCTACTTCAAGAGTGAAAATAGAGCCCCTCTTACCCAGACACAGGTCTGATGTTAAAAACTCCAGCCTCCCACTATGCTTAAATACACAGGGGGAATGGCATGATCTGCTCACAGAAGATATCTGTAAAGAAGTTATGTCTATGAACGTTTGTGTACTACTAACAAATCTATCTTTTTAAACTACAAGAAGTGCGTCATTTCAGGGAGTAAGATAAATAGGAAGTTGTGAGAATTTGGAGGACTGAGTAGGCATTTGCCTATCTGTGAGGTTTGTTTTATTGCATAGAGGAAAATGGAGCCTTTAGAAATCAAAAAATGGGGAAAAAATTGAGAGGCAGTAAAGCCTTCATAAAGCTAGAGTGCAAAATGAAAGATGTTATTGCAAAAGCAGGTTTGAACCAGGAGGCATAGCCCACAGTGTTAGGGACTGGCTGCAAAACACCATTTGATTGTTCAGAGGCAGAATTCATCTGCTGGATAATAGCTAGGTTATTGATGTTAGAATGGTGCTGGAAAGTGTTTCTGCAAATATCATTAGGGGTCTTTTAGTCATATATTGCGTTCCTGCAGGCTTTTACTTAACGCTGTAGTTTTTTGTTTCATTGGTGTTTTTTTTTTCTGTAAAATATGTACAGATTCTTCAGCACATCTTGGAGAGGAGAAGAATTTTGACTAGTACTATTTTAAGTAAGCTTGAAGAAGCCTGCTACCTAAAACAATTCCTAACAGAAAATCATGTCTCTGCACTTGCTGGTATACCAAAGTCTGTTAACTCCCATATGGGAAGCAGTTTTGGGTAAGGATCATTTATATTGTAGATCTCTTTGTGCTACATTGTGGCAAGTTGGGTGTTTGAAAAGTGCCTATGTTCCAGTCAAAAAGCTAATCAAGAAAGTGGCAGAGAAGATTCTCAGATCTCTTTGTTCTTCCCTTTCACTCCCTCTGTTAGGCCTTTTCACCATCTCTGTGAAGACTTCCCATTCCCTTAATGCTCTGCTTGCTCAAATCTCCCCTATGGATGTCAGGAGATAAAAGAACAGTTAGATAGTGTACCTAACTTTCCTTGTGATCCTGTTAGGGAGGGAGGGTAAGAAATAGGAAGGTGAGGATATTTGGTGCAGAGATTAAGGTGTTCTGATGATCAAAGAGTATGAGATATTCTTGCATGTGGGAGCTATATGATCACCTAAGAAAGATCATAATATCTGCCTTGTGTGTCCTTCTCTACCTTCATTGAGTTGTTGCTTGCTCTTACATTATTGTCCAGAGTAAACTGTATTTTGTTGTTTAATGATGGAAAAATCCAGAGTGTCTAAATTAGATGTTTGAGAGCACGCTGAAATACAGTAATGTAGCAGAGATGTATATGTACTCCCCGAAAACCAGCAGCTAGTGAAAGATCATACACCTCATTTGTCATACAGCTTCATCTTCTATTTGCATCTGAACTTTTTCGTGGATTCTTCATTGTGAGTGTGCTAATTCCAGGTATCAGAATCCCAAACGCTGACTGGGAATGGAGAGAAGGGGGCAAAGGGAGAGAGAAAAGAAGAAAGAGAAGAAAATACTAAAAAAAAAAAAAAGCCCTAAACTAATTATGTTTAAGATTAAGAGCATATTATGTAGTAGTTGCAACACCAGAGAAGGGAACTAAATATTACACTCTGTCTCAGAATCACAGTTGTAGGGGTTGGAAGGAATCTCTAGAGATCATCTAGTCCAACTCCCCTGTCTGGCTAACACGCTTCTGTGCACCTTTTTCTTATTATTTTTCTGGATATTCAATGTAAGTTCCAACCTTCCAAGATGAAGATTCCCCTGGAAAAACCTAACTGAATCAAGGGGAAAATTTTTCGTGCAACCTTTATTCCACTGAGTAGGGAGAGGCAGGGTGTGTGAATTACATCGTACAAATGGAGAAAGGCTAATATTTAAGCATCTTCTTTGCAGTCTTTGTTTTATTGGAAACTGTTTAGTAATGATCGCTGTTTTCAAAAAGCAATGTAAATGTGAGATTTTATGGAGTTCATTCTGCTTTGTATGGTTTGCTGAGGTTGTAGGTAATGGAACAAAATTCCATGCTAGTGACCGGAGTGTGATTCAGACTCATGCTTACAGCTTGAATGCTTTCTATGTCCCATCTGTTGCTGAGTGTGAGAACGGGCTGGTTGTGCTCAGCTGAGCATAAAATACTGTCTACTCCCTTCCTGGGTGGTGTTTGTGGGGACCAGTGTACAAATGGTTAGTTGGCAATGAGTTACAGATTACAAGAGAACCTTGGGGATGGTAAAACACACAACAAAAGGGGCTGTAATTGTTTGGCAATACTCTGAGTTGTGGGTCTGAAAGAAATTAATGCAATGAAGTCCTGACATCATGGGAAATTTGACTTTGCATAGTTAAGAACTCATTACTGTATACTGTAAAGAGGAAAACTGTTTCATGGTGCTTGGAATGTCTTGCTGCATAGGCTGCTCGTGTCTG
This sequence comes from Odontophorus gujanensis, assembly GCA_013399175.1. NCBI lineage: Eukaryota > Metazoa > Chordata > Aves > Galliformes > Odontophoridae > Odontophorus > Odontophorus gujanensis. The sequence continues at coordinate 149,804 of VXAB01004356.1, forward strand.
TTTACCATGCTGCACAAGAGCAGTTCATTTCACCCCATCTTTCCGGATGGTACCACAGCTGGAGTCTGCCTCATCTGAGTTCTCACTGTGATCAGGTGTGCGTAGTTTTATGGAGGAGGAGAACACATTAACTTGTTGTCTATCACTCTGTTTTGTCAAACATTACACTTATTAGGGAAAACAAATGAAGTGCGACCAGCAAAGAAACTTGCTCAGTCCAATAGCATTCAGTATTTAACACATAGTATTTAAGGACTGCAAATTTGGACAATTTGTTTGTTCTTTGAGTACCTCCTTTCCAATCCTTCCATGTAAACCTGCATTCTCTTAACCTTTCTTCCAGCAGAAACAGCTTTGACCAGTCTGTCAGCACCTAATTTTGTTTTATAGAAGATGATGTGTCTTCAGAAAGAGAATATTAGTCTGATTGCAGTGGCTGCTTCCCTGAAAACAAAAATGCTACTTCTCTTGTGGAGCTGATCTCCCAGAGATATCAGTGCTTGGAAGCTATCACCTTGCAGTGTCTCTACACTGTCAGCTGTGCAGTAGCTGGTCAATGCAGCTTTTGGGCTATTTTTAGAAACTCCCACTTCCTAATAAGCAGAATTAAAAGGCCTGTTCTGTTGTATTTTACTGTAAACTCCAGTAATTCAGTATCCAGTAATTCAAAGCAAGAGATAAAACATCACTGATGTCAGTTGAGTGTATCACATTTGTTATCTGCGAGTGGCTTTGTGAGCCGTAAAAGTCAACATCTAAGAATCATTTACTATAAGATCTCTATTCAAGAGATTATAAAGTGATATGGTCTGCAGAGTATGAGACAGCAGAAGGAAACAAGTACGCAACTTACTGAATCAACCACTCGGATAACCAACAACAGAGAAAGGATGTTTCTAGTCAAGGGCCAGCTTGTATTACAGTAGTATTAAGGAAATCAAGAAAGATGGGTAACAACTAGGTTATGTCACAGCAGCCTTAATTTGCTTCTGTTCTGCTCACATTGTTTGGTAGGCAGAATTATAGAACCATAGAATCACCAAGGTTAGAAAAGACCTACATGATCATCCAGTCCAACCATGCACCTATACAATAGTTCTCTCTAAACCATGTCCTTCAACACAATGTCTAAATGTTCTGTGAGCACCTGCGGGGTCAGTGACTCCACCACCTCCCTGGGCAGCCCATTCCAGCACAGGACCACTCATTTGGAGAGGAAGTATTTCCTAACTTCCAGTCCGAATCTTCCCTGCCACAACCTGCAGAGTTGTTGAAAATACATGAATCTATGAATCTTTGAGGCCATTTCCTCTCATCCTATCACTAGTTACTCAAGGGAAGAGGCTGATCCCCAGCTCATTACAGCCTCCCTTCAGGCAGTTATAGACAGCAATAAGGTCTCCCCCGAGCCTCCTCTTCTGAGAAGCAAACTGAATGATGGTGTCTAGCAGAGGATAAACAGAACCTAGCAGCGGTTAGCAGCTTTGGCTAAGTGAGAAATAAATTACTTAGTACAGATTTGAACCTCCTGCACTTCCCTGTCTCCTTCCTACCAGCCCTCTGTTTGTTTCTTCTCCAAACACATTCATGTTCCAGAAACCTTCATACTCTACCTAATTCTGAAATAATATTGAAGTAATTTTTCACCCACGCTTTTGTTTATAAGACCAAGATAATACCTGGCTTGTTGCATGCCCTGTGAACCTGAATCAACTCGCACATTATTGTTAGGCAGAAAGGGTTCATTTTTTACTGGTTTGAACCCAAACTGGAAGTGTTCAGTTGATCTGAGGACTGCTAATAAGAGGATCAAGAAAATCAAGCCTAACTGGCAGTCAATTTGCTGTGTTTACTGTTTCTATCTACAGGTTTACTGGGATTGCATACTGAAAATTGTTCAAACAGAGTTAAGTACAGTGATCAGTTTTCAGTTTCTATTAAATGTGATTGACATGTTAAAATCAGACACAGATAATTCATGGCCTTGCCACAGCATGCATCTGTGGGGAAAACCAGAGTCAATGTAAGGATCGCTGCCGGGCAGTGATAACATACATTGCTCTCACCATCTAGGAGCCTTCTGCATGGAAATTCTGTTTCGTGAAAAGAAAAGCAAACATTGAGCAGCTGATAAGAGGAAGTTCCTGCTCTTTGTAAAAAAGTGGCTATCTTGTACCTCTACAGCAGACCACCACTATAGAAGTGAATGGGCCTTACATGTGTTGTATGTCAGTGACAGGGCTTCCAGGGCAACCTTCTGTCAGCTGTGTTTCTTTCTGTGGTCTTTGAAAGATGTTTACCTGCTCTGTAACCTACAGAAACCTTGTATGCTTGGGTATTCTTTAATGAGTTTGGAAACCCAGGATTAGAACTTTATGAGTCACAACAGGGAGAAGAGTATTTCAGCCTTTCACATCAAAGTTGTTGCCATCAGAGGGTTCAATAGTGTATTTCCTGTTCTTGTTGTCTATGCTGCTGTAAAAATTGAGTCATCAACATATAAATGCTTTCTTGGCCTCTCAATATGTGATTTTTTTGTGTTGACTAGCTGCCCATTTCATTTCTCTTTCCACACTGATTGACTCATCTAGCTAAGAATACTGAAATTGGAGAGCTCCGAGTTATATCTAATATTGGTGCAAATGTAGGAATGCTGGGGCTACTCATAACTATCTTATCTGCCAGGAAATCCATGAAGCTGCAGTTCTGGTGGAAGATGAAGGAGGAGATGAAATTCAACTCCTTTGGGAGAAAATACCCAAGGAGGGAATTTCTCTTTATTTCCTGGAAATATTCTACAATCTGGTCCAAACTCACTTGACAGGTAAAATTGACAAGGTCTCCTTGCTTTAAAAAAAAAAAATAATAATGTCAGTGTACTAACTAAACTGATATTCCAGTTGTCAGAATTCAGTCAAATAGACGTGCTACTCCTGTTTCAGGCAGTAAAAGCAGATTAGTGTGATGGCAACAGTCAAGCAAAAACTCTTCTCCTCTTTTCTTAGGCTCTTCAAAGGTAGCTGTAAAACAAAAGTTTTGTCCTGTTGAAGAAGGAATTCTCTATGTGGTTCTTTCCGTACCTATGTAGTTGCTAATATGAAACAATATTTAAATGAAACAAAGACCTAAGGAAAAAAAAGGTAAATGCTAAGCAAATGACCTTATTCTGTTGTGCAATATGATCTTAAAGCAAGAGGTGTATGCACGAAGATGCCATTTGATCTGCTCGTTTTTTCTTTTTTTCTTACCTTTCCCCTCAGTTACTGTCAGACTAGACTTTTTCATTTCAAAATAGAATAGCTGCAGCTCATCTGTCCCTCTTAAGAAAACATGTCTTCTGTCACAATAGTTTCTGTGGCTGAAACTAATTCCCCAGAAACTGGAATCAGCACTGCAGCGTCAAGAGAGTGGCTAAAGCAGCCCAAACTGATTTAAACCAAGACTGTTGCCTTTCTCTCCTGCCTCATTCTATCTCCATCTTTTACTGGTACCACCAGCATCTTTTGATGGGATTCCTTTTGAGCTGGCTTACGTTGCTGACCTGTCTTGTTGTGCAGTGTCATGAGCACTTTTGCAAGGAAAGGGATGATTTACATCGTCTGGAGTTGCCAGAGAACCATGCTTTGGGCCAAAAGACAAGGATTGCATAAAGCTTAGAGCTGAACTGCCTCTTGCTGGTACTGCTCTGGAAAGTCTCTTGCTTTACCACTTGACTTAAATCACAGAGTTGCAGTAGCATGCTGTGGCCAGACAAATGAGTGCCTGAAAACAGTACTGTTGTGCAAGCACTGCAGAGCAGAGTATTAAAGTTGTTCAGAGACCTTGACAGAGCTTCAGAAATGCAATGTGTTGAGGAGCTGCAGAGCAGGGGTCACAGCCCACAGTGCAGGCAGGATATTGCTGAACTACCAGGTTTCACAGTACTGCAGTGTTCTGTTCTGAGCAGCTCAGGATTATTGTCACAAAGGACACATGAAGTTACACAAAATTACTCTTGCTCTGTCCTCCTCGAGGCTAGAAACTCCAGTGGTCCATATGAAATAGGACTTTCTTTTCTTTTTTTTTTTTTTTTTTTTGAACAGACCTGATGAACAGCATGCCAATGCCTCCCAGGACGTTTGTGTGGACAGAACAGATTCTGTGTTTTAGGACTCCCCATCTGTCTCTTTTGTTGGCTGTAGAAATCACTTTAGAAAACAACTGGCATGTGAGTGGGAGGTTCATGCTGATTGTGGTTTGGGGGATTCTTTTCTTCTGTTGCATTACTTTCCTTGTGCACATGCTGCTGAATTTTTATTTGTTAAGGAAGTACAAAGGAGGAAAAAGTAAGTCCTGCGTCATTTCAGTTTGCGTTTGTGCTTAGATCTGGTCAGAGCCAGCCAAACTCTGGGCACTCAGTGATGTCAGCAAACATAAAGCAGATATCTAGAACAAGACTTGGAGCTTTAAAGTCACAGCAAGACTTTGTTATGAACCTTTGCTGTGAAGACTTACAGGATGACACATGCAAAAAATGTTAACTTCTATTAAAGTCTCTCATGAGAGTTCTTACCAAATGCTAATGAAAACTCAGCAGGACATCTCAAGCGGTACATTCCAAAAGTTTTTATCACACATTTGTTGAAAATGTCTTTAAAAAAAAACAATTAGTACAAGGGAAGAAAAGCTATACATACAGTGGATTGATATTAAATGCAAATTAGGTTTCTGGGAGTAATTTAGGAAAACAATGACGTTTAAGGGAGAGCTTAATGGAAACGTGTGAGAACTGAAATGGCCTGAGCCTGGCCTTCTGCCCACTGTTCCCAGTGTAGAAAGCAAGTGGGTTAGAAAGCAAGTGACTGTACAGTTAAGTAATTGTGAAGAAAAAAAGAAAGAAAGAAAAAAAAACGTTTGTCATGATAAAGTATCCCTGATGAAGTACTTCGGGTTCCTTGCTATTTCTGGTGCTACATTTTTGTAAGTGTTTTCCATTGATTATCTTGCAATTATTTACAAATTTGCCTGTGTGAGCATATATGTACATTTCTCTGGAAATAATGCTTCCTATTTGTTTCCATGGAAACTGGAACAAATGCAAAGAGCCCAATAACACTATTTGATAGAACAAATTCTCAGCTACAAAGCACCACTTTTCAACATAATCACCACCATTAGATATGCATTTTCACTGTCCATGAACAAGAGCCTGCATGCCCCTCTCATAAAAATCTACACAAGTGGAAATGACCCAGTATTGCTGTTGCCACTGCTGAAATGCACCACCACTGCCTCCCTGTGCTCACATCTCCTGTTTGGTCTCCATCAGTGTTCAGCAAACATCAGTGAATGTCAATGGGTGACTTTTATTCCACGTGGAGGAATTCAGTGATACACCTTTGCTTCATATGCACTTCCATGTCAGATGCCATTTTGTCAGACTACCCCTCTGCTGCCATCTGTCATATGGCAACAAAATGTAATGGGATATTGGTGGGAAGGTTCAACCTCTACTACCACACCACCAACGTCTGCCACTGACATTGTGGGTCAACATAATAAAGTAGAAGGCATTACTTTGGGAGCAACCCTCCTAGAATGTTTGCATGCAGATGCTGGTATTTTTTTTTATTCCTCATTCTGCAGTCAGTGGTTTGAGAAAGCTTGCACGACTTTAAGGAAAGGGAAATAAGTTAAAAAAGGATATTATGCCTTGTTCTAAGGTTCTCAAAACCAGTTGTCTTGAAACAAATACTACTGCTGGGGCCAGTAAGCAAGAGTGCCATCTGCACTGCACTCAGACCTACTTACAAGGCAAATGGGCCCATTGGTTCTGTGTGCATAAATACACCCATCCTGGGAGGTCAGGGCTACCTGAGGTAAGGAGATTCTAAATCAAAAGCACGTAGAAGATTTTGGAGATAAAGACAGTAATGATAAGACTTGTGTACTCTCTGACCATGTCTGGAGGTACAGTAAACCACAAAGCACTGAGCTTGTGTAAGCTCACTCTGGTTGTTCAAAATACATAGAGGAGTTAACTTTATACCAGTAGGCTTTATGCCAGGTAAGGTATCATTTTTCCCTCCGTGGCCAGCCTGAAAGCTTTCCTGCTGCCCTAAGCTTTCTATCATTTCCTGTAGCAAATTCTGCAGAGAGGTGGCTGTGCACCTTAGACGTCAGACACAAGACATGTGTGTTGCATGTGAGCCATAGCACATGGTGTGAAACTGGTGATCCAGGAGATACATATGTCTGAAGCTGGGTTTGGCTGGGTGAAGCCTTCACAGCCCTTCAGGAGATTGGGAGTATCTGGTCCTAGTATGGGGCTGAAGGTAAACTGTAGAGTGATGTACAGATCTTTATTTTTCAGTGCCACAAATGTGATTTTTATTTCCCCTTTAAATACTAGAGCTGCTGTAGTTATAAGGGCTAATTCAGTAGCTAGGAGTCTTATCAGATATTGCAGAAGAGCGCAGTGGAGCTGGTGATCTTTGCTTCAGCTGTCAGTGGCATTAGGATAAAACAATTCCTCAGAGAAGATCAGTTGTTACAGAGTTTTGGCAAATTCTCATATTACTCACATTCCTAATAAAAAGAAAAAAGAAAAAAGTTCCTATAATATGTTATAACACTGCCTGCTGTTCTGGCCACACGCAGAAAATCAAGTCTTGTACTCTTCTTGAATTACATGCACAGCTTCTGCTGCATAGTGTCTTTCATAGTTAACTGTCATGGAATTGGAGCAGAACCATGCTAAACAGTTGGCATCTTAAGATACCATCAAATCCCACAACACTCCGGAAGATCAGCTTCTCCCACATTAGAAGGACCTCTCTTTGTTGTTCTGCAACTTGTGCAGTGAGTTCATCCTTCTATTGTGTCTACTATAAATAGCATTTTATCAGCACCAGGGGCTGTTATTGGCTTTTATATTGCAGACAATGAAAAAAAAATCACAGTCTTCATTGTTGTGTTGGTTGCTTGTCATCTAGTTAAAAATACAGCTGGATAAGTTTTAATGCATTGTCAAGGTCTGCACTTGGTGTGAGAGCTTGTAGACAGCAGTTGCTGCTGGAGGTCATTGTGAGATTAAGAGTCTCGAAAGCAAGGTAAAGTGAGCTTGCTTAGTTCTGATGTGGCAAAGTGACTGAGGGGCCACTTTCTTCCCTCCTATTTTGAAGTTAGATTTGTCTGACACAGGGGTTCCCATGTTGGCCACTTTCTTGAAGTACTGAGGCAGCACCAGAACTGCATGCAAAGTCACTTTTTTTTGAAATATTTGCTCATTCACGTACATTTCAGATACACCTGCATATTTCATGTTTCTTTCGCTTTCCAGGCAATCAAAGCATGTTTTCATAATTTTTCTTATATCCATTAGAATATAAAATTATTTCTAAGGCATACTCGAACACATTTCATATGTATGAAAGTTGAAATCATTTTCCCATTATTCTTTTAATACTCCTTTTGTTTCAATTTTTAACATTGCTGCAGCCATATTTTTTTCAAAGGTGAGTTTTCTGGCCCATTTTAGAGGCTTGGGGGTAGGGGAAAAACTAGTGTGTAGGAAGACTGTTTTCATTCCACTAATGTTGATCCACTTGGCTCATAAGAAGAGCTTATTGTGTTGTTTACTTGAAAAGAACGAATATCAACACATAAATTAGCTGAGAACTGGATTTCCAAAAGAATAATTTTTCTGCAGTTTTCTGTTAATTCAAAGCAATGTCTTTTTAAATTGATGCAACTCCCAGGACTGTGATGATCACATTACTTTCCCTTAGGAGTAAACACAGACAAAAGTGTCTGCTCAGTTTCCAAACTAGAGGGCCATTGTTGCCTCAGGTGCTCAAATTTCCGTAGAAAAAAAACCTTCCGTAGCTCCTATAGCTGTACATATTGAATGTATCAGTGTACCTTGGGACTTCCATGACAACTTTTGAGAAATACTAGGAGCTCTTCTTCAGAAAGACATGGGAAAACAATTTACTGAACAAGGCTCCCAAAAGTGCTTTTTCAGACAGTCTTTCACCTAGCTGAGGTGCTCAGACCTGAAGTGTTTTAACTGAAAGAAACTAACCATACCATATAAAATTTTCCCTTCCTTTCACTCTTGCAAAGATGTACAACCTTACAGGACAACAGGATCGACCCTTTCTTCTGACCCCACAGCACCGCAACACTCAGATCTCCTTCTGGAAAATACCCCTTGGCCATGCTACTTTTCAGAATGCATGGAGCCTAATGTATTTAGCTTTGTCACAGCATCCCACTGAATCCCAGGTTCTAGGAACAAGGAATGTCCTTCATAGCTCATGAGATTTCATAAAACTTGGCAGAACTAAAATATTTGTCTGAGAGGGAGGTCTGGGCTACCAGGCTGTCCTGGTTCTATATGTCATCTACGCTATTACCCATTTCAGCTGTATGGCTCAGTTTTAGAGCTTATAATGGGAAGCGTGTTACTTACCTTATGCATAAGTCATCAGATACTTTTATCAAGAGCTTCAGCTGTTCCAGTTTTCAAGTGTGTCTGTGGGCTCTGTACATTTAACAGCTTATTTCTATGTGATGGTTTTGTAATGCTGAAAATAGATAGAGAAGCAGACTCATATTCCTCAAACTGCCTGATGTGAGAAAATCATGATGAACAGAAGGTTGCTGAGACCTGGAGAAGTACCACTTTTAGCTCATACCTTTCCAAGATTAAAAATGGATATCAGCAGCAGCAATTTCCATTCTGCTTGCCTTCAGAGCATTTTATGGAGGGCAGTGCTAATCCCTGTCAGCAGACAGGATGCTATTCGGAAATTACATTTCTGTAATTACAAGCAGCCCGTCATCAAATTGGTTTCCGGGTGGTTATGGTAGTGGTGCCTAAATTCCTCCTTCAAACATTTATACTTTTATACCAAAAAGACAGCAGGTGAATTAAGCAACTTAGGGAATAAGAAAATGGAAGGAGAAACTGCAAGGGAGACAAGGTTTAAGAACATGCCATTGAAATACCTGAATGCACTTCAGGTGGTTGAGGGTGAGGTGGAATCACTGGCTGTATAGGTTACTTGGAATGAATTGCCATGTTTCAAGTTGCTAGAGCACTACCAGCTTTACAGTGGAGGACAGTGTTTTCTACCCAGACTGAGACAGCTGCAAAAACTTCAGTTTTGTAATAAGGATTACATGTGATTATTAAAAAATGAATTCCCTGTTGAGTTGTATTTTCACAATGGGAAAATATTGCCCTGACCTGTTGGAAGATTTTGTTTGGTCAAAATCAGCTGGTTTTTTGGACATCCTTCCTGACAGACACCCTTGGGGATGACCAAGCCAAAGGAGTTTTTGTAGGTGGACAGTTGTCTCAGTTACCAGTAAAACAACTGTTTAATGTTAAAAAGAAGTCATGCTGCCAGCACAGTGCTAAAACTCGCAATAAAAAAAAAAATAATCTGGCCTTGGACTTCAGCTTGCTCAGTGGAATTACAGAGACTGAGACATATACAAGCAAAATCAATGTGGTATTTTTCACCAGTGTTTTGAACTTCATGCTCATTTGCATATGACATTACAAAGAATTGATGTTAAATACTGCCAAGCCATAAGTAAGTGTAACAAATCTGCAGCTACATTCCAATAAGGTGGCCAGGAATCAGGCCCTGGAATGCTTACTCCCTGCAGACTGTCAGTAGTCTGGCTAAGTAGGAGTGCACACCCTTATCCAGAATAATGTTAGGGTCTCATTCATGCTTAGTATAATCTTTGGAAAAGGAAATACCTTGTGACATTCTTCAGCAGCGTTTATGGATGAATAAATACAAGTTTTAATGGAGTCTTCACAGTAGAACATTGGCAACCTAGGAGGCCCCTGGGGACAGAACGTGGGACATTTTCAGAGCTCCAAGAGAGATGAGGAAGAGATCTTTCATCTGTCTGACTTCCTGAGGCTCTGAGGAAAAACCACACTGCCCAGCACTTAGCCAAGGGAACAACTGTTTCTTGTGATTGTTTTGAGGCTGTATGTGTGCATCAAGTAGTCTGGCCTCCTTCCATTGAATACATTCCTCTGAATTGGACTCTAGATAACAGCTTTTAATATGTCAGCAGGTAATTAATTACGATAAACATGTAAATTGTGTATCGTCCCAATAGGCTGTGTAGGTCCAGCAAGGTACATGTGACTGGAAGTATATCGATTAAGGGCCTCCAATAGTGATGAGCACTCAGCAGTGTACCACACTGAGTCACTGAGCGTTGTGCTGTCAGTTACCTGTGGATTAAGGACTGATGCAATTTTAACCAGATCCTGTATGACCTGAGTGAAAAACACCATATAATTTTGTGTCAATGCCTTTTGCAAATGCTTCATGATATGTCTGGTTCTGTTTCCTATTCTCTCTTTACTATTATTATTATTTATATATTTATTTATTTATTTAAAATCAAACCTCAAAGTAACAGCCTTACTTACTTGAGATTAACATATTTTGCAGTGTATACCCCATGACTGTGTCTTGTTCCATCCATTGGCTTTCAGTGTAGCTTCTGCACCTGGATGCTGAAGGGGGAGATAGGTTGGGCAGAACAGACAATGCATGCCAAAGAATAATTAATTGTGGTGATAAGGATTTTCAGCAACATGGAGAAAGAATCCTTTCCCTCACAATTTGCCAACCACTTTTGACTTTCATGTTGGCCTCTCATTCTTTGTGTGTACATAGATGCGTACATATAGGTATGTGTGCATATTAAGCACACTGTTGTATATAAAGAGGGTGGTTCTTTCTGTTCTTTCATCAGCATAGCGAGAGGAGCTCTGAAGCACTTTGTCAACTTGCATAAGCTATTTAGCTATCCACAGCTGATGTCTTTCAGGTCATCTTGAGTAGCCAGAATAAATCTCTCTTTAGCAGTACAGATGGATACTAGGAAAGCTAGCAGATGCATTGTAGCTAATCAGACAGAGGCTCAGCAGGGTAACTAAAATCTCTGTTAGATTTCATATCCCTTCATGGAGTTTAATTAAAAAGCTTTGTGTGCATCCTTTTGTTTTATCTGTTGCCAGTGTTTTGTCTCCTATTGCAGCAGTTCCTTCAAATAACCATCAATTTGCTGTAATAATCTAATGAGAAGAACAAGCAGCACTGTTTAATTATAGAAAAATGATAATAATCCTTGGCTGTTGAAGGGTTAAGGAGCTGCTGCTGGCCACTGGAACACAAAAGAGTTGGTGCCAAGGGGCCCCTGGAAGTCTGTGGCAATTCGGACTTTATTGCTGAGCAGCAGTAGCTGGCTGCATCAAGCAGCAGGCCAGTAGAGCTTCCTTCAGGGAGAGATAACTGCCTTATTGAGCAGCCTCCTCACAGAAGGAAGCAGAACAGGCACAGACAGATTTCTGTTTCACACCCCAGCAGAAATGCAAAGCAATCAAAAGAAAGATCTGTTGTCTTACAGAAGCTCAATGCCTTTGGCTCCATCTCCATTCCTCAGCCTCACAGTAGAAGCCAGCAGTTGATACATAACCAGGTGTCACCTGATGTCATTTTGCTGGAGGAGGTAGAGGAGGTAGCAGGAGAACTTGGGGAAAAAGGGTCCTTGCTGCAGGGGAAACATGAGCCAAGATGCAGGTAAATCAGGTATTCCTGTGCTATATCCAGGAATAACGTGGATTCAGGTTAGTCAAGAGAAAACACCTGAAAGAAGTAAAAACTTTGCATCTTCAGACTTTTCCTGATATTTGTTGTGTTTTGTTTTGTTTTTTTCCTTTTGTTGTGAATCAGGAAGTAAGCAAAATCTTGATTGATGATTGACCTTTTTATTTTGCATCCAGCTGTTTGATCATTTAAGTTGCTTTCCTTTTTATGTTTTCCCTAGCTAGGATCACTCTGAAGTAAGCATGGAGCAAGGAGCTTTGGAACAGTAGAGGAAAGATTGCTAGAAGACCTTATAGCAGAGAACAAGTCCCCAGAATTCAGCTTAATATTAATGTGACAGACTGCTGTGTGCAATCGTGATTACTCACAGTATTAATGAGCTCCCAGGGCATACAGTGTCTGCAGATGTGGAACCACTTGGCTGGAAATCATATGATGGAGCCATACCATGTTTGACAACACATCCAGAACTCTGAAGGCAACAAGATGTGACAGGACCTAGATTTTCACTCTCAGCACATAACTTGGCTGCACCTCTGTGGGTGGGAAGCATGGGAAGGCAAGGGCATTAGCACAACTGAGGTAATTCAGCACAAAATCTGTGACAATCTGCATGTAGAGTTCTGACATAAAGTCATAGAATCACAGAATAGCTTGAGTTCCTGTTCTTTGGGCTTCTCCACTACTTAGACTACTTGTTTTTATTTTAAGGTCTTACAAACCATCTAGTTCCAACACCCCTGCTGTGGGCAGGAATACCTCCACTAGACGAAGTTGTCCAAAGCCCCATCCAAGCTGGCCTTGAACACCTCCAGGAGTGGGGCATCTGCAGCTCTTCTGGACAGCCCATTCAGTGCCTCACAGCCCTCTGACTAAAATGAACAGATCTGACAGATGCAACCTCTCCTTGGCAAAGCACTACCACTGACACCCAATGTGTGTGGTTGGCTGCATATGAGCAAGACTGTTATGGGGAGGGTAGCATGGAGCTGGTATGAGATGCAGCTCTGCCTTTATTGCAGCATTCTTCCTGCGATACACCATGCTGTGTGTTAGCTTTCCAACAGACAGAAAAGTTAAAGTTAGCTTACATTACAAGTACTTCCCACAGATGTAAGACTACAATTACATTGCTACTGACAGTCGTTGTCTGCTTTGACCAGATCCTTATTATTATTATTATTATTTTTTTGCATGCATGCAATTCTGCAAATTTTTTGTGAAGTGTGAAAATGTGATGCCATCTTCCTCTCTCTGTTTACTTTTCCACCGCATCCTCCTATACATCTCATATTACCCATAACAGGGTTACTGGCCTACTCTCCTTCATGACTCTACTGTGCCACTATGTCCCTACTCTTCTATTTCACAGTATTCACTGCTCTTACTCTTCTTCTTAGCACTCACTTCCATTTGATTTTTTCTAGTCACAAGTAAAAATACAAGTCTTTCACATGTTGGGAATAAGAACTTCTGGATAAATTTAGCTATCCAAGCAATTATCTGTTTTCCTTTCTCTTCATTTATATTTAGTTTTGAATTAAAATATAAACAAACTGAATATGTCTTGCAGTTTCTTCATGGAATTTCTCCTCCTGATATTCACTGTAGACAATGCTCAATATTATCATTTTCATTTAATTTGTTGTTCTAAGCTCCATCTCTGAGGACAGTTTTATCCATTGTTACCACAAACCCTTTGGTACTGACTCTTTTGTGTTCCAGTGGCCAGCAGTGGCAACTCCTTCACAATCAAAGCACACTATAATGCTTACATGAAGACTACCACACACCTTCCTCCATAGTAAGGATGTGAATCTGAATTAACTCCTCCATTTTTAGCCTCACTCTATTTGACATTCTCTTCCATTTCTAACCCAGACTCAAGTTCATCCTGCATACCATCTATGTAACACATCCTTTTCTCCCTACAGCTACAGCTTTGCTGTTGTAACTTCAGCTATTACTGTGTTATGGATCAGTCACTGCGCCCATTCTGTCATAAATCTGACAGATATACCCCCCTCATTGCCAGTGTTTCTGCAAAAAAGCCTTGCCCTGTTCTTGACTTAAACTGTATCTCCTTTTCTTTAGCCCTTCTTCAGAAACTTAGGTCACTTATTTTTACTTCAAAGCTTGTCTTGGCCTATCTTCTCCCTACCTGCTTTCACTGCTTTAGTATTCCACCTTCAACAGTGAACAGTGCTGGCCTCCTCTGAGCACTTGTTCCATTTTAAAATGTGCCGTGTAATTGGAAGGAGTGTCTTGCAAAGCTCTGTAAAGCAGCTTCTTCTGGTGCTTAGAATACCTTCATGTGATTGTTCCTTTCCACACTGCCTATTGAAAGGCTTCGTATGTAGATGATGTGCTGGCTGGCACCATCTCATTTTAGTGTGAGCTGTAGTGTGAGCTGGCCACCCTGCTCTATACTGACCCAACATGTTCAGGTCATGAATGCTGTGGGACTGGGACTTCCATGCTCTTCAGCTCAGGTGCAACACATAGCGCAAAGCAAATGAGGTCCATGAAAAGGATTTCCACACAGTAATAAATGCTTATGAAGCATAAGTACAACTGTGCAGGCAAAGAGTTATGTGGTACTAATACAGTAAAACTGTCATCCTACTCATAGTGAAATAAATGATCCAGAAGAAAAGCAGACTGGCTGGTATCTTTGTACTCACACTCTAAAAGATATTGCATCTTCTTCTGCTCCTTCGTGACATAGCTTTAATAGTTTTACTAATATCACCTTAGGGATACCTCTAACTGGGCTGAATTTTGGGAGAGGTGTCTATGAACACAGCAGCTGTTCCCACATTGGAACTGCTGGAAAGGATACTGTGAGCTCTCCTTCATCTATTTCAGCACAGAATCAACAACTTCTCTCAAGCTACTTTACAGGTGACTGACACTGACAGTCCAGGATTTGCACCAATGCAGAACAGGGTCACATGCAGGGGTGCCTTCAGAGCAGTAAATCCAGGCAGTGGAGTGGTGGCAAACAGCCATGGGGCAGGAGAGGAGGGACAGCAGTAGAATCTGTAGCTCTTGCAGCTGCCTGCAGAGTGAGAATGCATCCATGGCACCTTCTGCAGAGATTCAGGAAAATGTTGTTGTGTGAGCTGAACTCCTTTATCATCCCTGGAGTTTGACTGGTGAGGCATTGAAATGAACTTCAGAGAAAATCACATTGAAACTGAGACTTAATTTTTCCTTGGTTTTGATAGAAGACATTAAAATGACCTCAGGCTAGCTGGCAACACTTGTGACGAACAAATCTTTTGGTGGAACATGAGGGCTTCCAGTCTCTAATGAATGGGCCTCCCACCCACCAGCAAGCCCAGTGTGCATTTACATGGTTTTCTTGTGAACATTTCACACAGCTCTGAAAATCACATGCTCCCTTACAGGAAATGTTTTTTCTCTGTTGCACATCTTCTGTGGCTGACTGCCAGGATATCCTGCTCTGACTCCCAGCTTTTCTTCTATGACTAGCTTTTGTGACCATGGAAAGTCATTTCTTCCTTCTGCCTCCTCCCTTTTCTTCTTTGTGAAATATGTGAAAATAAGTTAATGATCAGAGCCTGTATATCCTCTCCAGTCATACTGGGCAGAAATATGATAGCAAAAGGTGAGACTTCTTTAGCATCCTGAACAACCTCTGAGAAAGAGAACAGTTAAAGTATGTGTTTTAATTTGACAAAGCTATTATTTTTTTCAAGGTGAGAACCATGAAATATTTCAATCTAAGTTGGAACTGACATAAAGTTCTTACCCTGTATTACGTTTTGCTAAATGGGGGAAGAGATAAAGCTCTTTCAAGGAGTATGGAAGAAAAGCAGTTTCTTGCTCTGGAAAATATGTTTCACTGGTATGTATCCTTTCATGCTGTCTTCAGGCATTCAAATGTAACAGAGTTGCAAAAGCAGTCCCTGTTCACTGCATTTTGACTTTGACAATGAGGTAATCGCTAATGTGGTAATGTTATGTGGGCAGATGCGTGAAAACTCAGAAAGATCCCCTGCTTTACACTTATGCAACTGTAAATGACTGTTGCAGATATAAATACCCATAAATAGGGAGGAGAGGGGGCAAGCGAAGAGAACAGCAGCAGACTTGGACAAACAAACAAACAAAAAAAGGCTTTGTAAGGCAAAAGCTCTTCATTAATGCCCTGAAAGTAAGGCTGAATCAGAGTAATGAATAAAGGATGTTAAATGGCCATGTCTAACAGGAGTGCATCATGGGCTTGTATGTAGAAGTGACTGTAGAGCTTGTCCCTGGCAGGTGGCAGGTGCGTGTGGTGCAGTCAACACTGCACTGAGGCACAGGGACTGAGTGATGGAGGCTTTTGGGTGGTGTTCAGGGAGGGGCCAGGAGGGATTAATTTCGTTCTCACTGAAGTTTCCTTTCTGCTTTACAAACCAGGGATGACTTATAAAGGGATGGTTCAGCTGGTATAGGGACTAAGTGGCCATATTGATCTAGGAAACAGCCTTAAACAGATGGGAAACACAACTTGTTGTCTTTTGAAAACCTTACTTTTGCTTATTTTTTAAATCAATGGTGAAGCCAGTGCACTGTGTTCAAAAAAATTAACTTGGATATAATAACATCTTTCTTAAGCCAATCACAAGAAAATGGCACTACAAATAATCTCTTTTTTTTTTTTTTTTTCATTTTGATATCTCATTATTTCAGTGTGGAGTATTTCAGATTTGTTCTTCCAATTTCTTTCTCTTCATCTGTGGCATTTTTGATGTATGTTTCTTTCCTTTTTAATGAAAACCAAGACTTCCTCTGACTGTGAAAGTGGCCTAAGTATTTCCTGCCTTCCCCATCCATTCCTCCAGTCCACCAGTTGGCCTGAAACAGTGGTCTGTGTACTTTAAACCAGATTTCTGAAAATAATGGTTAAATAAAGCTGCCTTCCTTTTTTCTCTTTAGATTCATTTTCATACTTTTTCATAGATTCATAGATACATTAGGTTGGAAAGGACCTACAAGATCATCTAGTCCAACCATCCTCCTATCACCATCCCTACCCACTAAACTACTAAATCAAATCCCTTAGCACCTCATCTAAACGTTTCTTGAACAATGCTAGGGATGGTGCCTCAACCACCTCCCTAGGCAGGCCATTCCAGTGCCTGACCACTCTTTCAGAGAAAAAATGTTTCCTCAAATCTAATCTAAATCTTCCCCGGTGCAACTTGTGGCCATTCCCTCTCATTCTGTCATTAGTTATCTGGGAGAAGAGGCCGATCCCCTCCTACCACAACCCCCCTTCAGGAAGTGGTAGAGTGCAATAAGGTCCCCTCTGAGCCTCCTTTTCTCCAGACTAAACAATCCCAGCTCCCTCAGTCGCTCCTCATAAGATTTGTGCTCCAGACCCCTCACCAGTTTTGTTGCCCTTCTCTGAACACGCTCCAGGGCCTCAATGTCTTTCTTGTAGTGAGGGGCCCAAAACTGAACACAGTACTCGAGGTGCGGCCGCACCAGAGCTGAGTACAGGGGGATGATCACCTCCCTGCTCCTGCTGGCTACACTATTTCTAATACAGGCCAGGATGCCGTTGGCCTTCTTGGCCACCTGGGCACACTGCCGGCTCATGTTAAGCCGAGCATCAACCAACACCCCCAGGTCCTTTTCCTCTATGCAGTCTTCAAGCCATTCTGCCCCAAGCCTATAGCATTGCATGGGGTTATTGTGGCCAAAGTGCAGGACCCGGCACTTGGCCTTATTGAACCTCATCCCATTGATCTCAGCCCAGCTATTCAGCCTATCCAAATCCCTCTGAAGGGCCTCCCTACCCTCTGGCAGATCAACACATCCTCCCAGCTTGGTGTCATCTGCAAACTTACTGAGGGTACACTCAATCCCCTCATCTAGGTCATCAATAAAGATATTAAACAAGATGGGCCCCAATACCGACCCCTGGGGGACACCACTCGTAACAGGACGCCAGCTGGACTTAACTCCATTAACCACTACCCGCTGGGCACGGCCCTCTAGCCAGTTCCCCACCCAGAGGAGAGTGAACCTGTCCACACCACGGGCTGCCAGTTTCCCCAGGAGAATACTGTGGGAGACCGTGTCAAAGGCCTTGCTGAAGTCCAGGTAGACTACATCAACAGCCTTTCCCTCATCTACCAGTCTGGTCACCCAGTCATAGAAGGAGATGAGGTTGGACAAGCACGACCTGCCCTTTGTGAACCCGTGCTGACTGGGTCTGATCCCCTGGTTGCCGTGCACGTGCCGTGTGATCTCCCTCAAGACCATCTGCTCCATAACTTTCCCTGATACCGAGGTCAGGCTGACAGGCCTGTAGTTCCCTGGGTCTTCCTTACGGCCTTTTAATAATCATTCTTATGCTTGAATTGAATAATTTTCTGATAGTGACTTCCCCATGCTATAATGACCAGTTTGATCATCATCATTTCACTTCATAGAGTCATAGAACTGTAGAATCACCAAGGTTGGAAAAGACCTAAAAGATCATCCAGTCCAACCATTCACCTATCACCAATGGCTCCTACTAAACCATGTCCCTCAACACAACATCGAAACGTTGCTTGAACACCCTCAGGCTCGGTGACTCCACCACCTCTCTGGGCAGTCCATTCCAGTGCCTGACCACCCTTTCAGAGAAGTAGTATTTCCTAATGTCCAGCCTGAATCTCTCTTGGCACAGTTTGAAGTCATTCTGTCTAGTCTCTCTAGTCATCTGCATTGTGAAAAGGTCTCATGTTGATGGAGTCAAGGTTTCCTTTCCTTTCAATAAAATGTACTAATGGGATTTATTAATGGCTTAGGATACTCACAAAGAGTATCTAATAAGCTCAAAACTATAAACAATCAATCTAGATACTAGAATAATTTATTGGACAATCTTTAAACATTCTGCCATTTATTCAATATAATGGTCCATAGGAGCAATAGGAGTTTATTATTCATTTATCTATTCAAGATTTGTACAGGCTGCAATTAAAAACAGTGCTGGTGAAAGTGTTTTGGTTTTTACATGCATTATAGGTAGACCCCAAAATCAAGCATCTCCATTGCTTCAAATTATTTTAGTGCCATGCTAACTTAAGAAAATTACATTTTCACTATAAATACCTGTGTTGCATTTCTTTACCTCTTCTATTTTATTTTCAGGTCAAACATATAAGTTCCAGTACTGAATCAGGACTGAGAATGAGACATGCTATCATAGAATCATAGAATGATTTGGGTTGAAAGAGACTTAAGAACATCTACTTCCAACCCCTTGCTGTAGGCAGGGACACTGCCCACTAGACCAGGTTGCTCAAAGCCCCATCCAGCCTGGCCTTGAATGCTTCCGGGGGGGGGGGGCTTTCACAGCCTCTCTGGGCAACCTGTTCCAGTGTCTCAGCACCCTCACAGAATTTCTTCCTAATATGTAGTCTAAACGTACCTTCTCCCAGTTCAAAACAATTTCCCCGTGTACTGTCACTTACACATCCTCATAGGAAGTTCCTTCCCAGCTTTCCTGTAGGCCCCCTTCAGGTACTGGAAAGCCACTATAGGAGGCCCCCTCCAGACCCTTCTTTTCTCCAGGCTGAAAAGCCCCAGCTCTTCAAAGTAACTAAAACATACTTTAATTACTCATGTTATTTTAGGGTGTACTCTCCTGAGACCTTTTTTTTGACCAGTGTCTTCAATGGACTTCTATCTTTAAGTGTACCTGTGCGTACAAAAATAAAACGACCAGATCTCAAAGAGATTTTCAAAATAGCAATTTATCAAGCCTGTAAATTCAAGGAGGTGTCAGTAAATTACTGGAAGGTGGACTTGTGACTAAAAAGTTTACTCTGTAAATGCCAGGAAATATGTTAGTTAACAAATTCTTGCATTCCTTCTTCCATTTGTTGAACTGCAGCATTTCATCTGACAGAAGGATGATTCTATCGAAGGAAGATTGTCCACTCACACTAATTTTAATGAGAGCTGTGTGTACTAAGACTCCTCTAATGCTGATGGAAAAAGGTTTGAGGCTTTCCCTGCCTTGCTCTTGCCATCAGTGTGGGAAGCGTTTTCTGACATATGTCCGGTACAAATAAAGGTGTAAGAGTTGCTTCAGGACACTAATACATGAAATCTTCACCCCACAGACTTATCGCTCTAGTGGTAGGTTGCAAATGAAGCAGAAAATCTACTGTGATAGCAAGATATAACAGTGAAGCAATTGGATTAGGCATTTTGTTGTGCCCTGTTTTTTTGTTTCTTACAAGAAATCGTTACTTATATGAAATACAGAATACTGTCTTATATTTCATGGCTGTGATATAAAATTTATTTTATAGTTATTGTGGTTAGCTTGTTCATGTCCTTATCTAAAAACATTAGCAATAATATTACAGGTAGCATACTTGTAGATCCCCAAACAGTATAAGATGAAATTACTTTCATGCCAGAATCTAATAGAATATTCTGTATCTCTACCTCTAATGTTTCCAGATTGTACTAATCTGAAATGTCAATGAAGTCTCTAGATGAATTCCTGACTTTTGACAAAAGGCCTTCATCTCAGCCTCTTAAATTCCAAGGTGAAAGGGAACGTAGCATTCAGATTTATTAGCATTTTACCTTGACATTTCAGCCCTGCTTTCAGTTTAGCATTCCAACCAGGCAGTGAAGACGAATGTCATCTTTCAATTCACTGAAGGGAATTACCCCAAGTAAACCTGACTTTAGGAATATCTAAAGTGTAATAATGTACTGTCTTGTTTTTGTTTTGTTTTTTTTTTTAGCAAGAAACTTTTCTTAAAAGCATTCAAGAACAAGCAATTTGTGAATTGCAGTTTCCCCCTAGGCTAGGATAATAATCAGTGCTTCTCAGTTTCAGTGGAGTGAGTGGTTGCACTGCCCTGAAGAATCTTTTGCCTTTTGTTTCCACTAAAAGGTCAGACTTCTAATTTTGTCTCATCATGAACTTCTGCGTTACCATGTCAAAACCTTGTTACACCCACATCCATGGTCTTGCACCTTTCTTTTGTACATTCTTTATTTACTTAATTTTTTAACATTGTGTCAGGTATAAGGAACAAAATACCCTTTGTTAAAAAAAAATCACAGCGAACAAAAAGTGCAAAATATTTTCCAACAGAGTGCAGATGAAAAGAAGGCACAACCACCACAGCACACACAGCCCCACAGCTGTTTGACCTTGGCTGAATGGAGAGCTGGCAATATGGTTCAGTCAAACAGTTTTACTTGCTTCCTGCAAACTTTTGGTGACCCTTGAGATTCTAGAAGTATGTTTTGATAGCGAGGTAAATAACAGTATAAATGTCATTCAGTGTAAACTGACAAGAAAGAAGGTGTGTACAGGCAAATGAAATACACCAGTTACTCTTCAGACAGTGTGATACAGTACTGAGGATTAATTGTATTCTTCTGATGAGCACCATTTATTTTACAGAGTCGTTCCTGTTCAATCCATGACAAAGCTTTGGTGTAGCGGAAAAAAATGAGTTATGCTGCAAAAGGATATACAAGGCTATATATCTTTAGTTCTGCTGTATTTATTAGTTGCTCTTCCTGCCATACTATGCCTTCTGTGAAACCTTGAAGATAAAATTGTTTTACATGTTTTTGTTGTAAGTCATGGCTACTCTCCAGCTGATAACAAATTGCTATTTGCATCTGTTGCAGTTGTATGCTCACTGTGTAATTTTACGCAACTGCTGTGGCCCACATTGTCTTGGTGGAAGTGAAATTTATTGACTTCCAGTTAAATTTGACTTTGAAACTTCACCTAAAAGGAAAGTAAACTGATTGATGCTGACACTCACTTTCTCTAAAACTCCATGCAGATGTATATTTTAAATGTTTTGGTATCCAGTGCAAACATGCTCTTTTTCTCATTTTATCTTTATTTTTAATAAAAAAAAAACTTAGATAAATATCACCTGAACACATAGTGTGTATGTGTGTAGCTGTCTGCAAAATGTTTCCTCCCTAGAGTTTTGAGGCAAATTTTGACATTGTATTCCACTTAAATGCTGTGAATTTTGATGTGACATATATCTAAGCATCTAACTGTGTACAAATGTTAGAATATTTTTAATGGAAAGTTGAGTACACAGTAAACCTCCGTAATTTATCATGAATGTCCACAGGAGTTTCAAGTCCCTTTCCAGTTTCCATTTCCTTCCCTGCTTCCTGCTATTAGATACTTACTAAGGGAGGACAGCTGATCTTTAGTGAGGTTTATGGCCAAAAGTTCTTACTCTGTTTTCAGTTAGCTTTTGTTGACTTTAGCAGCATGTTGATTAATTGTGCTGATGAGAGAAATGTACGCTTCTTTCCTCCTGCCTGTCAAGCTTAACAAAAGCAGTGGATGTAAAGAACATAGCAAAGAGAGAACTGATATTGAACCCTGTGGAAACAATCCCATGCAACTAAGGATCTGTCCATTTTGTGAAGTAGAAATGATTGTTTTCACTTCATTATATAGGTGCTTCAGTGAAGCACATGGCTTGTATGCATACATATCTGCAGCTACTGCTGGTCCTTTATATTAAAATTTCTACTCAGTACTATCTGCCATCAAAAGAGAGTGTAAAAAGCATTCCATCCAAAATCTGTATCTTCACTGTTTTCCTAATTTAAAACTTACTTTTTAATTTTATAACAATTTATTCCCAGTATCTGAATGTTTCAGTGTGACTGGATATTAGAAAAGAAAGATTCAGAAGAGAGCAGTAACACAGCAAAACAAGGCTTTCTACATTCCCTGCTGACCAGCCAGGAAGGGCTCTCTCTCTGGGTATTCCTCTATATTCCTTGAGGATTTCTTGATCCTATAAATTTAGACTTTCTCATACTAGTACTTTTTTTCAGTTATGTATTCAGCAAGCATATTTCCAAAAGTGATGGTTCTGAGGGTGGAGAACACAAATCTGTCACTTTTCAGTCATCTCTTTTATTTTTATACAAGATGTCTGTGTTCTTTCTTAGTAATGCGCTACATACAGCCCACAAGTTCACCTTTTCAGGAGACCATGCTCTGGTGCCATTTCTAATTTAATTAGTTCTTTGTACAGTCTCTCTTCTAAGCCTTTGTAACCTAAACCTTGAGAGGTAATTATTTCCATCCCCGAAGAGGTATCTTTGAAAATCCCTTTGCATTTTGTGGGTTAAGTGTTTAATGCTTCAGCTGGAGATTGGTAAGCTTGAGAACAGAAGCTGAATGGAGCACTTTGTATTCAGTGCCTGTCCATTTAAAATATTTTGTTCTCTTGGCCCTAAACTTTCTTTTTCTTTGTATAAAAAATGTCTTTGGAGTTTCCAGTGAAGAGGAACTGGAGGTTATTTTTACCCTCTTGAATTAGAATGAATAGAGAAAGAGTGCCCCGGTGACAATGAATCTGCAGTAACAAATATTCCAAGGTCCTTACGGTCTTGTGTTTTTCATCAGGTGATATACGTCTTTACAGTAATATCAAACTGCTAGAAGAGCGCTGCTAAAAGTGAAGGAGTAAATAAATTCAAATCTATTTCTGAAGTCAAATAAATTGTCTTGAAGCGAAAAATTAAAAATTGACAAGAAGTCAAAAAAAAAAAATGTCGCCTATTAAGGTATTTTATATGTGTGCACAGATAGATATTCTAGTCTGGATTTTTAGTTGGATACTGTTATGAGAGTGACTGAAAACAGAAGGAGCTTTTGGGGAACTCTACTTTGGTGAATCAAAACTGTAGGCAGTTTTACTGTTGTGAAAGCATAGTTCATTTAATAGGCCTCTCCAAAGTTGTTTTTTCTCTGCCTCCGAGCCAGATTGGACACTGGCATATGAAATGACTGCAAGCTGTGTATTTTCAAAGAGGTTTAAAGTAACGAGACCACCCAGTTGCACCACTAATGCTGCTGCTGCTTTTAAAAAAAAAACTGTAAGTGTTTGTATTGCAAAGGCAGAAAAGTAATTGAGGAGACATGTTCAGGAAGCAACTTATGAACATTTCCTTACACAAAAGCTCTTAGGTCAAGAACATGAAAGAAAATGTAGCTGAAAGGAACCTAGTAAAACCTTAATGCAACAGCACTGATTTTCTGATTTGTGTTTTTCTGTTATTTTTTTTTCCTCTTCTTCTGTTTTAATATATTCTTTTTGCCTTTTCTACCAAATTGCAGTATTCCGCACACTGCCTAAGAAGTTAAAAAGAAACAATCAAGCAATTAAATGGGCTTCCAGCAGCTTTGGTTTGGAAGCCATTGGGCTACAGGGAAAATATGCTGGCAAAAAACAACTGATATAATTTAATGAGGTTTAACTGAGTAATCTGGAGCATCCAGCAGGTTTTTGCTATAAGGGTCTACATCAGAAGGCCTCTTTAATAAGTATGCTGTTATTGGCTTTTGGAGTTGTCCTCGCAACACAGTTATGAAGGACGTTATGCTGATGCTGATCTATGGTCCCTGAGTTCCTGTTGTGCACTTATTTAATTAATTAGTGAAAAACAGAGCCAGAGGATAAGTGACTTTTAGGTCTTAGACTTTCTTTTCACATTGCATTACTGACAGAGAAGTTGAGAAGGGACAAGGTGACCTTGTTTGTAATACTTCTGTATTTTGATTTTATATGATGAAAAATCTCCTTTCCTCTTCATTCATATAATCCTAGAGTTATGAATAGTGAGTTTCTTCAGGTTTGGATCCTTTTTTAAAGAAGACTGTGCGTCCATCTTCTGTTGTAGAAAAGGTTATCAACTTTACTGAACTCCTGTCGTACTACAGCCATAATGCTATTGAGATAAAAGTGTTGGATGCATTGAATGACACTATTTAAGTTCTCATTTTATTTTTCAAAAACTAAATGGCAGTGCATCAGTGCATACGTAGTCATTTCTCGGGGGTGAACTCAAGGGATGAACTCGCAGAAGTTATCATAGAATCATAGAATCATGCAATAACCTGAGCTGGAATGGACAGAGAAGACCATAGACTCCAGCTCCTGGCTCCATATAGGACCACTCAAAATTGAGTATCTATGTCTGAGGGCACTGTCCAAAAACTTCTTCAACTCGAACATGCTTGGTGCCATGACGTTTACCCAAGGTTTTCTGTTCCAGTGCCCAACCATCCTCTGGTGAAAAACCTTTTCCTAATACCCAGGTCAAATTTCCCTTGACACAACTCTATGCCATTCCCTCAGCTCCTGTCACTGTCACCAGAGAAAAGAGAACAGTAACTGATGCTCTGCTCCCCCTGTCAGGAAGATGAAGGCTGCTACGAATCCTCCTCTCGGTCTCCTCTTTGGGCTGAAGAAATCAAGGGACCTCAGCTGCTCCTCGTATGTCTGGGTACTTTACCATATTTATTTGTAGCCCCCCACTTTGGACACTCTAATGATTTCCAAATTCTCTTACATTTTGACACTCATATTCAGTCACTTTTAAATAAATACCTTTGCATTTAGGAAAAAAAGGTTATTTTTTTTAAAGCTTTGTCATTGTAAATGGTGTGAAAGATATGAACAAAAAGGATTGGGGGGATTTTAAAACCTCAAATTCTTAACTGATTGTACTTTCGATTGAGATTGAGGTGGTTGATCCATTTGGTCCCTTCCAACCTATTCTGCCCTGTGATCATATGAACATGTGTTTGAGATGACAATGGATACTCAAGATCAATTGCTTGATGAAACATCAGTAAAACCTAATTCAGCAGAAATTCACTGTCTGCTTCTTTTTTTCTTGCATAGCCTCATTTTCGCAGGAAGACACACTTGTCTTTACTCTTTTCGCATATCAGATACTGTAGGAGATGAGTATTGTCCTTTGCTAGGCTAAATTTGTAAGCCAAACTTTGCTTTACAGTAATTTTTTCCCTATTAGACAGAAAACAAAAGCTGAAGCCCTTCTGCCCATATGTACCCTTCAAACCTAAAGCTACAGCAATTTTCTCCATAGAATCTTAATCTCTTTATAATGAGTCACACCTCTGCCTCTCACTGTTCTCTGGATGATAGGCATTTCTCTGCCCCACACTGAATCATAGAATCATAGAATTGCTCAGGTTGGAAAAGTCCTTCAAGATCATCAAGTCCAACTGCAACCTAACCACACTACCCTAACTCTAACAACCCACTGCTAAATCATGACCCTGAGATCCACATCCAGACAGATTTTAAACACATTCAAGGGTGGTGACTCAACCACCTCCATGGGGAGCCTATCCCAGTGCTTAACAACCCTTGCTGTAAAGAAGCTTTTCCTTATACCCAACGTGAACCACCCCTGGCACAAGTGGAGACCATTTCCCCTTGTCCTGTCACCTGTCACCAGTGAAAAGAGACCAACCCCGTTCTCACTGCAATTACTTTTCACGTATTTAAAGAGAGCAATAAGGTCTCCCCTCAGCCTCCTCTTCCCTAGACTAAACAGCCCCAGCTCCTTCAGCTCCTCCTCATAGGACACATTCTCCAAGCTCTTCAGAAGCCTTGTTGCCCTTCTTTGAACCTGCTCTAGTACCTCAGTGTCCCTTCTGTATCGAAGTGCCCAAAACTAAGCACAGTATTCAAGGTGGGGCTTCACCAGTGCCGACTAAACAGAGAGGATTACTTCCCTGGCAGAGCTCACCACACCATTCCTGATAGAAGTCAGGACTCCACTGGCCCTCTTGGCCACCTGGACACACTGCTGGCTCATATTCAGCCAACTGTCCATCAGCACACCAAAGTCCTTTTCTTTGAACTGTGGCTCATAGACATTCCTGGGCTTTACAGTATTCTCTGCTCAGTGGAAAAGTCTTGATTCCACACTGCTGTCGTGATGATAGGCATGTTATTCTTCCCGTGTTATTCTCTTAATGGTGGGCATGCCTGCATCCCATGTCATTTTGGGATGATGAGCACAATGAGATGAGGAGGAGGGAGGCAACAAGGACTTATGACAACAGGCAAGATATCCACTTCAGTGCATAATACCTATTACTGGCTACTGATACTGAGTGTGTATGTGAGGATAGGGATGGGCTTCCCGTGTCCTGTCTGAAGGTGCCTTTGTTTGGAAAAGATGCTGCTTCTTCCTTGAAATCGTGTAGGAGAGAGGAAAGAATAGGCTTCCAACAACTGAAACTGCTGCAGTGAGCAAAGATGGCTCTTTTCTAAAATATCAGTAAATGTTGAAATAAAACAATTTACATGTAGCTTTATGGGACTGTTTTCCACCAAATGTTCACTTTCAGTCAGTTTCGAACGGTTTGCTACAAAAAGTGTCCCACTTCTGAAGTGTTCCTGCTTGTTTGAATCACTCTGGTATCATAATGTCTTCATCAGTTCAGTAATATTTGACGTGCTTTATTTCTAGCTTTTACGCTGTTGACTTTTAATATTGTTTTACTGTTTTCTTTCAGCCTGATGACCTTCTAAGCCTTCTTTGTTTTGTAAATTGTTTTTTACCATTACTAGTGATAGTAAAAGGTATAGATATTTTTCCATCACATTCATGAAAATTATAAGAAGTTATCTACTTCCTTAATATAACCTTAATGGCTGAAGCTGAAAAGGAGGTATGTTAATTAAGACCTAGTTGATTCGGTATTTCTGTCAAAATAATATCTTCGACTGGGAATCCCTTTAGGTAAGTATGATTAATAGTCCATTAGCTTGTAGCATGAGGTGATTAGAGGAGATATGATACTTTAGACATTTAGTGTGCTTAAAAATCCACCTGGTATAAACCAAGACTGAATGAGAGTTTAGTGGTTATGCTTCTTTACTTTTATGAAATTGTTTTTAAAAAGCCTTGTATTTTAATCATATAATTAAGCAATAAAGAGGCACAAAGATCACTGTATAAACTGCTGGAAAGTTGTTTGGAACTGATGATGTCTTCTTGTTTGTTTGATTTTGAGAGGTTTTTCAGGGAGAGGTGCTCAACTTGTGTACAGATAAAAATGCAGTTACAAAAAATGTAGCCAAGGAGTTGGAAGGATGCATACAGAATAGCTGAGGAATATGTTTTGCATAGGCAGCTACTTGTAATAATTTGTGAGTGCTTCTTTTTTATGTTTGTTTGTTTCCCCTTGGTGCCCTACAGAAAAACAGAAGTCTGGCATTGCTTCCTTTAAGAGCTGAAAGCCTGGAGTTGGAGCCAAAGGTCTAAAATAGAAATGGACAACGTAACAGAGTTTTTTGTTGATTAACATAAATTTTCTGACAAAGTTCCTAATTTAGGTCAGTCCTAAATATAATGGTATATGAGCTAGGAAGCAGTAGAGAAAAACTTGTGAGAGAAAGAGCAAAAGCTGCTTTTTCCTTAGTAAGCTTTATCACAGAATTGACTCACTGCCTAAAACTGGTTAAACCAGGATGCTCAGGTGTTCAGGAGGCAGATGCCTTTACAGGTATCTGTTTAAGGAAAATCCACACCTTTCATTAAAAAAAAAAAAAAAGGCCTTTCTACATTAATGGGCCAACTTGTCTTATCCAGAAAACTTAGATCAAAAACTCTGGTGGTTCTTCAAAGCTGATTCTAACCACTGTGGGTGGAAAGCCAAAGAGAAAATTACGTGAAGGCTTTTCATACCTCCTGATTCTCCTTGTGCTGCAAATGCCAGAAGAGGGGCTTTACTGTTTCCCATGTTGTTGTATCCTCTCTTTCTCATCACACTTAAGAGACTTCCATGAAAAGCGGATTATGGTTCATGACTGTGAAACCTTTGTTGTTCAGAGAGCAATGTAATGTGAGCAAAAGCTGGCAGTCTTAGAACTAGGCAGTATTACTATGCCTTCTGTGTTTTTCCACCATTATAATAAACATGGACTTAGTGGTGAGAAGTCCCCAGCCTGTACTCTTTAGCATAACTGCCCTCATCTTATCTGCACTGCATGGAGGCCAGTGATGCCCATCATTTCACAGGACTTACCTTCATACTCTGGGTTAAAAGAGGATGTTGCATAGATAACTGTGTGCTTTCTGTTGCCTTTTTCTTAAATGTTGTGTTCTCCATCCCCTGCCTCAGATACAAACTAATCTGGGAGGAGCACTGGTTGGTAATAAACAGAGGCAAAACCATACCCAGTGAGCCCCCATCCGTAAAGTCAAGGGTAACACTGCTGGCATATAAAGTCAGTCAGTTTACGGGGGAGTTTAAGTGCTCTCCACTCATCCAAATCTATCTCAGGAAGTTTTATGAAACTCCACAAAGCTGTTGTAGGATTGTAGTGGGTGGGAAGACCCAAGAAACTGGGTGGAGTGGTGAGAAAATGTTAAGAATAGCTGGCAATTAATCTTAGCTCCTGGGACTTAGGGACTTTCCAGTGCTGGCAGGTCTCAGTATGTGTGTTGTTATTCAGGCTACATGCCAAGAATGCTTAATGCTGACTGCCGAGTGTGTTGGAGAAAAGTCATTGTGCAGGCACTGTCACTCAAAGGAAACACGCCACACCATAATCATTGGTTTAACAGCCATTTTGCAGACAATGAACGCTGACATTTGGACAGTAAATGGAGCAAACAGTAGAAAAGG